>CM071717.1:26844233-26864187 GCA_036630335.1 Physaria fendleri
AGGTTTGCTTTGTGTTTTACATAACTTAAACACTACACTGGCTTAAAGAGAGATACATGCCATAACTGAATGAACGACGGGAAAGAGATTGGACAGAGAAGGGCTAAGGACCTTCATCTCTTGTCTTTGTCTGTGTTCACGTACGTGTACCTGCCCTGGCTAATGTCTTTTATATCTATAGTACATGTATATCTTATATACTCCTCTTTGTTCAATCAATTTCACCTTCTTCCACATCTTTGTTGGCTTGGTTTGGAACTGCAGGAGCTTCGGGTTCTTCTTCATCATCGTCGTCTTGTTTCATGTACAGTCCAAGTTGCTCAAGTGGGTTACTACTTCCTCTGAGGTTGAAACTTCCAAGTGTGTCTAAAGGTCTGTCAGGGGTTGTTTCATTTGGTTTTGGAACCACAGGTGTCTTGGTTTCTTCTTCTTCTTCTTCATCGTCTTGTTTCATGAACAGTCCGAGTTGCTCAAGAGGGTTAGAGTTTTCAAAATTGAAACTTCCAAGTGCGTCTGAAGGTTGCTCGGTGCTGGTTTCATCAGGTTTTGGAACCGCAGGAGCGTCATGTTCTTCTTCTTCATCATCTTGTTTCATGTACAGACCGAGTTGCTCAAGTGGGTTATTTCCTCTTAGGTTGAAACTTCCAAGTGCATCTAGATGTCTCTCGGGGCTGGTTTCATCGGCTGTGCTTGGTAATTGCTCAGGTGCACTCAGCTTCTCCAAGTCCTTAAGAAAGTCTCTCGGGGCTGGTTTCATCGGCTGTGCTTGGTAATTGCTCAGGTGCACTCAGCTTCTCCAAGTCCTTAAGAAACCGCGAGTTCTCACTGATCTCTACAGTTTTCTCCATCTGCAAGGAAGTCAAAAACATTTAAAATCATCAGAGAACGTGTTCCATGTTTTGTGATCATGTAATGTAAGTCATGCCTTTATTATTTACCTTCAATAAAGCTTGGCGAGCGGCTTCTCTTTCGAGTTCTCTCTTCCGCTTAGCCTCAGCAGCAGCTTCTGCCGCGGCCTCTGCTTCAGCTTGACGACGAGCAGCTTCAGCAGCCTTTGCTTCAGCTTGTAACCGCGCTTTTTCTGCAACAAAAGTAGATTTTCAATTAAAAGAAAAGTACACAGACCTGTGGAAGAGTTTTCTCGCGTGCTTTTAGAATGATATCTGCAAACCGGTTCTTCAACAGCGCAGCTCTATAGCGCTTCTCAGATGAAACAGGAGTCTCTACTATATTTCCTGAAGCATTTAGTAGACAAAGTGTGAGATTACTTACTTCATGGCTCAAATAGAAAAAGGGAAACTCTTTTTCTCTCATCTCACCGTCATGTTGGACATCTGATTCATCAGAACTAGGCTTTTGCTGCGAACATATATCCATCTGTTCCAGCGCACCAGTAGATTCTGTAATGAATACACAAGCGATACAAACTGTAAATATGTATCCAGAGAAAATTCCTTAACAGTAATTTTGCGTTCAGCAGTGATACTCACTATCTATTTACAGTTACTAATTGTCATCATCTATAGATATTACAACAGAGTAAATCTTGGATAAATATCCAGGAAATGGAGAGTAGTAAAAAGAAATTAGCGTAGAGAGGTAAAAATAAACCGCAAAACTTGTAAATAATCTTAAGACCATAATAATGGTATAAAGAAGAGAAATGGAGAGTAGTAAAAAGAAATTAGCGTAGAGAGGTAAAAATAAACCGCAAAACTTGTAAATAATCTTAAGACCATAATAATGGTATAAAGAAGATAAGTACTTACGATCTCCTTTTAGAAGATCATCAATTCTTGTATCTTTATCTCTTTGTGCTTCAGAATTTGCAGTTTCAGGCATCTGAAATGTTAACAACTGTGTGGTTTAGATTCACGAAAAATTACATACCATGACACTATAGATTAATACCTTGGAAGCATCCTCTTGAACCATGGGCTTAGCGTTGTCTGATTGATCTTCCGAGCTACCAAGCTCCGAATCTGAAAAGTAACATTCTATTCAATAACGCAGAGAATTTGTTACAATAATATGATGCTACAGAGACCTACTAAACCATCTATATCATGAAAACATTTGATTATAGGTTCTGCAAAGATTTAGCTTAATCAAGACTTCATCCCACTGTTCTTTGATGATATGAGAAAGAACTCCACTCAAATGAAATTGCCAGGATCAAATTTAACAAACTTTCAATCATATGATTACAATGAGTGTATTAACAAGGACATTTTGAGAACTCCACAACTACCACATAATTTGATAAGATCTAATAAAAATATGAAATTGCATAGACTGGAAAGATAGTTGGGCAAACAAATAATCATCTGGTAAAGCTAAAACCAAAAAAGCGATATAAATATCATCATATGAACATAGGATACGCACTATGTAAAGCTTCTGAGATATACATGAGTCAGTATCATATCATAACATCCATAGAGATCCCAAAAAAGTGACAAATATATATATATATATGGCTAGTAACTAACCACTGGAGCTCCTTGAGATAGGAGGTTCATTACCACCGACATACTCATCGGCCAGTTCATTTCCTAGAAAAGGCACACAGAAGCAGAGCAAGAGTAAGACAACTTGTGAGAACAGAGACCACTGACCAGTATTAACCGGGAACATAATTTGAAAAAAAGAATTTGAGGTTCACCTCGTTGCAGTGAGGAATTGCTCGGTCCTGCTCCATTAATAAACTGCAACAAACAAGTTTACTTCTCCTCTGTAAATTTTTCTACAAAATGTTTTCCAGCAGATGAGAAGATAATTTACCTCTATTTCACAAGGTTCAACATTTGACTGCTTTGCTTCTTTATTTTGTGTATATTCATCTAGAAGGTTCCGAAGAGTGACCAGTACTTCATCACTGAGAACATCAATGTCTATCTCAATTTCGTCTTCTGCAATTTCTCCTCCATTTGAGCTGTGTTTCTTCAAAAAGTCAATGATATGTGCAGGAATCTCGTCGAGTAGTGACTCGAGTTGTCTGCCTAATCTTTGCCTTTCCTCTAATGTAATAAGTGGCTTCATGGGTTCTGGAACACTTTCTCTAACGGGTGAAGCCATCTTTCTCTTCTTTGCTGGAGGGACAGACATAGCAGCTTTACTTTTTTCATTGGACTCCATTGTTATGGCAGGCAATGTTCGCATTCTACTAGCTGGTAATCTTTTTTCAATAGTTTTCCATCGCGCTTCAAATAATTTACTAAGGATATCCCCCATAATGTGGACATCATGTCCTGGAGGGTTATATGTCATTGCATTGGTAAATGTTAGCCTCACATCAGCAGCAAACTCATGTGGGCTTGAATATACACCAGATGCTAAGTTCTTCTTCACTGTCCCTAAGTCCATGGGATGTTTGATAATAGAGAGATAGTCAGGTAGGTTAAGTTTCACTACATCAACTGGCGCCTGGAAAACCCAAGAATGCGGATGAGACCACAGTTTTTTCAGCAGCGTGTCGCATTGCTTCATCAGTGCAATGTTAGGAGTGCTAGTCACAGACTCTTTCGAAGACTCAAACTTCCCTGAGGTTCCACGATTCCATCCACGAGAAGTCCCAGTCTGATGCCGAACTTTCTTTCCTGATCCCATTGCAAAATCAGATGGCTTCTTCACGTTGCTGACTCGGGATGATAGCTTTTGAGCAGTGCTAAAACCCAACATATCACTAGTAGATGACACCGTGGGTTGGTTCATTCTCTGCAATTCAGCATTCCTAACTGATCCCATTGCAAAATCAGATGGCTTCTTCACGTTGCTGACTCGGGATGATAGCTTTTGAGCAGTGCTAAAACCCAACATATCACTAGTAGATGACACCGTGGGTTGGTTCATTCTCTGCAATTCAGCATTCCTAATAACTATCTTTGTCTGTTCCAGCTCCAGTTTAAGCCGATAAATCAAATCCTTCCTCTCAGATTGCGACATGTTATACAAGGAAATGACTTGTCTCTGGACGCCATAGGGATCTTCATCATTATAATTCAGCATAATACACTTTCTTGCAGGAGTGATTGAATTCTCAGACGCATTGAGCTGTGTGGAGCTTCCAGAGCCCTCTGATTCCTCAGGCGCTTCAAAAGTATTCCGAGAATACCTTCCTGGAAACGCATCACTTGCAGCCATTGTTTTGGAAAAGAAATTCCGCAAATACAACCCTCACTAGCTTCTACAATTCATCATATGCAAGAGACCTGCATCATGTATATATTTTTCACTTAATTAACAGAAACTAATACAGTCCACCTCAAAACCACATAGAATGTCGCTTTTCCCATTTCAACAGAGAAATTCAAAACATTGCAACATTTTCGTCGCTTTTCCCATTTCAACAGAGAAATTCAAAACATTGCAACATTTTCCCAAAATTTCCACAGGGAAAAGAAAATATGTGAAATAAGAATGTTCAATCCTCATAAAGATGAAATATGACCATAAAGATTACACATTTCCCAGTACAAAGCTGTAACATTCGGAGACCAAAACTAGAACCCTAGCGTGATGCCAAATTCAAATGAAACCCTGTTTTTCTAAACTAATCATTAGAATTGAGTGAAATCCACAAATAAAATAGATCGAATTTTACCGTTTGAATCTTCTGTAGCTGAATCCGCACAAATATTAAAAAACCAAATCTCTTATTTGTTTGACTGGTTTGTGACACTGACTCTCTAGAAGCAACTGTGAGTTCAGTAGCTATAATATGGGCTTATACCGTATAAAATTGGCCCATTAAGGCCCAAATAAGTAAAACTGTCGTGTGGTCTATATTCGACGTGTCACTCCCATTTTCAATCGTCTCTCCTATACTTCGTCGTTCCCAAATTGTAGTTCTCCATTGGTCGTCTCCGTCGGCGATCGATTTGATTCATTTTACGGTGAGATTCATATCTCTCTCTCTCTCTCTGAGATGTCTCGTATTTGAATCCTTTTGTTGATATTTGATTGATTGGAGTTATCTAAATTCGTTGGATGGATCTGTATCTAGACTCAGTTTTCTAGGGCTTGTTTGCTTTTGTTTATTTGTATATCGATCGTGAAGTCGCATTATTATTGATTCAGTATTCTGATTTGATTCAATTTCTTTGTTCTTCAGCTAGTTGATTTGGTACAAGCGTTAATCAAATCATGGTTGGAGGAGGAGTGGGAGTTATCCAGCAAATTCTTAGGAGGAAGCTTCACTCCCAATCAGTTGTGAGATTTTCTCGTTCTAAAATTTTTTGTCTTATTTGTTTGACTGGTTTGTGACACTGACTCTCTAGAAGCAACTGTGAGTTCAGTAGCTATAATCTGGGCTTATACCGTATAAAATTGGCCCATTAAGGCCCAAATAAGTAAAACTGTCGTGTGGTCTATATTCGACGTGTCACTCCCATTTTCAATCGTCTCTCCTATACTTCGTCGTTCCCAAATTGTAGTTCTTCATTGGTCGTCTCCGTCGGCGATCGCTTTGATTCATTTTACGGTGAGATTCATATCTCTCTTCGTATATCTTGTCTTTGAATTCCTTAATAGTTTTTTTTTTTAATTGATTGGGGCTATCTAAATTCGTTGGATCTGTATATAGATTCAGATATGTAGGGCTTTTTCGTTTTTGTTTATTTGTATATATGTCGTGAAGTCGCATTATTATTGATTCAGTATTCTGATTTGATTTAATTTTGGTCTTCAGCTAGTTGATTTGGTACAAGCGTTAATCAAATCATGGTTGGAGGAGGAGTAGGAGTTATCCAGCAAATTCTTAGGAGGAAGCTTCACTCCCAATCAGTTGAGCTTCACTCCCAATCAGTTGTGAGATTTTCTCGTTCTAAAATTTTTTGGGTTCTTTAATGCTTTGTGATTTGTGTAAGTGCGGTTTCATTTTGGGATCTGTGTGAGAGAATCAGCTCTTGAATTTTTTTTGTCGATCAGCTTTTGAATTCTGAGTTACATTTATCATTTTTTAGGAACATAAGGCAGGAGACAATGAATCGAATGTTTTTTCCTCTTAAAAGCAATAGCTATTTTTACCATAACAGGGCTTTTGACTTATGTGTAGCTTCTCTCAATCTATAACCTAAACAATCTTTTGAATGTGCAATTTGGTCAGCATTTAACTGATTTGGTTTGCCGTGATTATTATGCAGGCAACTCCAATCCTGTCGTGGTTTTCTTCCAAGAAAGCCGGTGAGGATGCTGGCTCTTCTGGTGTAAGAGCTCTTGCCTTCTTGGGTGCTGGTGTTACAGGACTGTTGAGTTTTTCTACAGTAGCATCTGCTGATGAGGCTGAACACGGGTTGGAGAGTCCAGACTACCCTTGGCCTCATGATGGCATTCTCAGCTCATATGACCATGCTTCGTAAGTGTTTTATCTATTGTCAATGTCACCTCTCTTCTCTCTGACTCTCTCGTCTGGTTGCAGCATTGTTCTATTATTATCTTCATACATTTTCTTGCTTTTATAAGTTAAAGTGATTTTACTGTTATCTTATATATTTAGACTATGAAACTGCACCTGAAAGATTTATACTTTATTAACTTTTGAAGGTTTGATGTTCTATGAGCAGGATCCGTCGTGGACATCAAGTTTATCAGCAAGTCTGTGCATCTTGCCATTCGATGTCTCTGATCTCATACCGAGATTTGGTAGGTGTCGCCTACACAGAGGAAGAGGCAAAGGCCATGGCAGCTGAAATTGAGGTAGTAGATGGACCTAATGATGAGGGCGAGATGTTCACCCGTCCTGGTAAACTCAGCGACCGGTTTCCTCAGCCATATGCGAATGAATCAGCAGCAAGGTTTGCTAATGGTGGAGCATATCCTCTCCTCAGCCATATGCGAATGAATCAGCAGCAAGGTTTGCTAATGGTGGAGCATATCCTCCTGACCTAAGTCTTATAACTAAGGTACTCCGCTGCTACTTCAGTTAAACTGAATAATATCTGTAGCAAAGGTGTGTTATGTTCTCCAAATAGTGTAATGTTCTGCCTTCCAGGCTCGTCACAATGGTCCAAATTATGTCTTTGCTCTCCTGACTGGTTACCGTGATCCACCTGCTGGCATTTCTGTAAGTTTCCTCTCTCATTTTTGAATTTTCACAATGGAATTCTCTGAATTCATAGTACAGTTGTGAAATTCTGATGATAATTGTACAGATTAGAGAAGGGTTACACTACAATCCTTATTTCCCTGGGGGAGCAATTGCTATGCCGAAAATGCTCAACGATGAAGCTGTTGAGTATGAGGATGGTGTTCCCGCCACAGAGGCACAGGTTAGTTTTCCTCCACTCAAATTAGAAACACTAATCTTTAAGCTTTAGCTTTATAGATCTTTTCCTTTCTCGGTGTCATGATATTAACTTGACTTTTTCAATTATGGCGCAGATGGGTAAAGATATTGTATCATTCTTGTCATGGGCAGCTGAACCAGAAATGGAAGAGAGGAAATTGGTAGGTTAGCAAATTCTTAGGAGGAAGCTTCACTCCCAATCAGTTGTGAGATTTTCTCGTTCTAAAATTTTTTGAGTTCTTTAATGCTATGTGATTTGTGTAAGTGCGGTTTCATTTTGGGATCTATGTAAGAGAATCAGCTCTTGAATTTTCAGTAAAAGTTATCACTTTTTAGGAACATAAGGCAGGAGACAATGAATCAAATGATTTTTCTTCTAAAAACAGTAGCTATTTTTACCATAACAGGGCTTTTGACTTATGTGTAGCTTCTCTCAATCCATTACCTAAACAATCTTTTGAATGTGCATTTTGTCGTGATTATTTGGTTTAACAGCATTTAACTGATTTGGTTTGCCGTGATTATTATGCAGGCAACTCCAATCCTGTCGTGGTTTTCTTCCAAGAAAGCTGGTGAGGATGCTGGCTCTTCTGGTGTAAGAGCTCTTGCCTTCTTGGGTGCTGGTGTTACAGGATTGTTGAGTTTTTCTACAGTAGCATCTGCTGATGAGGCTGAACACGGGTTGGAGTCTCCAGACTACCCTTGGCCTCATGATGGCATTCTCAGCTCATATGACCATGCTTCGTAAGTGTTTATCTATTGTCAATGTCACCTCTCTTCTCTCTGACTCTCTCGTCTGGTTGTAGCATTGTTCTAATATTTTCTTCATACATTTTCGTGCTTTTATAAGTTAAAGTGATTTTACTGTTATCTTATATATTTAGACTGTGAAACTGCAGCTGAAAGATTTATACTTTATTAATTTTTGAAGGTTTGATGTTCTATGAGCAGGATCCGTCGTGGACATCAAGTTTATCAGCAAGTCTGTGCATCTTGCCATTCAATGTCTCTGATCTCATACCGAGATTTAGTGGGTGTCGCCTACACAGAGGAAGAGGCAAAGGCCATGGCAGCTGAAATTGAGGTAGTTGATGGACCTAATGATGAGGGCGAGATGTTCACCCGTCCTGGTAAACTCAGTGACCGGTTTCCTCAGCCATATGCGAATGAATCAGCAGCAAGGTTTGCTAATGGTGGAGCATATCCTCCTGATCTAAGTCTTATAACTAAGGTATTCTGCTGCTACTTCACTAAACTGAATAATATCTGTGGCAAATGTGTGTTCTGTTCTCTAAATAGTTTAAATGTTCTGCCTTCCAGGCCCGTCACAATGGTCCAAATTATGTCTTTGCTCTCCTGACTGGTTACCGTGATCCTCCTGCTGGCATTTCGGTAAGTTTCTCTCTCATTTTTTCTCTTTGTACTTCTTTGAATTCAAAGTGCTGGTTATAAAAATTCTGATAATAATTGTACAGATTAGAGAGGGATTACACTACAATCCTTATTTCCCAGGAGGAGCAATTGCTATGCCGAAAATGCTCAATGACGAAGCTGTTGAGTATGAGGATGGTGTTCCTGCCACAGAGGCACAGGTTAATATTAGAAACACAAATCTTTAGACCTTATAGATCTTTCCTTTCTTGGTATCATGATATTAACTTTGCTTTTTCAATTATTGTATAGATGGGGAAAGATATTGTATCATTCTTGTCATGGGCAGCTGAACCAGAAATGGAAGAGAGGAAATTGGTAGGTTAAAGATATTGTATCATTCTTGTCATGGGCAGCTGAACCAGAAATGGAAGAGAGGAAATTGGTAGGTTATCTTTCTCTAACATTGCATTTCTCCCTAGACTCGAAGTTAATGTGACAGAGTTTTAGTAAAAATTACAAGATTTAGTGTATGATCAAACTAGGCGAGTTAAAGAACCAGTTATGTTGTACCAAGTGTGTTGTGCACTTGTGCTAATAGTTCTTGGTCGAATGCTGAGACATGAACATCTAGAAATGCTGTGAATATCAGCTTGACTCGTTTTGCAGACGCCATTAAACTTATCTTCTCAGCTAAAACTAATAATTAGCTCGTGTATTCACATTTTAGATGACGGTTAATGGTTTGGTTTGTACTATTTGCAGATGGGATTCAAATGGATATTCCTACTATCCCTTGCTCTGCTCCAAGCAGCCTATTACAGGCGACT
Source organism: Physaria fendleri (assembly GCA_036630335.1). NCBI lineage: Eukaryota > Viridiplantae > Streptophyta > Magnoliopsida > Brassicales > Brassicaceae > Physaria > Physaria fendleri. The sequence goes on from CM071717.1 coordinate 26,853,720, forward strand.
AAAATGGTCGGTTCTCAAGTCCCGCAAGCTGGTTCTTGACGTGGTCAACTAATTCGTCCAGTGGCCACAGAACAGAGTCTTGGCGTGTCTGTCATTTTTATGTCATAAGAGTCGTTCATGGACCAGTTCTCACCTGAAGGTGAAAACACCTCATTGTTCTTTTTTTTTTCTTCGATTATGATGACTAGATAGTTTTATGAGAGTAATCACGAGAACTTGTTTGTGTGCCTCATAATAATCACACACATGATTTTGAGATTATATCATTTGTTATGTTTCTTTTCTTGTACCACTGAATAATAACTTGGTGGTCGCATTTCATTGCACCACTTTCAAAGTTTCAATCCAATTTAATTATATAATTCTCCTTTCATGAGCTTTTTTACATTGGGCTTAGTTTTAGTCAAGCCACATATGGTTAACTTAAACAAATTCCTTTGTTAAACCGAATCTGAACCTTCTTTTTCGCTTAGTTGTTTTCTACTTTATGAGAAAAGTAATCAGGGAATATAAATTTGGAAACAAGGTTCGGGAAACCACCGGCGCACACTTATTTCCCGGTAATCTCACCGGCACAGTTTTGAAAATCACATCTCTGTTATGTTGCTTCGGACCCGGTAATCTCACCGGCACAGTTTTGAAAATCACATCTCTGTTATGTTGCTTCGGATGAATCTTTCACGGGATTTACCTACTTACGAATGGCGAATAAATCTGATTATCATCTTCATCATAACTATCACCAATCTTCAAGGAGATTGATGCTTGTATTGTACTTCACCAGTGTTCTTGGGATTGGATTCATTATCACCAATCTTCAAGGAGATTGATGCTTGTATTGTACTTCACCAGTGTTCTTGGGATTGGATTCATCGCTACATTTCTTTATCTGTCTTCTTCAAATCTCTCATTCTCCGCCGTTTCTTCCGTATTGGTTCCCCTAAAACGGCCAAATATTCAAATTCCCGATATCGATCCCAAAATTGATCAAAAGGTCCCTTTTTCAACCTTTTTCTATATTTCAACTAAATTTTGTTTCTAGGGTAAGATATTTACTTAGGTTTTGAGGGAACTCTGGAAACACTTATATTTCACATTTGTAGAGAAGGGAAATGATGAATTGTATATTTATAGGGTGAGCTAAGTTTTGCTTTTTCTTCCCTTTCTACATCTCAATTGATTGTGTTTCTGTAGGGTTTAGCTACATTTAGATTTGAGGAATTTTTGTGGATTAAAGCTATGAATGTATTTCTTAGATTTGATCCTTCTTCTCTTGCAGAGAAGCAAACAATTGAATGATACAAAAGATAATGTCCGGTTCTTATCAGCAATATTTGCCGATATACCGGCCCCGGAGTTACAGTGGGAGAAAATGCAATCAGCTCCAGTTCCTCGCCTTGACGGATATTCAGTACAAATCAAAAACCTTTTGTACGTCTTCTGTGGCTATGGCAGTCTCGACTACGTAAGGAACTTGTTTATTTATATTCTCAAATTCAGAAATCCTTGGAGAACAATGTGTTTTAATAATAGATTTGGATGATCCCTCAGGTTCATTCCCATGTGGATGTGTTCAACTTCACAGACAATACGTGGTGCGATAGATTTGATACTCCTAAAGAGATGGCAAATTCCCACCTTGGTATCGTGACGGATGGACGATATGTGTATATTGTTTCAGGACAGTATGGTCCTCAATGCAGAGGACCCACTTCTCGTTCTTTTGTCTTAGACACAATCACGAAAACATGGTTGGAATTTCCTTCACTACCAGCTCCAAGGTAAAGACTTTAAATCAGAAAATATATCCTGCTTCCAGTATAGTGGACTGCGACTACCCACTACATTTGTTGGACTCTCAGGTATGACCCACTACATTTGTTGGACTCTCAGGTATGCTCCTGCAACTCAGATATGGAGAGGTAGGCTTCATGTGATGGGTGGAAGCAAAGAGAATCGCAATGCGGTTGCTTCAGACCATTGGAGCATAGCTATAAAAGATGGCAAAGCCCTCGACAAATGGCGTGAAGAGGTTCCAATTCCTCGAGGTGGACCACACAGGTTTGATATCGTCTCTAGTCACTCCTTGCTTTACCATTTTGTTTTGAGTCCTTAGCCAATATCTTGGTTTACCATGTGTAGGGCTTGTGTAGTTGCTAACGACAAGCTACTTGTGATTGGTGGCCAAGAAGGTGACTTTATGGCGAAACCTAACTCACCCATCTTCAAATGCTCACGTAGACGCGAGGTTTACTCTTTTCTTTAATTTTGCAGTTCTGATTCTATTGACTGTTGAGCCCACAAAAGCCCCATCTCTAGTTTTCTAATGTTCGATTGCAATTCAGATCTTTAATGGTGAAGTATACATGATGGACGATGAGATGAAGTGGAAAATGTTGCCACCAATGCCAAAGAACAATTCCCACATTGAATCAGCATGGATCATAGTGAATAACTCGATTGTTATTGTTGGTGGTACCACAGATTGGCATCCAGTGACTAAAAGGCTTGTTCTTGTCGGAGAGATTTTCAGATTTCAGCTAGATACTTTGGTCAGTAGTACCATCAATCATCATCATCATCATCATCTGAATCTTGTTCTATTGTTTCTTAAATTGAATATTGAATGTTTTGCAGACATGGTCTGTGATTGGACGATTACCATACCGAGTCAAAACAGCAATGGCCGGATTCTGGACCGGGTATTTGTACTTTACATCGGGGCCGGATTCTGGACCGGGTATTTGTACTTTACATCGGGTCAACGAGATAGAGGACCGGATAATCCACAACCTGGTAAAGTTATTGGTGAAATGTGGAGAACCAAGTTGAAATTTTGAATGCTGAAATGTAACCATATAAACTTAAAAGTTTGTAACCATTTTTCATGCCAATCAAACAGATTATATTAAAAGAGACATTTGGCCTTTTGAGATATTACAATCTTGAAGTAATTAATTTTTCCAAAAAGTCTTTATTAATCTTTGAAAAATTAATGAAAAAAGATGTTAAAATGTGAATAGTCAAAGAGCGGTTTATTTTTGGTACACCTGTATAGGCTTATCTATTTAATAAGAAATGATTGTGTCATCATAAAATCTGTACACATTCATTTATAATTTAAAACCTAATCTCAATCCTTCTTCAATTACAATAACTCGCCATTAATTAGTGAAATTGAAACTTCATAACTTCCGGATCAACCAACCGAACCGAACCAGCCTAGCATTATTGTCCTTAAACTACGTGGAGGAGAGTGTTACTAAAACGACAACGTCTCACCCTCTTCAAAGTTCAAACACGAAAACTGAGTGGGCACCGTGTCCGTCTGGGTCCCACTTCCCTCTTCTCCTTCTTCTTCTCCAACAAAACACAAACAAACAAAACTCTCTATATATCTTTAGATCTCCCTATCTCTCTTTTAATTATTCTATTTAGAATCTTTACCTGTGAATGGGGTCGTCTCCATCCTCTCTTAATAAGTCTCCGATTAGAGCTGACAATATGGTAACTCCAGAATCTCAGATGACTTTGGAGAAAAACAAAAACGACCACGTTTTGATCATGTCTCCTCCAAAGAAAAGTTTTGGTATCGATTTCTTTTTTTTATTCATAATCTGTATTTTGATCTTTCAATTTTTTGGGTATCGACAATGATTTGTTCATGATGATATTGATCTGACTGGAAGATGTGGGGTTTTCTCTGGTTATATTATTTAATTGTATTAAATTGATTTTTTATTGATTTTTGTATATTTTTTTCATTTGATTTTTGCAGAATCGTCAAGAAAGAGTACATCAATTCCGTCGGTTTCTCCGGCGACGGTGAATAATAATCTCACGCCGGTCAAATCTCGTTGGTCTTTTTCTTCTTCTAAGAAAAGTTTTGGTAAGTATTTTTCCCAAAAATAAATAACTGATTTGGGTTTTTTTTGTTTTTATTTTTTAATGATTGATTCTGTGAAGTCAATTGATTGGTTTGATTGATCTAATTAAACACTTTCTTATTACAAAACAGAAACTTAATTGATATTTTTGGATTTTTGTTCCTTAGCTGATAAGATCAGTTGTTTGAACTTGATTTGTTGCACAGTAATAGAGATTTTATGCTCTTTACAAAAAAAAAAAAAAAAAAAAAATCGAACTTTTCCGTGACCGTATAGATATTTTATATTTTTTCTCAAAACATGAAAAAAGTAATTCTAAAAGAGACAAATGGAAAGTGAAAAAGAGAGCTATTTTGGTGAATTGTGTTTATAAAAAGCTGTTTACTTTAACTGTGACCCAGATCTTAACCAATCTTTGTTCATTGTTTATCACACCTTAATTTAAAAATTATTACAAAAAATCAAAAAATTTGCCCGGGAACTTTAATCTCTTTTTAAGCCTTATAATAGTAATGTTTCTTTGGTTTGGTGTATTATAGCTTAAGATGGTGATTGAATCAAAAGGTTTGAAATACATTTATGAACAGTGTTACAACACTTATCATTCTTGTTCTAAAGTTTATATCTTTTAATTTGATGCACAGGAAGTAAAGAAGAAACCTTTTTCGATTCACAGCCATGGCTACAAAAGTAAAGAAGAAACCTTTTTCGATTCACAGCCATGGCTACAATCTGATTCTGATGATGATTTCCACAGCGTCAATGGTGGTAATAAAATCACCCTCTTTCTTAGTTTCTTGTTTAAATCACTGTTTTCAGATTCAAAATCTTGAATAGTTCTTTATTATACTCAGATTTTACTCCATCACGTGGGAACACTCCTAAAAGTAGCTTCTCAGATAGAACACCACGTTTTATCTTCCATGAAAAGAAGCTTTCACGAGGCTCTTCTTCTCCAGCACCAAGACCAAGGAGAAAGATGCTTAGTGAGCTTTTTAGAGACAGTATTAGAGAAGAACGTGAAAGCTCTGCATCATCAGAGTTAAGTACTCCTTATATCTCTGTTACTAACTCTGGTGAATTCCCAATTGAGGAGAATAAGAAGAAGAAGTCTGATTGGCAGCATTATCATTGTCTTCCTGGATTATCTTCATGTGGTGGAAGTTTTATGGAGAGGAGGAAGAAGATGAACTCTCAAACTCCTCCTGTGATGTGAAAAAACTGAAAATTTGGTTGTCTTTTTGTATATGAGAAAATGATAAAAACACAGAGAGAGATATTGCTATGATGATTAGAGAATGAATCTATAGGTGAAGATGCTTTGTGTTGTGATGAAATTTGGATCTTGGGTTATATAATTTTGCCATACTTAACAACACTATTAAGTAGCTTAATCATGTGATTATAAATAAACAATAAACAAATCCATGACATTTGGATATTTTCCAAATGATTTTTAAGAGGATTTAATTAAACCGACCGGTTTGACCAAACCTGTTTTTTTGTTTCTTGTAGTTTTAAAGTATTCAGAACTACAAAGCGTTGTAAAGGTGGGAATCGGAACGGCATAGAAGAGTTGTGACCTGGGACTGAGAACACCGGTTAATTCCTTGAGCTCTCGAAACGACGTCGTTGGGCTAGACAAGGTTTTTTCCCCTAGTCAACGAAAACCTGTATTCTGATATTTATAATATCATATAGAGAAAATTTCTATATAATACCATCAGTTTATTTGAAATATTACTATTAATTCATGATTTTTTTTATTTTGTTAAAAATATTTGATGTTAAATTTTATGTAGTTGGAACTTGGAATATTGCATTTCTGATTTTATTCTGGGCAGTACTATTTTTCCATGTTTGCACTCACTTGTCCACTTGATTGATCCGATTAGCCGATTAGGAATATTCTTTATTTATGCCATCTACATTAATAATCAATCGATTATTGATTAATAACCTTTATAAAAATATTATAAAACCTTAATAAATATAACATTAGTTTCTTTTGTATATACATATTTGTGGTACACAATTTAGCCGTAGTACACCAAAAAAAAATATTTTTTACATTTTCAAAACATATTTATTTTTTATTTTTACATTTTGTACACATCCTAAATAAATATTTTATTGGACAGCAATAAAAAAAATTATTACTCTGGTTACAATATTGTAACAGAAATGAATTAGGCTTTAGGCAAGTCTTTTGTTAACATATTATAATTTAAAAAAGTCTTTGTTACACTATTTTTCTAACAATGGATAATCTAGTATTTAATTCGACAAAAAAAAAATTATTCCTTCGTGTTTCAGCCCGAAATATACATTTTTCAAAAGACGGAGGGAGCGAGAGAGAGAACAAGTTGGGCTGCCTAATTGTACCGAAATCGTCGTCACACTTGCGAATACCTTGCCTTTCCTTTCTCTCTGATTCCTCGAAGCTCGTCTTCTTATTCGCACACCAAATCGGAAGCTTTGTTCACTGAGAATCAAATGCCGGAAGATTCAATGTCGATTGACTATGTCATGGAGAAGGCATCGGGACCTCACTTCTCCGGTCTTCGCCTTGACGGTCTCCTTTCTTCACCTTCGAAATCGTCTAGCTCTTCGCCTTCTCATTTCCGTGCATCGGGACCTCACTTCTCCGGTCTTCGCCTTGACGGTCTCCTTTCTTCACCTTCGAAATCGTCTAGCTCTTCGCCTTCTCATTTCCGTACTGGTGTTTCATCTTCTTCGGATGTAGTAGATCCCTCCTCGCCGAATCAGCCCTTTGTTATTGGTGATTTTCGATTCTCCGCTCTCACGTTTTTTTTTTATTCTTGCTTGGTCAACAATCGAACTTTCCCAAATTCCGATCATGAAGTATATTATCTCTATTTTTAAAAGTAATTGGCGATTTCTTAGGGTTTTAGTCGTACAAGAGTCCAAAGATTATTTACTTGATAAGTTTTTTTCTTAGGGTTTTAGTCGTACAAGAGTCCAAAGATTATTTACTTGATAAGTTTTGAGATATCTGAATCAGTATGAGTTTGTAGGGATTACTCTTAGTTTCCTTTTGATTTTAACTGTGTTTAGTGATATATCGGAAAATATCATTTTCTGTTAGATCTATCTGGATTAATCATAGTATCCTATTGATTTAGGTGTTACCGGTGGTACTGCTTCTGGTAAGACGACGGTATGTGACATGATAATCCAGAAACTTCATGATCATCGCATTGTTCTAGTTAATCAGGTTAGATTCTATAGCCGTCTCTGTTCTCAGCACTGTTTTGCTGAGATTTGTCTCTCTTTTTTTTTTTGCGGCAACTGATGTTATTTTGTTGATTAGGATTCCTTTTACCGTGGTCTGACATCTGAAGAATTGGAGCGTGTACAAGAATACAATTTCGACCATCCTGGTAATTTTTTTCTCTTTATTTGGGAGCACTGATATTCAGCTGAGGACTTTTCTGTGATTTTCTCAACATCTGTTGTTTTTCATATTCTCCAGATGCTTTTGACACTGAGCAGCTTTTGCATTGCATTGACACTCTCAGGAGTGGGCAACCCTATCAAATTCCAATTTACGATTTCAAGACCCATCAACGTAAATTAGATGCTTTTGGGCAACCCTATCAAATTCCAATTTACGATTTCAAGACCCATCAACGTAAATTAGATGCTTTCCGCCAGGTGCATAATCTTATGTGCTAGACGTAGACTTTCATGTAGCTATCTTCTAAGATCCGTCTCCATTTGTTTGACCTTCTTGTTTAGTTCTTTTCTGCGGTTTTATGGGTTCAGCTTCTAAATTCATGAGGCTTTTTGCCAGGTTAATGCTTGTGATGTCATAATTTTGGAAGGTATTCTTCTTTTTCCTTTTTCCAGGTTAATGCTTGTGATGTCATAATTTTGGAAGGTATTCTTCTTTTTCATGACCAACGAGTCCGGGACCTCATGAATATGAAGATCTTTGTTGACACAGGTTACGTAGCTACGCCATATTGTTTTTCTTTGGTTTTTTGGCTCTCTTTTATTTGACCTTATTCGTTCTGCACAACTATAAATGATATAGTGACAATGTTATATTTGTGATGGAATTTCTCCACATACTCTTTTGTATCTGTTGGTGCCTTGATGGATTAACTCACTTTTGCCATTTTATCACTTTTTGGCTACTAAAGATTGATTGAATGACATTTTGCCTTTCTATCTAAAATGTCAATAATCCTGTTTGAAGTTGAAACGTCCTCATCTTAGCTATTTACTGGTTCCAGATGCTGATGTGAGGCTTGCTCGTAGAATCAGGCGTGACACGGTTGAGAGGGGCAGAGATGTTGATTCTGTGCTTGAACAGGTTAGTCTCTGTTTCAGTTTTTGGTGTAAATTCATCAAGAACAGGAATTAGCAGCCTACAGTTTTTGTGCAATACTATAAACAACTCAATGTCCCTCCTCTTGTTCGTGTGACTCTGGCTCAATCCGTTTCCGCATAGTTGTTACCACAAGGGTCGTCTGTTGTAACAACTGAGGTTTCGGTGAAAACCAACATTGTGGTATCAGAGCTATGTTATCCAACATTGTGGTATCAAAGGTTTGTTATCCAACAGTGTTTACATTTGATTCTCTGTCTGAATTCGTTTATTAGCAAATAGATTATTACTATTCGATTTTCACCTATCTAAGTTAGTGGTGATCATTCCCCGAGGAGGTGATAATCACGTTGCAGTTGATTGATTGTTCAACATATCCACACAAAACTTGGGCAACATGATCTATGCAAAATCTACCCAAATGTTTTTGTTATTGAATCGACATTTCAGGTAATTTCTGCCTTTTCCAGCTGCTTGATGCTTGATTCAGAGTGTACTGTTTAAAACCGTATACTCACTCGAAGATCGTAACTGCAGATAAGAGGGATGCATACACTAATTCGAGAAAAGGACATATCAAAACATGACTTTGTGTTTTACTCGGATCGCCTCATTCGTTTGGTACTCTTTTAAACTCATGCCATCCGTTTAAACGTCACTCAGCTGCTAAGCCTTGTCATTTCATTTGTTGATGGCTTTATTTTAGGTTGTGGAACATGGCCTTGGCCATTTGCCATTCACTGAGAAACAAGTAGTTACTCCAACAGGTAAAGCAACATGATCTATGCAAAATCTACCCAAATGTTTTTGTTATTGAATCAACATTTCAGGTAATTTCTACCTTTTCCAGCTGTTTGATGCCTTATTCAGAGTGTAACTTTTAAAACCATATACTCACTCGAAGATCGTAACTGCAGATAAGAGGGATGCATACACTAATTCGAGAAAAGGACATATCAAAACATGACTTTGTGTGACATATCAAAACATGACTTTGTGTTTTACTCGGATCGCCTCATTCGTTTGGTACTCTTTTAACTCATGTCATCCCTTTAGACGTTACTCAGCTTCCAAGCCTTGTCATTTCATTTGTTGATGGATTTATTTAAGGTTGTGGAGCATGGTCTTGGCCATTTGCCATTCACTGAGAAACAAGTAGTTACTCCAACAGGTAAAAGTGGAGAATGGCTTGAGCTTTAACTGTTCTTAATAATATTTTGTAGTTACTCCAACAGGTAAAAGTGGAGAATGGCTTGAGCTTTAACTGTTCTTAATAATATTTTTGATTAGTTGCGTCCACACAATTATAATTTCCATTTTTTTACAAACCAGGAGCTGTGTATAGCGGGGTTGATTTCTGCAAGAACTTTGTGGGGTCTCAGTCATTCGCAGGTGAGCTTTAAAAGGTATTACGTGTTTTATATTAGTACTTCATTGATAGAGATTGGAGCTGTCTATTGCAAAGGAATTAAGATAGGGAAGATTCTCATCCATCGTGACGGCGACAATGGAATAGAGGTTTGATTATATCTTTATACTCCTTTACCAACTTACAAAGATCATATCTTTCTCTCCTTGCGTATGAATCACAGCTTATATACGAGAAGCTACCAAGTGATATCTCGGAGCTATGAATCACAGCTTATATACGAGAAGCTACCAAGTGATATCTCGGAGCAGGCCCGGCCCTAAGGGTATTCAAACGATACGTTTGTATAGGGCCCCACCTTGTGGGGGGCCCCACTTCATTAATATATGTAGATTTTTTTGTGTGTAGTCATCAGTTTATCAACATCTTCTACTTCCCTTAGTATTTACATCAGCTTTAGTTATAATCAAAATCAACGAATTAAAACTAGTCTCTTTGTTTGTATAGTGGGGCCCACTTAATTTTCTTTTTTTGGTGTCGTCATCAGGCTACTTAATAATTACATGAACTTTAGTTTTTTATTTTTCAAGATTACATGAATTTTAGTTAGAAACAAAATCAATTAATTAAACGAGATTCTTTGTTCTAAAATGCTCTAAACACGTTATTTGTCTATTTTTTAAAAATAATATAAATAATATTTGGAAAAATATTATTATTTATTTAGATGTTAAATACACCTGATTTTTTTAATTAATTTATTTTTATTAATAAATTGTTTTTAAAAATTATTATTAATTAGGGCCCAAAATTATTTTTTCGTATGGGGCCTCGGAAAGTTCCGGACCGGCCCTG
>CM071717.1:26914488-26929120 GCA_036630335.1 Physaria fendleri
CTACTTCTTTGTTTCAACTTGTTCACTGTGATTTATGGGGACCATATCGAGCTGTATCACATTGTGGATCAAGCTATTTTCTGACTATTCTAGATGATTTTTCAAGATGTTTGTGGGTCTATCTCTTGCCAAATAAACTAGAAGTGGGTTCGACCTTGAAGAAATTCGTGTCTATGGTGGAACGCCAATTTGATACTCGGGTTAAAGGATTTCGAACTGACAATGGCACTGAATTCATGGTACTGACTCGGTTTTTTCAAGAGATGGGTATAGTTCATGAGACTTCTTGTGCTGGTACTCCACAACAAAACGGGAGAGTTGAAAGAAAGCATCGTCATATTCTTAATGTAGCACGGGCACTTCGATTTCAAGCTCATCTTCCAATTGAATATTGGAGTGATTGCATACTCACAGCCACATATCTCATTAACCGTACCCCAACTCCGGTGCTTCAAGGAAAAAGTCCATTCGAGGTATTATACAAACGCAAACCTCCCCTAACGCATCTTCGAACATTTGGCTGCTTGTGCTATGCACACAATCAAGGCACCAAAGGAGACAAGTTTGCGTCTCGCAGTCGCAAAGGTGTGTTTATTGGTTATCCAAATGGCAAAAAAGGATGGAAGGTATTAGACTCTGAATTCTTTGTTTCAACTTGTTCACTGTGATTTATGGGGACCATATCGAGCTGTATCACATTGTGGATCAAGCTATTTTCTGACTATTCTAGATGATTTTTCAAGATGTTTGTGGGTCTATCTCTTGCCAAATAAACTAGAAGTGGGTTCGACCTTGAAGAAATTCGTGTCTATGGTGGAACGCCAATTTGATACTCGGGTTAAAGGATTTCGAACTGACAATGGCACTGAATTCATGGTACTGACTCGGTTTTTTCAAGAGATGGGTATAGTTCATGAGACTTCTTGTGCTGGTACTCCACAACAAAACGGGAGAGTTGAAAGAAAGCATCGTCATATTCTTAATGTAGCACGGGCACTTCGATTTCAAGCTCATCTTCCAATTGAATATTGGAGTGATTGCATACTCACAGCCACATATCTCATTAACCGTACCCCAACTCCGGTGCTTCAAGGAAAAAGTCCATTCGAGGTATTATACAAACGCAAACCTCCCCTAACGCATCTTCGAACATTTGGCTGCTTGTGCTATGCACACAATCAAGGCACCAAAGGAGACAAGTTTGCGTCTCGCAGTCGCAAAGGTGTGTTTATTGGTTATCCAAATGGCAAAAAAGGATGGAAGGTATTAGACTCTGAAACAGTAAAGTCGAGATCTCTTCGGTGGAGCTATGGCATCGGCGATTAGGTCATCCGTCTAAGTCAGTTTTAAAGTCTTTATCTATTCCTTGAGTTCATGTTAAGACAGCTAAGTTGTGTGATGTCTTTACTCGAGCTAAACAAACTCGAGACTCTTTTCCAAAAAGTTCTAATAAAACAAATTCTTTGTTTAAACTTGTTCACTGTGATTTGTGGGGACCGTATCGAACAGTATCGCATTGTGGATCTAGTTATTTTCTGACTATGCTCGACGATTTTTCTCGATGCTTGTGGGTATATCTCTTGCCAAATAAACTCGAAGTTGGGTCGATTTTGAAGAAATTCTTGTCTATGGTGGAACGACAATTTGACACTAGGGTTAAAGGTGGCACAAAATTCATGGTGTTAACTCGATTCTTTCAAGAAAAGGGAATTAATTTGACACTAGGGTTAAAGGTGGCACAAAATTCATGGTGTTAACTCGATTCTTTCAAGAAAAGGGTATTCTTCATGAAACATCTTGTGCTGGTACTCCACAACAAAACGGGTGAGTTGAACGAAAGCATCGTTATATACTCAATGTTGCAAGCGCATTGCGTTTTCAAGCCAATCTTCCTATAAATTTTGGAACGAATGTGTACTAACAGCAACCTACCTCATAAACCGTACTCCGACCTTAGTGCTTGATGGTAAAAGCCCATTCGAGGTATTGTATAATCGCAAACCTCCTTTGACACACTTTAGGACATTTGGCTGCTTGTATTATGCACACAACCAGGGCACAAAAGGTGATAAGTTTGCTTTCCGAAGTCGCAAGGGTGTCTTTATCAGTTATCCTAATGGCAAAAAGGGGTGGAAAATATTGGATTCTGAAACCGGTAGAATATTTGTCTCTCGTGATGTAGTATTTTCTGAGTCAGAATTTACGTACCACGATGGTTCTATCTCTAGTCCAGAATCGACACACACATCTGACAAAGAATACGACTTGATAACTCCTCCGGCTCCGGTTGATATTGTGCTGCTCCCCACTGAACCGGCTCCTGTTGAAATCGAGAATGAACCGATTGCTTCGTCTCTTGATAATCCCGGTTTGGTTATTTACCATGATACTTCGACACCTCCAGCCGATGATTCAATGTCCGAAGCAAGCTTGTCTTCAGCGAAACCACCTGAAGATCAAGCCATGCTCGACGACAGGGAGGCCACGACGATCACACCACCATATGAACCACCACTACGATGGAGCACAAGGGAAAAATTGGCTCCCTCATACTTGTCGGATTATGTGCTCCACACGGTCTCAGCTGATCCTAATGTATCTTCCTCAGTTGAGTATCCACTCTCAACTTATGTAAATTGTCTTCGGTTTTCTAATAATCATCGACAATTCTTGATGGCAATTACAAAGGCAGTGGAACCTAAATCATATCATAAGGCTGTCGAAGATCCTGAATGGCGAGAAGCAGTAAGAGCCGAGATAAATGCTCTAAAAGAAAACGGTTCGTGGACTATTGTGGAACTACCTCCACGCAAAGAAACCCTGGGCAGTCAATGGGTTTTTAAGTTAAAATACAAAGCAGATGGTGAACTTGCTCGGCATAAAGCTCGTTTAGTTGCTCAAGGAAATAATCAGAAAGAAAGGGGTGGATTTTAATGAGACGTTTGCTCCAGTTGCAAAGATGACTACAGTACGTACGTTTCTCCAGATTGCAGCATCTAAAGACTGGGAAGTTCATCAGATGGACGTGCATAAAGATTGCAGCATCTAAAGACTGGGAAGTTCATCAGATGGACGTGCATAACACTTCTTTACATGGTGATCTTCATGAAGAAGTCTACATAAAATTACCGCTAGGATTTCGCGGACCAACACCAAGGTATGTCTGTCGCTTACACAAGTCACTCTATGGCCTCCGACAGGCACCAAGATGCTGGTTCAAGAAAATTCATGATGCGATGGTCACTTACAGTTTTCAACAACCGGTTTCAGATTACTCTCTCTTCACGTATATATGTGGTGCCAATTCTCTTCATGTTCTAGTATATGTCGATGACTTAATCATCATGGGAAGCACTACAGGTCTTATCTCTGAATTCAAAGAGTTTCTTAGCTCACGATTTCACATGAAGGACCTAGGAATTCTCAAATACTTTCTCGGCATCGAAGTGGGTAGAAACCCTCAAGGAATTTACTTGTGTCAGAGAGCTTATACTCTCGATATACTCGCTGAAATCGGTCTACTCGCATCACGACCCGTGGCTACTGCACTCAAGCAGAACCATCGCCTCTCCTTGGCGTCCGGACCTCCTCTCACGGACCCGACCAAATACAGAGGATTGATCGGATGGCTTATTTATCTAGGCAACACGCGACCTGACATTTCTTATTCGGTACATGTCTTGGCTCAATTTATGCAAGAACCTAGAGAACATCATTGGGAAGCGGATTTAAGGATAGTTCGATATCTCAAGTCACATCCTGGTCAAGGTACTTTTCTCAAAGCACACACACCGCTGCGTTTAATAGCTAGGTGTGATTCAGATTGGGTAGGATGTCAAGCAACGAGACGATCACAATCCGGTTGGATCATTAAACTTGGTGATTCACCAATCTCTTGGAAATCATAAAAACAGCAAGTTATCTCTAGATCTTCGGCTGAAGCAGAATATAGATCAATGGCACTTGCTACAAGCGAACTCATTTGGCTCAAGGCTCTTCTTTATTCCTTTGGCGTCTATATAGTCGATCCGATTTCCATGTTTTGTGATAATTCAGCAGCCATCCACCTCGCTGCAAATCCAGTTTTTCATGAGCGAACGAAACACATCGAAGTAGACTGTCATTTTGTTTGAGACGAAGTTCAAAAGGGCACAATTCAGACGATCCATGTTAATACTAAGGAACAGCTAGCAGATTACTTCACCAAGACACTTGGAAAATGCGACTTCATTGACTTCCTTGGCAAGCTGGGAGTTCGAGATCTTAACTCACTAGCTTGATGGAGGGTGTTAGAGCAAGAATGGAAATATTCTGCTCAAGGAATTGGAAATCAAGGAATTCAAGGAATTGGAAACATTCAAGGAATGGAAATATTCCAATAATAACGACAGAGGCAATATTCGAATAATAGGAAATTTACTCTTTAATATATTTTACTTGTTCGTCAAGCTTGTAATTCCTATATAAACTCTATGTGTTGCCCTAAGATCAATAACACAAATCTATTCGACTATCGATTTGTTCATATCTCTATGAAAATTTAATAATTTTCGTGTTGTATCCTTTTTAAAACTCTGAAACACACATATTTTAAAAGGTAAACTGAAAACCCATAAGAATTCATGAAAGAAAGAAAAAGAAAAACTCATAGGAATCAATTGATATAAAGCCCAAAATTGAGGCTATAATGCTCACTAAAATCCATCAACGTCATATAACACCAAATCCAATCCATAAAGCCTATTATCATTCTTATCTATAAAACCAAGAATTGAGTCGAAGCCCACATAGCATTGTCATGGTCTTTGCGGATATCAACATTATTTCTTTCTTTTTCTTTTCATCTCAAGAAGACGCAACATTCTTTCTATTTTTTATTTGAAAAGAATTTTCGTTTACGTAGCATATTATTAATGCTTCTCAAAAAAAGGAAAATATTAGGTTGATGGTCTATAGTTAACTCATACGAATAAAGATAATATTATTATTTTCATGAATGTGTGTAGTTAAACGACTTGCATGAAACTTGAACATTCCGCCTTAGGTTCTATGACGATGCCGGTTTAGTTTAAGCCAAAAAGCAAAAATCATGTTTGCAAGCATAGCAAAAAGGTACTAAAGAAACTTGGCCAATACCTTTATTTTCGCTCTGAGTTCACACGTGCGATAGGCGATCTCACACGTACCAAAGGCAATTTTGCATTTCTCTTCTACGGCGGTGCTGAGGCTCATCCGATGAGCTTGCCTCACTCTCCTCCGTTTCGGAGTGGTGCTCCTTCACTCAAACTGGATGATTCTCTCTCCTCCGTTTCGGAGTGGTGCTCCTTCACTCAAACTGGATGATTCTTCGCGATCGTTGCTCCATTTTCCTCCATTATCAAAAAAAAAAGTCTCCAACGATTTACTCACTCAATAAAACCGCTCATTGGAACTTCGCTCCAAATGATTCCATTCAGAGATCCTCATCTGGCTCGAAGATTTCTACTCCGATTGATCAATTAAAAGCTGCTTCTATGTCGATTGATCCGGATTCAAAAACGCATGCTAATACTAAACAGTTTTTTGAGAATCATTCCATGATTTCTCAAGAGCAGAAAGCTAAGCCTACTTATTTTGAGAATCATTCCATGATTTCTCAAGAGCAGAAAGCTAAGCCTACTTACCTAAACATGGTGGATAATAGTCTTGAGCTCAAATTTTCTATTGATCCTAATCATGTTGCAGGTTCGGATGTTCTCGACATTCCTCAGGATGTGATCGATGACTCGGAGCCACTATGGTCTGATCTGATTGTTGGCAGATTTTTGGATTCTCCTCCTTACATAGGGATTACTCAGGTTATTGTTAACAAGATTTGGTCTCCTGGATCTAAGAAAGTGAAAATAATTGCTACAACTTTAGAGGATAGGCTGGTTCAGTTTAAGATACGTGATTCTAAGATCCGGGATAAGAGAGGATAGGCTGGTTCAGTTTAAGATACGTGATTCTAAGATCCGGGATAAGGTTTTAGAACGTGGAATGTGGAATATAGCAGGTGTTCCAATGACAGTTTCAGTATGGTCTCCAGTTATAGATGAACCTTTGCATGTGATTACTTCGATACCTCTCTGGATTGTGATTAAGAACATCCCTAGGTGTTTATTCTCTCGAACGGGTATTAGTTTTGTTGCTAGTGCCGCTGGTACACCTAGAAAACTTCATCAAGACACTTAATTATGCAAGAAATTTGATGAGGCAAAAGTTTTCATGGATTTGAATCTGACTAAGGAGTTACCTAAGAAACTAATTGTTAAAGAGAAATCATCTGGGACTGTCTCTAATCTGACTAAGGAGTTACCTAAGAAACTAATTGTTAAAGAGAAATCATCTGGGACTGTCTCTAAGATCTCTTTCCATTATCCTTGGCTTCCTCCTCGGTGTATAGATTGTGGCAAATGGGGTCATCTAAAAGCAAAATGCTCGGTTGTAAAACCTAAAGAAGTTGCTACAATTCCTGAAGGTAAAGCTACTGAGTCATCAGATGTCATTCTAGTGAACACTACCTCTCAGCCCGAGAATGAAACTCAGATGAAGAACATGCCCATATAGAAAATTACTGAAATGGTTCCTGCAGAGAAGGATAAGGCTGATATAGGATATATATACAGGGAACTAGTGAACTATTCTAACTCTTTAAAAGGCATTAAAACAGCTGCGGAGCAAAAGTTAGAAAGTGGTGAAGGGGCTGCTAAGGATATGAATGATGCTAAGCAGGGTAAGCCAGTTAATTCTGTTGATCCGGCTGGGACACCAGAAATTCAGGGAAATATTCAGAGTCTACAAGGCTTACAGGGAGAATCAGGCGGTGATAAGAAGACAATTGATGATCCTCCAGATTATAGTGCATCTGCTAAAGTTACAGAGTCACCAAAGGGTTTGTATGTGAAAGAAGGGGAGGAAAATCCGGAGGAATGGTCTACTCCAACTCGTCCTATAAGATTGTCTCAACTTCAAAGTAAAACTAAAACTATTCAACTCGAATCAAGATTTGAAGCTCTCCAACAAATAGAAGACATTGTCATGGATGAAAATACAGGTTATGCCTCGGACCCTGGTATAGAAACGAAAAATAAAACTCACAACCTAGAGAAAGTTCAGGATATTATAACAGAGAAGTTATTGGAATCAATTCAGAAAGGTAAAGCTAAAAGAGGTAGGCGGAGACGCCCTCAATGAGTTTCTTCTGGAACATTCGAGGTCTTAACCAAACCTCCAAGCAATTGGTTATTCGTAAGTGGATCAACTCTTTTAATTTGCAGTTTGGTTGTATTCTAGAAACGCGAGTTTTGGAGGATCGTGCAATTTCTATAGCTTCAAATATTTGACCTGGCTGGAATTTTATGAACAATTATCAAGACCATCGCCTGGGTCGTATTTGGATTCTTTGGAGCAATGAAGTTCGCCTTACTCCGATTTTCTGTAGTTCTCAGCTTATGACATGTGCTGTAATGGTTCCGGGTCAAAACGCTGAGTTCTTTTGTTTTTTCGTTTATGCTTCAAATTTCAGTAAGGATAGGAATGAGCTGTGGACAGATCTTTGTTCTCATCATGACTCGGGTCTCTTCACAAATCAACCTTGGATAATAAACTCGGGTCTCTTCACAAATCAACCTTGGATAATAATGGGGGACTTCAATGAAACTATCTCTCTAGCGGATCATCATGGAGACTCAAAAGTTGGTATTTCAAATAGTATGAGAGGTTTTCAACCATTGCTCTCTTATTGATCTTCCAAGCCTTGGGCCAACTCTTACTTGGTGGAATAAGAGGAAAGAAGGAAAGGTCTATAAGCGGCTGGATAGAGTTATGGTGAATTCTACTTGGTGCTCAAATTTTCGGAACTCTTCAAGTATATTTGATGCGGGTGGTGTTTCTGATCACCTTCGTTGTAGAATTGTTCTCAAAGAGACTTCTCAGGACAAACGCAAAGTGCCCTTTAAATTCGTAAATGCTTTGACCAAGTCAGATAAATTCTTGGAAGTGGTACGGAACTATTGGGAAGAAACCCCTCCTCTGTTCATCTCCACCTCGGCCTTATTTAGATTTACAAGAAAGCTAAAGGCTTTTTTTTTTTTTGGTCGGCAGCTAAAAGCTTTAAATCCAACTCTTCATAGTCTGAGTAAGGATTTAATTGGTGATATAACCAAAAGAACTAAGGAAGCTTATGATCTGCTTTGTAGTGCTCAACAAGATAATATGTTACGACCTTCAGATGACCTCATATCAAAGGAGCTTGAAGCTTTCCAGCGATGGCAGCATCTATCAACAATTGAAGAGAGATTTTTGAGTCAAAAAGCAAAAGTCCATTGGCTCAAAGTAGGTGATGGAAATAACAAATACTTTCATAACTCAGTTATTCAACGCCACATAAAGAATAATATAAGTGAGATTCATCAAGGAGGCGTTACTTATACAACAAAGTGTGAGATTCAGTCTGCAGCAATTTCCTTATTTGAAAATTTTTTTAATGAGAAGCCGAGTATTGAAGTTATGTCTACTGAGGTAATGCAGAAGCTGATTCCTTTTAGATGTACTGAAGATCAACGAAATTCTTTAACTAAAACAGTCTCAAAAGATGAAATTGCCTCGATTCTGTTTAGTCTTCCTAACAACAAAAGTCCTGGCCCGGATGGTTTCTCTTCTGAATTCTATAAAACTGTGTGGCATCTAATAAAGTCGGATTTTCTGTCAGCTATAAGGTCGTTCTTTATCACTGGGTTTCTACCTAAGAGTGTCAATGCCACTATCATAGCCTTGGTTCCTAAGAAGGATAATGTTAAAGAAATGAAAGACTATAGACCTATCTCCTGGTGCAATGTGTTATAGAAGGTAATATCTAAATTGTTGGCTAACCGTTTGAAGAGTATGCTGCCATCTATGATCAACCACAATCAATCGGCTTTTGTGAAGAATAGGCTTCTCATGGAGAATGTCCTAATGGCTACAGAAATTGTTAAGGACTATCACATTGCTTCAGTTTCTCCTCGCTGTGTCCTTCAAATTGATATTTCGAAAGCTTTTGATTCAGTAGACTGGAATTTTCTTCTCCAGATTCTGGATTGTATGGACTTCCCTTCTCAGTTTATTTATTGGACCAGACAATGTATAACAACTGCTTCATTCTCGGTCCAAGTAAATGGTGAATTAGTTGGTCATTTTGGAAGCTCTAGAGGATTAAGGCAAGGCTGTTCCCTCTCCCCCTTCCTCTTTGTTATCTGTATTAATGTGTTATCTTTGTTGATTGATGACTCAGCTAGACTCAAGCTTATTGATTATCACCCGAAATGTGATGAGCTGGGTTTGACTCACCTTTGTTTTGCTGACGATGTTATGGTTTTTGTGGAAGGAAACTATAGATCTATTGAAGGGGTTGTCAATGTTTTTAACAACTTTGGTAGGTTTTCGGGCCTTAAGATTTCCCTGGAGAAAACAACTATGTTTCTGGCTGGTGTGGATGATGACATTGGTGATCAAGCTCAACAAACATTCGGGTTTAAAAAAGGTAACCTCCCTGTTAGATATTTGGGGTTACCTCTCATGTCCAGAAGTTTTACTAAGGGAGATTTGCTGCCTTTAATTGAGAAAATCTCTAAGAAAATTAATTCTTGGAAGGCTAGATCTTTGTCGTATGCGGGTATAACCCAGCTTATTAAATCCGTAATCTCAGGTCTTACAAACTTTTGGTTAAGTGCATTTAGAATACCAAAGGGTATTATCCAGGAGATTGAAAGCCTTTGCTCAGCTTTTCTTTGGTCCGGAACTGAAATGAACTGTCACAAAGCTAAAGTAGCTTGGGTGGATGTTACCAAACCTAAGAAGGAAGGGGGGTTGGGTATTAGAAGCTTAGTTGATGTTAACAAAGTTTGCTGCCTAAAACTTATTTGGAGAATAGTTTCTCGTCAAAATTCTCTATGGGTTTCTTGGATATGGCGCTACCTAATTAGAGGAAGTTCATTCTGGTCTTTATCTGACACAACTTCTTGTGGTTCCTGGATGTGGAATAAGCTCCTAATATAGATGTATTGCTCGTAGTTTCTGCAAGGTTGAAGTGATAAGTGGCAGTACTACTTCCTTTTGTGTATTGCTCGTAGTTTCTGCAAGGTTGAAGTGATAAGTGGCAGTACTACTTCCTTTTGGTATGATGATTGGTCTTTTTTGGGGATTCTTTTTGATTTAGTAGGGGAAAGAGGATTTATCGATATGGGGATTCATCAACATCAAACTGTCAAAAGTGTTATTGAAACTCATAGAAGACGTAGGCACAGGAGGGATATTTTTAATCAAATAGAAGATGCGTTGGACATTTTTAAAACTCAAATAGCAGAAGGCTCGGACCGCTACTTATGGAGATTGGAGGGGGATCATTTCAATGAAAAGTTCTCTTCAAAGAATACCTAGAACATAGTCCGTAGTCACTTCCCCATAGTCCCCTGGTATAATTCTGTCTGGTTTTCTAATCATACTCCAAAGTACTCTTTTATTTGTTGGTTGGCGAATCTTAATAGATTTGATGTGGTCGCAATTCTCCCAGCAGCTATTTAGATCACCCCTTTCATTCTGGGGTGACGGAGGGTTACCGGATAAAGCAGTGGAATTCTGAGTATGATTCTACCTGTCTCCTTTGCTCCAAAGAGGAGGAAACGAGGGATCACTTATTTTTCTCTTGTAGTTTCTCCTCTTCAGTCTGGTATTTGCTTATGAAGCGGTTTTTGGAAGGCTCTTATTCAGTGGACTGGCATTCCCTTTCAGCTATTTTCTCGACACCTATTGGGAATTCTACTAAAACCTTCCTTGCCAGATATGTCTTTCATCAGCTATTTTCTCGACACCTATTGGGAATTCTACTAAAACCTTCCTTGCCAGATATGTCTTTCAGGTTACAATATATCACTTGTGGCGCGAACGTAACGAAAGGAAGAATAATTCTAAGAAGTGTTCTATTAGCCTGCTAGTGAAATAGATTGACGAAGTTATCCACAATAGACTTACTTCTCTTCGGGAGCTTGGAGTGAACACCTATCTGGAAGGCCATGAAATGTGGTCTGAAGCTAGGAATAAATCAATTGCCTTCTCATCTTATTAGTCTCTTGGGAATCAGTTTTTTAACTGATGAACCCAAGGGAAAAAGATAAGCATCTTCCCCATGTGTTAACCAGATGTTGATCTTATGCACCCTGCTTTCAATTTACTTCTTCCAGTTATTATCAGGTCAAAAATGCAAAAAAGCTCTTGGTGATCAGCGGGAATATGAGGAGAATAGAATCAAAGTGGCTCTGTATTCTCACTAGTCTCTTGGGAATCAGTAACTTCTGATATTCCCAGGAGCAAAAGCTAAGCTCTTATTTCCCTGCATGCTCTTATTTCCCTGCATCTTTGATTCTGTTCTCTTTACCATCTCGCTTCAGTTGTGTTCTAAATTTCAGGACAAATTTTCTATCTGGAGTGAAGCTTTCAAATTCAAGCTATTTGGAGCAGCGTTTATAGTTTTATTTTATGGTTTCAGAATTTTAATGGCTGTTTGTA
Source organism: Physaria fendleri (assembly GCA_036630335.1). NCBI lineage: Eukaryota > Viridiplantae > Streptophyta > Magnoliopsida > Brassicales > Brassicaceae > Physaria > Physaria fendleri. Next base: position 26,926,051 of record CM071717.1, read on the forward strand.
CTTGTTGTTTGTTTGCAGGGTTGTATGTTTTGTTTTGCAAGTTTGTATGGTTATGTTAAAACTTTGCTATTTGTAAAATCAGAACTTGTTCTGATTTGTTTGGACTCATTGTATGACTTTTTTTTTGGGAAATAAAGTTTCACATTCTTTCAAAAAAAAAAGGTATTAAATGCACTTGTTGTGAGCTAAAAGAACTTCCCACATGGTGCAGAACTGCAGATCTTCCCATTTTACCGTGTATGCATCTACCAGAAATCGTCCTACCAATGAATATCATATTTTATTGGAGAACCCGCATGCAAAAAAAAATAAATGATCAGAAGTCTCTTCCTTCTCCGCATCAATCACACAAGTAGTAAAAAAAAATCACACAAGTAGTAGTAATCATGTCAAGATTCTAGAGGCGTATCTGATCAGTGATAGCTAACTAATTAAGGCAAGCTACCCACTGTATAAAAGATTATTTAGGTGTTCGAATGTTTAAACCAAACATTTCGAAACCTATGAACACGACCACGAGGAATTATAAGCTGATTCCAAGTATGTTTGGTGCTACAGTTACGATTAAAAGTGATTTGGTTGAGTCAAAGGTGAACATTACACCCCACCATACCTCTCACAGCCAAGCCTTCCATAATACCAAGGCCCATCAAGACAAGTTAATTGAGCATAAATATCAGAACAAGTGAGATGGGTCACCCTCACACTCAAGATCCATCGGTCCCAAGCCCAGCATGGAGAGCAAGGAAAATCGTCTAGATCGATTAATATTAACACTAAAATTGACCTATCTCGACACTAAAATCGATCGATCTCGACGCTAGAGTGTCGTAAGGAAAAATCATAAATTCACAAAGCCGACGAAAATTAGGTTTTCTGACCATGTCTTTTAATCTTATTTGCCTATATAATAAGCATCCCAAAGCTTTAAAAGACAACAAATTCTCTAGTTTTATTTTATACTTTATTTTAGTTTTCCTCCAAGCAACGGAAATCCCTATTTTGTTCTACAAAGATTCCTAGTGCTGGTCTCTTTTAGAGATTCTCTCATATTCTTCTTTGAATTTTGAAACTAAGCTCGTTTATTTTGATATAATTATAAATTATATTTCATCTCTGTATGTTTGTTTTATTATGTATGAGTAAATGGTGGTTAGATTTTAGGGTGGGATGGTTAGTGATTGTATAAATCCACAACATAAAGCTGGAAGGGTTATGGTGGCGGAGGGGCGAGCCTCGGTGAGAGCTTCAGTTAACTTGGAATGACTCACGAGGATGATTGTGGGTTAGGTAGATCATTGGCATTGTGGCTTCGGTAGATCCTTGGCATAAAGCCGAAAAGGTTGTGGAGGCGGACGGGCGGGCATAGATTGTGACGTTGGTTAAGACACTGGCAAAACTCCCGAGATGCGTGGTGAACTAGTAGATTCACAAAATAAAGCCGGCCAAATTGTGGAGGCATACGAGCGAGCCTCGATTGTTATGTCGTTTAAGAAATCGGGCAGCCACCCAAGATGGGTGGTGGTTTAGTAGGAGCCTCGATTGTTATGTCGTTTAAGAAATCGGGCAGCCACCCAAGATGGGTGGTGGTTTAGTAGAGAGATGGCATAAAGCAAGAGAGGTTGTGTAGGGGACGAGCGCACCTCGGTGGTGATGCTGCTTAAAAAACTGGAAAACCTCCCAAGGATAGGTGATGATTTAGTAGATAAACGGCATAAAGATGGAAAAGTTGTAGCGGCGGGCGAGCGAGTCTCGGTGGTGATGTCGGTTAAGAAACTGGAAAATTCAGAAGGATGGTTGGTGATTTGGTAGATACACGGCTTAAAGCATGAAAGCTTATGGAGGCGGACGAGTGACCCTTGGTGGTGATTCCGGTTAAAACTGGAAAAACTCCCGAATATGGATGGTGATTTAATAGATTCACGACATAAAGCCGGGAAGGTTATCGATGTGGACGACGGAACATCGGTGGTGATGCCGGTTACAAAACCGAAGATCTTTCGAGGATGGTTGATGATTTGGTGATTAAATCCAAGTAAACAAAACATTTCGTAATATTTATTTTAAGTTTGTGAATAAATTCAATGAAACAAATATTTCTTTTGTTCATTAATTTTGGGCCACAAGGGCCCATCTTTCCTAAATTTAGATTTAGGGTTTTTTTTAACACATTTTTGGCAACACAGGGCTCGAGGCACTTGCATTCTAGAGTCGGTGTTATTATGTCGACAGATTTCGGCAATTCGGTGTCAGTATAAAATCAGACGAATAGAGTCGTAGGTGAATGTGTTTGGTGATAGAGCAAAGACAACTTCTATGTTGTGACGTAGCTTCAAGCAAAATCAAAGATTCTCCGAATAAAGGTTCTGACGAAGAGATTGTCGGTGAATTTCTCGATACTTGGCCGGATATTTTCGAGAATAGAAACGAACAACTTCTCTGGTTGGTGTCATCGAGTTCAACCACCAGTAGAGAGAGGAAGAAAACCTACGCCTTGACCCAACTCTTGTTGGAGGATAGCGTAGCGCCAGCTCCGAGATCGGGAGGAAGAAAAAGATCATTGCAGAGGAGGGAAACTTTGAAGACTGTTGCAAGGTTCTAGGAATAGATTCCGAAATTGTAGAAGATTGAAAGTACATGTCGTGAGAAATGACTGAAAAACAAGAAGAAGATAGGCGGAGGCGGCATTAATGTTAATAAGCACCGCCCACGGTGGGAGACAGGAAAGGAGACCAGTATGAGCGGTGGTGCTGGTGGTTACCGGATCTAGTGACAAAAGGGAGTCGGTGGTGAAACTACTCAAAGACTTCGATTGAAAATTTTGAAAAGAACTCCTAAAAATTTATGCCAAAGAAAAAAAATTAAAAGAAGTAGTTACTTTTATTTTTTTATTTAATATTAATAATTTATTTGTTATTCTTAGATCTTGTAACGCCCGTATTTTTGAGTAAGTTTCAGTATGTGTTTCCGTGTGTAAATTCAAGTTAGAAATGCTGTTTCTTTCTTGATTGTGTGTGTGTGAATGTCGATTTATCTAGTGAGTTAAGTAGAATCGTTAGAGCTTGATGTT
>CM071717.1:26937134-26947342 GCA_036630335.1 Physaria fendleri
TCCTAGGCATATCAATTCCCCCAGACTTGAATCCTTGCTTGTCCTCAAGTAAGGAAAGCGTTTATACAAGAGTTGTGCTAAGTAGAAATGTCATACTTGCCCGCAAAGTCCGGATGATTACGTCCTACTCCCACTTTATTATTCTGTGTCGCTTCTTGGCTCACCCCTTTCACTTCAGACTATTCATCTCATTTGTTGAAGCTAAGGTGTGCTCTTTAACTTGGGAGTATCGATCACTGGACTCAAACACTTACTCTGTCGGATTCTCTGTAGTCTCAAGGCTATCCAAGGTCCATTCCTTCTTTTCACTGCTCCATTCCTTCTTTTTCACTGCTCAATCCCTTTCTCACTTCAGGCTACTAGCCTTTTGCTTCTATCTTCCAAGCACTTTTATTCTTTTTCAACTCTGCAGGTATTTCTTGCTTTTAAGCGAAGTAGAGACTAAAGAACTAATAGTGGTAGCTACCAGCCCCTGTCGCTTCACTTATTCCAAGGGAAAAGATCAGCTTTTGGCTTCTCAATTAGGCATTTTCAACTAACGGGTTTACGCCGCTGCCTTATGCCTTTTCCTTAAAGTACCTCTATCCAACCTTTTAGCATTTCTATCCTTTTTCTACTACGAAGGGAGGGAGAGCTAATTCCTTTTCTAGAACTTACTTGGATAGACCTTGCAGCGACTCCTTTAAGAGGTGTTGTATCCTGTACATCTCAAGCCCCAAGTCAAGATGGTTAAGTCCGGCTTAGGCGAGAGAATAGTCCTTCTGGGGTTTTCCAATCCTCTAAACAGATTTTCGTATCCTGTACATCTCAAGCCCCAAGTCAAGATGGTTAAGTCCGGCTTAGGCGAGAGAATAGTCCTTCTGGGGTTTTCCAATCCTCTAAACAGATTTTCATGGTTTCGCGCATGGATGCAAATCCTCCCTTTGACTAGCATTCTGAACATCAGCACAAATAGCAACATGATTTAGTTTAGAGAATTTGTTTTGGCTTTAGAAACTTTTATGAAAACTTATTACGATTTTTTTTTTATGGAAAGTCTAGAAATTCTTATATGGAAAAGATTAATGAAATATTTTCATTAGTTTTCATGAATATTTTTTTATGGAAATCATAATTATTTTTACCAAAAATAAATTTTTAGTTTTCATGAATATTTTTTTATGGAAATCATAATTATTTTTACCAAAAATAAATTTTATTTAATTCAACAGCTCCAACAGATACAGCCAAATTTCTACAGCCATAATCATAAAGCTATAACCCAAAAATTTACAGCACCAAACCTAGAACCAAAATTTTAAAGCCACAGTCCCAACCAATCATGCCCTTAGTTTCAGTTTTTCTTCCAAATTTGGTTATTTATCTTTTGTTGTTTATTAATAGAAATCTTCAATTTAAGAGAATGTAAATGAATCCATAAATGGTTGCATTTAAGATATTCTAATATTTGATCCCAAAAAATAGGAATAAAAATATAACATTTTCAAGATAGAAATATATCAAAATGACAGCTAAAATTTTTATATTTTGCTTTTACTTTGAAATTGCATTAAAATGAAATTAGGAAAGTACCAAATTGTTGACAAATAAAAGGAAAGTAAGAATATTCTAATATGGTACAAAGACTATATAAGTTAGTATATACTTAATCAAATAAGTCAAGTAATCAAACAATTTCATGAAATATAGAAAGAAAATGAATAAAAACATAATTTTACAGAAAATTTCAAACCTTTCAAATTAATTAATTTCTTTAATTCAATAACCCCAAAAGTCTAAACTTGGGTAGACATTTATTAAGCCGATTTGTTTCACTTTTTATTAATTTTGGTTTGATTAATGTTCTATACTTTTTGGGTTAGATTTTTTTATTAAGCCGATTTGTTTCACTTTTTATTAATTTTGGTTTGATTAATGTTCTATACTTTTTGGGTTAGATTTTGGTTTGGTTTTAGTATTATACAAATTTGGAGCTAAACCGAACCCATGTGATCAAAAGTTGAGTTCGTACCTTTTAAATAACCCCACACCTTTCTTCATCTCTTACAAATCTAAAGGTGCAAAAAATATTAAAAACGATCTTTTGATTCTGCGACGAACGCGGAAAACGAATTGGAGAAGAAAAGCCCATATGGAAAAGATTAATGAAATATTTCCATTAGTTTTCATGAATATTTTTTTTATGGAAATGATAATTATTTTTACCAAAAATAAATTTCATTTAATTCAACAGCTCCAACAGATACAGCCAAATTTCTACAGCCATAATAATAAAGCTTCAACCCAAAAATCTACAGCACCAAACCTAGAACCAAAATTTTAAAGCCACAGTCCCAACTAATCATGCCCCTTAATTTCAGTTTTTCTTCCAAATTTGGTTATTTATCTTTTGCTGTTTATTAATAGAAATCTTCAATTTAAGAGAATGTAAATGAATCCATAAATGGTTGCATTTAAGCTATTCTAATATTTGATCCCAAAAAATAGGAATAAAAATATAACATTTTCAAGATAGAAATATATCAAAATGACAGCTAAATTTTTTATATTTTGTTTTTACTTTGAAATTCCATTAAAATGGAATTAGGAAAGTACCAAATTGTTGACAAATAAACGGAAAGTAAGAATATTCTAATATGGTACAAAGACTATAAGTTAGTATATACTTATTACTTAAAAAATATTAAAAACGATCTTTTGATTCTGCGACGAACGCGGAAAACGAATTGGAGAAGAAAAGCCCCACCATTAACGTGTGAAGAAACCCAAAAAAATCGGAGACACATCCAAAAAAAAAAATCATCTTATTGAGTCGATTGCACGATCTAGGTGAAGGAAGAAATCAACCCAGAAGAAAAGGATTCAACTTTTTTTCTGAATTCGTCATTGTCTTGGAAAAAGTATTCTACTTTTTTAAAAAAAATTCTCAAAACAGGTGAAATTATATATTTGAGATCGATATGATTTTATCCCTTGAATTTTCGATGTTCGTGCAATTCTTACAGTTTTGAGGTTTTATTTGGAATTGGGATTTGCTTAAGTGAGAAAATGTGTTTGCTTCGAATTAGGTTTGTGGGATTTTGAACAATTTTGATTTTCATTAAAAACGTAAAATATGGATCTTATGCTTATTTTTTGTTGGGTTGTTGATGCTTCATTATGAAGCTTCGCTTTATAGGTTATTCATTTGATTGATTGATTTTTTTTTTTTTTTAATAGATAATCCTTGAAGCTATCATTGCATTTATGTCATTGTTTGCTTTATTTTCGAATATTTTATCTATTTTACATGTTGTTGAAGTAACTTGTTCTCTCTGCTTTTGTTCATTGTTTGCTTTATTTTCGAATATTTTATCTATTTTACATGTTGTTGAAGTAACTTGTTCTCTCTGCTTTTGTTTATCAGGTTTGTTCTTTTGATTACCAAGATCCAAGCTTCTTCATTCAAATTTGAATCTTTCCAAAGGTACATTCTTTGCTTTTCACTGCCAATATTTTGGTTTTGAGCTACAGAAAAAGGGTTTAAATCTTTTAACATCTTCTGGTGGATTTGATAAATGTTGTTGATTTTTCTGAGTTTTTATTTAGCTTTATGTTCAGCGTTCTTTGTGTTTAATCTCTTCATTGATCTGTTTTGAGATGTTTGTATCTATTATATATGAAGTTAGTGGTTATGTTTGATTGGGTGTATGTGTCTGAAATTATGAACAGGTTATTGTCTCTTTCTGGTGCTACTTGATGGACGAAGACATTGTAGAAACCTTTGGAACGCCGGAAATGATGAATAAGGAAGAAGATTGTAATAAGAGAGGAGACGACTCTTCCGGGAAGGCATTGGCTTCAAAATCTAAAGAGAAAAAGATTCCTCATTACCTCAGAGCATCAACTGGTTCTTGCCATGATTTGTGCAAGTATGGGAAGAGGCAGATACCTCTGGAGAAGCCATGGCATTCGACTACTAAAAAGACTTTCAAGAAAACTCTTGATCATGATTTGAATGAAACTTTGAAGCCAGGCTCTTCTAAACCGAAGAAGAAGGTAATGGACCCTAAGAAAAAAGGGGTTAGTGATGGTTCTTCTGAAGTAATCAAAAGAGAGGTTGTGAAGAATGAAGCGAGTGGCGGCGCTAGTGGGATGAAGAAGCCAGAGATACTGATAATACCAGCTGGTGATGAAACTCCTATGAAGCAGATGAAGAAGAAAACGGTATTGAGTTCCAAAGTTAAACCTTCACCAGATTCGGGATCTCGCTCATCAGGAAATGTTGATGCTGTGAAGCCGAAAGTCTTCTCGCTCATCAGGAAATGTTGATGCTGTGAAGCCGAAAGTCTTGTCGAAATCTTACTCAGCACTAGCTACGTCGAAATCTAAAGTAAACCATGAGCAAGTTGTCGATTCACCAGTTCTGAGACCCAAACTGAGGGGTAAAAGTGGAGTGAAAGACAAAGATGCAAAGATAAAGAAGGCTACAGTCCCCTCCAGAGTTGCTGCAAATAAGGTTATGGCGATTCCAAGAGCTTCGCTTTCTCCAGGATTAAGACTAGCCGGAAATTCAAATTTGAGAAAGAGTCAGAGCTTAAAGACTGCATCTTCCTCTTCTTCTCGAAAAAAGCAGAAGCCAAAACCTGTTATTCGCACTGATGAATCTAATAGGCAATCAGATGATTATCCTGTCGAGGAGAAAACATTGCATGTTGTCGAAATGGAAACAGCGACCAATGATGTCTCTGAAAATGATCAGAATCAGCAGGATTGCATTGTTGAACCTATTCTTCCTCCTCTTCCACCGACCCAACCAACTACAAAGGATGATGACTCTACTATTTCAGCAACAGAGGAGTATGAATACACTTCAGGAAGCTATGAAGAAGCTGAAAGCGCTGAAGAAGAGAATGGAATATCCAGAGGAGAGGCGAGAAAGGAGGGTGATTCTGCAGATGAAGCTGCTCGGAAGTTACATTTCAGAAGAGGAAAAGTTGTGGATAACAATACTGTTGGTGAGAGTGCAAGAAAGCTCAAGTTTAGAAAAGGAAGAGGTCTCGAGGAAGACAAAGCGCAAGATACACTAGTAAGGAGAAGCTTTAAGAAGAGGGAAGATATCAGAGAAGAAGAAGTCGATGAGAACGGAGAAAAAGTTGTGCTGAGGCATCAAGATGTTCAGGAGAAAGATGAAATGGGACTGCTCAACAATGTCATAGAAGAAACTGCAAGTAAACTTGTTGAAACTCGAAAAAGCAAAGTTAAAGCTTTGGTTGGTGCTTTCGAAACCGTCATGTCTCTTCAATGATCTCAAAAACTCGTCCTAACTCTGCGTTGCATATGCATAAGACAAGCTAACATTGAATCTTTCATTTTCTAGGAGTAGATGATTTGGTTTTGGTTTGCAGAAAACTGTCAAGTTAGATTTTACTGGTCTGAACTGATTTGATTTGTGTTTGGTTTTGATTTTTTTAGACCGGTTTGTGGATTTCTATTGGATGTTTTCGGTTTGTAAATTCTTGGCTGCTTTCTAAAGAGGAACCTTCTGAAAGGTTCAACATCAAAGTTGGAAACTTCTGAATGTTTTGTCTCTTCAACAAAGCTCAAATTAGACCAACATGACATAGCCCCTGTTTCTTCTTGTCTTTAACTTTGAAACGGTAACAAGTGTGATCCATAGTATATTCAATCACAGACTTCACAAGATCTAAGAGTTAACTACAAGTTCAGAGGCTGATGATGGAGTTAAGATACATTACATAGCACTGATCTAACAAAAAAATATTAAAAACGATCTTTTGATTCTGCGACGAACGCGGAAAACGAATTGGAGAAGAAAAGCCCCTCACCATTAACGTGTGAAGAAACCCAAAATAATCGGAGACACACCCAAAAAAAAAAAAAATTCATCTTATTGAGTCAATTGCACGCACGATCTAGGTGAAGGAAGAAATCAACCCAGAAGAAAAGGATTCAACTTTTTTTCTGAATCCGTCATTGTCTTTGAAAAAGTATTTTACTTTTCTCTAAACAGATGGAATTATATATTTGAGATCGAAATTAATTTATCCCTTGAATTTTATATGTTCGTGTAATTCTTAAAGTTTTGTGGTTTTATTTGGAATTGGGATTTGCTTAAGTGAGAAAATGTGTTTGTTTCGAATTAGGTTTGCGGGATTTTGAACAATTTTGATTTTCATTAGAAACGTAAAATATGGATCTTATGCTTCTTTTTTGTTGGGTTGTTGATGCTTCATTATGAAGCTTCGCTTTATAGGTTATTCATTTGATTGATTGATTTTTTTTTATACTATTAGATAATCCTTGAAGCTATCATTGCATTTATGACATTGTTTGCTTTATTTTCGAATATTTTATCTATTTTACATGTTGTTGAAGTAACTTGTTCTCTCTGCTTTTGTTTATCAGGTTTGTTCTTTTGATTACCAAGATCCAAGCTTCTTCATTCAAATTTGAATCTTTCGAAAGGTACATTCTTTGTTTTCCACTGCCAATATTTTGGTTTTGAGTTACAAAAAAAGGGTTTAAATCTTTTATCATCTTCTGGTGGATTTGATAAATGTTGTTGATTTTTCTGAGTTTTTATTTAGCTTTATGTTCAGCGTTCTTTGTGTTTAATCTCTTCATTGATCTGTTTTTGAGATGTTTGTATCTATTATATATGAAGTTAGTGGTTATGTTTGATTTGGTGTATGTGTCTGAAATTATGAACAGGTTATTGTCTCTTTCTGGTGCTACTTGATGGACGAAGACATTGTAGAAACCTTTGGAACGCCGGAAATGATGAATAAGGAAGAAGATTGTAATAAGAGAGGAGACGACTCTTCCGGGAAGGCATTGGCTTCAAAATCTAAAGAGAAAAAAATTCCTCATTACCTCAGAGCATCAACTGGTTCTTGCCATGATTTGTGCAAGTATGGGAAGAGGCAGATACCTCTGGAGAAGCCATGGCATTCGACTACTAAAAAGACTTTCAAGAAAACTCTTCATGATGATTTGAATGAAACTTTGAAGCCAGGCTCTTCTAAAACGAAGAAGAAGGTAATGGACATTAAGAAAAATGATTCTTCTGAGGTAATCAAAAGAGAGGTTGTGAAGAATCAAGCGAGTGGCGGCTCTAGTGGGATGAAGAAGCCAGAGATACTGATAATACCAGCTGGTGATGAAACTCCTGTGAAGCAGATGAAGAAGAAAATGGTATTAAGTTCCAAACTTAAACCTTCGCCAGATTGCCAGGCTCTTCTAAAACGAAGAAGAAGGTAATGGACATTAAGAAAAATGATTCTTCTGAGGTAATCAAAAGAGAGGTTGTGAAGAATCAAGCGAGTGGCGGCTCTAGTGGGATGAAGAAGCCAGAGATACTGATAATACCAGCTGGTGATGAAACTCCTGTGAAGCAGATGAAGAAGAAAATGGTATTAAGTTCCAAACTTAAACCTTCGCCAGATTCGGCATCTCGCTCATCAGGAAATGTTGATGCTGTGAAGCCGAAAGTCTTGACGAAATCATATTCAGCACTAGCTAAGTCGAAATCTAAAGTAAACCATAAGCAAATTGTTGATTCACCTGTTCTGAGACCCAAACTGAGGGGTAAAAGTGGAGCGAAAGACAAAGATGCAAAGATAGATAAGGCTACAGTCCCCTCCAGAGTTGCTGCAAATAAGGTTATGGCGACTCCAAGAGCTTCGCTTTCTCCAGGATTAAGACTAGCCCGAAATTCAAATTTGAGAAAGAGTCAGAGCTTAAAGGCTGCATCTTCCTCTTCTTTTCGACAAAATCAGAAGCCAAAACCTGTGAATTGCACTGATGAATCTAATAAGCAATCAGATGAATATCCTGTTGAGGAGAAAACATTGCATATTGTTGAAATGGAAACAGCACACAATGATGTCTCTGAAACTAATCAGAATCAGCAGGACATTGTTGAACCTCTTCTTCCTCCTCTTCCACCGACCCAATCAACTACAAAGGATGATGAGTCTACTGTTTCAGCAACAGAGGAGTATGGTTACACTTCAGGAAGCATCGAAGAAGCTGAAAGTGCAGAAGAAGAGAATGGAATGTCCAACAGAGAGGCGAGAAAGGAGGGTGATTCTGCAGAAGAAGCTGCTCGGAAGTTACATTTCAAAAGAGGAAAAGTTGTGGATAACAATACTGCCGGTGAGAGTGCAAGAAAGCTCAAGTTTAGAAAAGGAAGAGGTCTTGAGGAAGACAAAGCGCAAGATACACTAGTAAGGAGAAGCTTTAAGAAGAGGGAAGATATCAAAGAAGAAGAAGTCGATGAGAACGGTGAAAAAGTTGTGTTGAGGCATCAAGATGTTCAAGAAAAAGATGAAATGGGACTGCTCAACAATGTCATAGAAGAAACTGCGAGTAAACTTGTTGAAGCTCGAAAAAGCAAAGTTAAAGCTTTGGTTGGTGCTTTTGAAACCGTCATGTCTCTTCAATGATCTTAAAAACTCGTCCTAACTCTGCATTGCATATGCATAAGACAAGCTAACATTGAATCTTTCATTTTCTAGGAGTAGTTGATTTGGTTTTGGTTTGCAGAAAACTGTCCAGTTAGATTTTACTGGTCTGAACTGATTTGGTTTGTGTTTGGTTTTGAGTTTTTTAGACCGGTTTGTGGATTTCTATTGGATGCTTTCGGTTTGTAAATTCTTGGCTGCTTTCTAAAGAGGAACCTTCTGAAAGGTTCAACATCAAAGTGGAACCTTCTGAATGTTTTGTCTCTTACAACAAAGCTTAAACTAGACCAATATGACACAGCCCTTTTCTTCTTGTCTTTAAACTTTTTAAAGCGGTAACAAGAAGTGTGATCCATAGTATATTCAATCACAGACTTCACAATATCTAAGAGTTAACTACAAGTTTCAGAGGATGATGATGGAGTTAAGATACATTACATAGCACTGATCTAACAAACAACAATCACTTCTGTTTTGCCATACATTCTAACGAGGTTTTTGCCATACATTCTAACGAGGTTTTGTCTTAACAACGAATCCGAATATGAAACTGGCTTAACAACGAATCCGAATATGAAACTGGATCATCCTCATCATCATATTTCTTTAGATATCCACCTGAGGGATTCTACCACCAGCTTGAACAATCTGTTGCTCAAGCTGCAACCAAATACTTAATGAGATCCAAAAGCAAAAAACAACCTATACAGTTCACATAGCTTTTTCACTCACATTGAACAAATCTTGAAACTTTTGCTTTAATATCTTCGACTCGCTATCCACCTGCTGCAAACATCTGACACACCTGCAATACTTGACCAGTTAGTCTCAACAATCAAATGCTATCCACCTGCTGCAAACATCTGACACACCTGCAATACTTGACCAGTTAGTCTCAACAATCAAATGCTATCCACCTGCTGCAAACATCTGACACACCTGCAATACTTGACCAGTTAGTCTCAACAATCAAATGACTAAATCAGAAAGATGATATCTATTAAAAAAGCTGACCCTTCATAGTTCTGAGAGTCGCAATACCCCTTGAAGTTAATACAAATATCTTTGACTCTCCTAGCACCAACACTTCAATAAAACAACAAGAAAGGAGATCTTAGATCTGAGAATAGACAGAAGAGACAGAGATAATAGGGTATCGATGTTACATACCTTGAGCTACTACCTTTGAGTTGATGTTGAGTTGATGAACACTAGAACCTACCAGATTGAAATCTACATTTCCTGTCTGATCTCTGAATATACATATGAACAATTAAAACCATGTCCGCTAGATTTTGATAATAACTAGTGGAAGAAAAGTAATGACTTACAAAGCTCTAGCCATATTACTGATAAGCTTCTCACAGTCTTCAAAGAAAAGAGAAACAACCTCAGCCACAAAATCAGGATTACATTCATCTTGCAGCTTTTTCAATTCAGTGAATTGATCATCCAAAAATCCCTTCACAAACCAAAATTAACCAATCTCAGATAACTCATCTCCCAAATTCTAAACCCAATTCTTAAACTTCAATAGGAACACAAAAAAAAAAAAAAAAAAAAAAANCGCCAAACACAGAAACCCAATTCTTAAAATCCCTAATTTCCAAAATAAAAGCTCCAAAAAAGAACCCTAAGAGATTTATCCCTAAAAAGGCAATACCTTTGAAACCTGACCACAATTTCTCTAAGTTCTCTTCACAAGAAAATTTACCTGTTGATAAAGAGAAATGGTGTGAT
>CM071717.1:26972236-26985368 GCA_036630335.1 Physaria fendleri
TTACAGAATGGTTTTCAGTTGGAGAACTTGCCTATTCGATACTTAGGGTTACCCTTAACCACGAAAAGCATGTCTCGTAGCGATTATGAACCGTTGATAGATCGCATCCGGACAAGATTCAATTCTTGGACAAATCGCTTTCTATCCTACAGTGGTCGTCTTCAGCTTATCAAATCGGTGATAACTAGTATTGCGAACTTTTGGTGCTCAGTGTTCAGATTGCCTCAGCGATGTCTCGACCAAATTGAAAGTATGTGTGCTGCATTCTTATGGTCTGGGTCACCAACCATTACCACCAAGTCAAAAGTTGCTTGGGAAGATGTCTGCCTTCCTCTCTCCGAGGGTGGACTGGGTATTCGTAGACTCCGGGATTCATCATTGCCTTACTCGCTCGGTCTTATATGGAGACTGCTCACATCCTCCGACTCTTATTGGGTTGCATGGACAAAACACTACTTGTTGCGACATTCATCTTTTTGGGATATGAGGCAGAATACTAGGGGTTCGTGGATATGGAATAAAATCCTCAAACTAAGGCCTATTGCCGCAGCTTTTCTCCGACATGATATAGGAAATGGTCGTGATACATTCTTTTGGCTAGATAACTGGTTGGGATATGGATCTTTAATACAACTTGTTGGAGAGGTAGGTCCGAGTATCATGGGAATACCACGAACTGCGCGGGTTGGTGATGTTGTAAGAGATGGCGACTGGCATTTGAGGTACTTTCGAAATAGACTGGTACGTGATCATGTTACTTACATTCGCTCTTTACCTGTGCCCCAACCTTCATCTTCAACGGATGTGATCCTTTGGCGCCATGGTGAAGATTTATTTCAACCAAAATTTTCCATGAAGAATACTTGGCAATTGCTTCGAAATAAGGGTACTACCAAAGCCTGGGCAAAGCTAGTATGGTCATCTTTATCTATACCAAGATATTCCTTTATCACATGGCTAGCGAGCGTGATCGTCTCCCAACTGGTGCGCGAGCAATTGAGATGGGGACAGTCACAGTCATGCTCTCTGTGTGGTAATCCCATGGAAACACGGGACCACTTGTTTTTTACATGTGGGTTTTCAGGTACTATTTGGACGGAACTCATGTCGGGTCTGATGGGTGCTAACTTTACTCTAGACTGGTCCGAGGTAGTAGCTTGGTTGCTAAATGATCGCAGATCAAAGGAGGTAAAAACTCTTGCTCGTCTCTTATTTCAAGCAGTAATCTACCATGTATGGAGAGAACGAAATGGGAGAATCCATGGCCAAACTGCAACATCGGGTAGCAATATTTCTAGAACAATAAGATCCCTGCTTTTACTCAAGATTAAAGCTCATTGCCCAAGCTCTCAGACGTTGAACACTAATCCTCTTTGGCTTCTCTGTTCTACGGTGGTGTGAAGTAATTTTAGTTTTAGTCCACATGCTCTCTGTTTTCAAACTTAAAAACGTTAGTTACAAAAAGCTCAAATCTTGTAAATATTTTTAGTTACATTTTCATTAATATAATCCTTTAAACCAAAAAAAAAAGTCTCTTATTTCAAGCAGTAATCTACCATGTATGGAGAGAACGAAATGGGAGAATCCATGGCCAAACTGCAACATCGGGTAGCAATATTTCTAGAACAATAAGATCCCTGCTTTTACTCAAGATTAAAGCTCATTGCCCAAGCTCTCAGACGTTGAACACTAATCCTCTTTGGCTTCTCTGTTCTACGGTGGTGTGAAGTAATTTTAGTTTTAGTCCACATGCTCTCTGTTTTCAAACTTAAAAACGTTAGTTACAAAAAGCTCAAATCTTGTAAATATTTTTAGTTACATTTTCATTAATATAATCCTTTAAACCAAAAAAAAAATGATATTCGATTGCTTACAACTAATACAAGTAAACATTATTATTATTAAAAAAATTCAAAAACTACCATTTGGTTATTGGATATTGTTGACAATTTCAGTTTCAGTTGTATATGTCGAAAGAAGTTTTTCAAAGTTAAAGTTCAATCTACAATGTTTTAAGAGTGACCGAATGAACTGTCGATAATATCTATTGAAAAAGATATGGTTGATATAATCTCGAGTATGAGAAGATAATAGATGAGTTTGCTGAAAAAGAAAGTAGAGGAATTATTTTTCATAAACAATGTTTTTGTTATCTATGGATTGGATAAATCGGTCCAGCCTGACTCGAGACCTAATACGAAAAAAAATTGGGGCCCTTCGCTATATAGAAAAAAAATACTATAGAATTGTATAAAACATAGGTTTATAAAAAAAAATCCAAAAACAACCAATACTTTAATCTAGTTTTTGAAGTATAAAACATAGGTTTATAAAAAAAAATCCAAAAACAACCAATACTTTAATCTAGTTTTTGAATATAACTCTGTTTACTTTTTCCTCGGCAAAGTCATTATCAAAATTTCAAAATCAAGGTGTTTAACCATGTCTCTTTCAATTAATAATATGGTTAAACCATTCAACCTATCCTGAGACGTTGTTGATCATAAGTAAGACTTTATTAACTTCAATTTGAGAAACTTTTTTAGAGGCCCACTATAATTAGGGTCCAACACGAATGTTTTATTTGAATTAAAAGAAGACCATCCTTCAAGGTGTTTAACCATGTCTCTTTCAATTAATAATATGGTTAAACCATTCAACCTATCCTGAGACGTTGTTGATCATAAGTAAGACTTTATTAACTTCAATTTGAGAAACTTTTTTAGAGGCCCACTATAATTAGGGTCCAACACGAATGTTTTATTTGAATTAAAAGAAGACCATCCTGATTGGATTGTAAATATTATTATTATTTAAAAAAATATTTTTGAAGAGTCTCCTTGTTTAAATTATTGGTTTGATTTTTGTATGGACGACTATTATCATAAGATACATAAAGTTAGACAATTGTAACATGGTTGGATCATGTTTTTGTGGATGATAGCTAATTGACTTTCGGCGAAAATGTACAAAACGACTTGACTCATAAACCGCATTGTGATTGGATCATATGATATTTTTTTTAAAGATACACTAATGTACAAAACGACTTGACTCTTAAACCACATAGTGATTGGATCATATGATTTTTCAAGATACATCATACACTAATGTACAAATACTCTCGACTCTCAAATGGGCTGTCTTCTGGATTAAAGCGGAGCTGTTTCAATATGACAATTCAAATATACACTGACAAAATTGGCGTTTCTTCAACTTGAATAATATCAAGTTACAGTTTGGTTTTTGGTTTTTAAAAACTATTACAGTTCATGTGCTTCTGTCAATTAATGCTCTTAAATATAACTATATTACATCAAATATGCTTCTTACATGTTAAAGTATACGGTTAAAATTATTTGTTGGAAGAATTATCAGAAAAAAAAATAACAAAGAGTTTGAAATGCAATCATAAATTCCTTAGTGACAATATTGTTCTGTCTCACCAGTTTTAGGGAAACGTTCTATTTCCCCACAAAATGTTAACTCTTTTTTAAAAAAATTTTAAGTAACTGACTATTCATATATATATATATATATATTTTTTCAAAAACAACTATCGATAGAATTTTTCTTTTTACAATTACTTCCTAATTCTACTACGTTCCTGACAAAAAAATACTTAGATATTTTTCTATTATAACTCTACAACAATTATGCAACAAAATTTAACATCATAAACTAAAACTTAAATCATAATACATTTATCCATCAAATATAATATCTTTTCATGTAATTTTTTTGTTAGATATTAAAATTATAATTTAATTTAATAAAGTATATATCAATCCGTGCAAAATGCACGGGTGAAACTCTAGTATAGTAATATTTCTCCACTAATTATGACATTTTATATATTTATCCCCGGAACTAAAATTACAAATCTAATTATCTATTATATAGTTGTTGAATATCTATTTACCCACGAATTAAAAGTTTTGTGTGCGTAATTGTAGTCACATGGATATATTGATCATCCTACTTACAATATTTATTTAAAAGATTATATATAATTTTAGATATATTAAAATAAATATCAACCACCCCTGCTTAAAATAATTAGAACTGGTAGCCGACCAAAAAAAAAAGGTTAAATATCAAACCTTATAAAGGAGTCTTTTTACGATTGGTTCGGTGAACTCAAACTAACCCAACAAAACATCCAAATTCAAGTTTACTTTTATCTCCGATGACTAACTCCTCTGTTCCGCCCCAAGTGTTCCTGAATTTTCGTGGAGAAGAACTTCGTCATACATTCGTTAGCCATTTGGAGAAAGCCATGAGAGAAAAAAGTATCAATTTATTTATAGATGAAAAAGCGGCAAAAGGAGAACATCTAAATATCCTTTTCGAGGAAATTGAAAAGTCGAAAATCGCTCTAGTTATATTTTCTAAAAGGTATACAGAGTCAAATTGGTGTTTGAACGAGCTAGTCAAGATTAGAGAACGCATGGAGGAAGAAAAGTCTCAAATCAAAAGAGATGAAAAATTGAAAACAAATCTATTGAAATGATTGTCACTGATATATATAAATTTTATTTTATTTTTTATTTAGGAAAATTAAAGATCTGTAGAGAAGATGAAAAATTGAAAAGAAATCTATTGAAATGATTGTCAGTAATTCTAAACGAAATTAAATGATGTTTTTTTATTTTTAATATTTATATAAAGAAAAATTAACAGAAATGCCTTCTTTTTTTTACTCTCTTCGAATTGTGCCACTCTGGCTCACTGAAATTATTGTTTCTGCCACTTATTTCAGCAGACAGATGAACGTATGAAATATTCTGTAGCAACTTATTTTCGACATGACTAAAATATCCCCATTGGTTTTGAATTTCAAACCAATGGTGGATCCCTCACATAAATGACAGATCGTATTAAAATACTGATTCATATAGTACCTTCAATGATGACCAAAAAAAAAAACTGTATCTTCAATTTGTCTCATTATCTTCATTTTATCATGTGTCCCAATGTTGTCTCAATTTGGATTTTCAAATTGTTTTTGATTTTTCTATTTTGATTTCGAAATGAAAATGTGATTCCACGTTTCTTTGTTATAAAGGAAAATGTGATTCCACGTTTCTTTGTTATAAAGGAAACATTTTTACAAAATCACCTTTTTTTCAAAGTCACCTTTTTCGTGTGGACACAAACAAACTTTTTATTCACTGAAAGAATTATATTCGTAGACAGACCATAAAACATAAAGACACAAGCTGAACTTAAAAAGACAGACGTAGAACTAAAAACAAACCGGCATCCTCCGATCAACGTCTTTAACTTCTTCGAGTTCTTCTAGGCATCATCACTGACCGCCTGTCCCTGACCCACCTGCTCCATCGCCTTGCAGTTCTAATGTAACAAAAACCAAATGTTACGAAACACACTCAAAGGACAACAACCCTAATTATATAGTGTAAAGCGGTCTGTCTCTGATGAAACGATTAAGTCTGTCTAGGGACCAAATGACAAATCTAAATCTCCAAACCTCCTCTCAACATCTAAATCTCCAAACCTCCTCTCAACGGACAGACATGCAGACCCCTTCACCGTCAGTTCTGTTAATCAGATCATATATATACCGTTAGTTCTAGCTTCACCGTCAATCCAACCTTCATTTAGCTTCTGAACCTCAAACAGACAGTCCTCTAAACCTCCTCTCAGCGGAGAGACAGGCAGACCCCTTTACCGTCAGTTCTAATGCTGTGCCGCAAAGTATCACTGTCCACATGAACCAAAATTTCAGGGAAAACATAAACTATTACAAATAAACTCACAAAAAATCGGAAATTTTTAGAGAGAGAATGTTGAGAGAGTAAAGAACATTTTCGTTTTGAAAGAGAAAACAAATGTGAATAATCCAAAACAAAACCCTATAATCCAAGCTTTAATGCCACAACCAATTAGAATCAAGCATGGCACCAGACGTGGATGATGCAAAATGAAGGGTGGGAATAGAGAAACGTAGTATTGTCTTTTCATCGTCTGACGCAAAAACAGGCTGTATTTTTTTTTTTAAGTTACAGACAAATGAAACAAATGGAGGGCAATAAAGACATTCTAAGTAAGAGATAATATTGATGTAGGTGGCATGCAACGCTATTATAGTCGGCGAGTGGCACAATCCGAGATAGATAGTTTTTAATGACAGAATTAAGTAAGAGATAATATTGATGTAGGTGGCATGCAACGCTATTATAGTCGGCGAGTGGCACAATCCGAGATAGATAGTTTTTAATGACAGAATGATATACTCCCTCAGTTCCAAAATATTTGATGTTTTTATCATTTCACATATATTAAGAATTTTTAATCATTACTAATCATTATACTTGATGTCAAAATATTAATCATTTGCAACCAAAATCAACCAATAGTATTTCTAATAACTTAATCAATTATACTTGCTTTTTCTTGAAAACTACATTTAATTGAAAAAAAAAAAAATTAAAAAATCTAGAAAATCAAATAATGTGGAACAAGAAAACAAACCTTAAACATCAAATATTATGGAAGGGAGGGAGTATTTGTTATCAGTTACTTATCTTTTTATTTTAATAGTCCTAGTCTTTTTAATATTTTAATTCTCATATTATAAATCATTTTACAAAAGATCGGTTCAAACTAAAGAAACTAAATAATCGATGATGAAAGTATCCTTTGTTCAGGTCAGAACTAACGATTACATAGTGAAATTAAAAGCCGGCGATAGTAGCTATTCCAAAGTAAAACCCAACCAACCAGAAGAGCTAAAAAAGCAAGCGGTTGAGGCGAGATTAAATGGTAAGTTGAGAATACCTGAGCGAAAAGAAGAGAGACCCTTGAAGCCAATGAGAAAACCTAATTAATGACTGATTTTCGAGACTGGAGCGGTTGAGATGTTTGGCCGGAGTACCCAACGTTAGGACTTGAATGATGATAGAAACATTTCTGAAGGTTCAGCAGACAATGACCTCACCATAGTTTTGAGAGTATTTACTCACTAAACTTGTAGCTTGATGGATGAACGATCGATAAATACCCACCAAGCTGGTGCCAAAAACTATAATGATAAGGGAAAAACCAGGTGGTAAAAAGATAACAACGGTGAACCTACGTAAGAAGAAGAACCATCAAATCCAGAAACTTGGAGAGGCAAAATCTTCGACATTGGAGAAGAGGACAAACACCAGCTTTAGAACCATCAAATCCAGAAACTTGGAGAGGCAAAATCTTCGACATTGGAGAAGAGGACAAACACCAGCTTTGTAAAGGAACAAGCACCAAAGGACCATCTGAGAGAGCTAGATGAGGCTCCAGAGAACCACCATGGCTTGATCGAGAAAACAGAGAAAGAAAACCTAATATAAGCAACAGCGCCATAAATATAACCAATGTGAGGTTACCTTCGATCTGTTGGCGAAAGGAAGAGCACCGACTCCTTTTATGAGCAGAGTGACCAGTCCCTAACCGTCGTCCAAGAAAAGCACCTCTTCTGCCGCCAAATATGATCTCTAACGATATTCCAATGAAGCCATAAGACACCCCAAAAGAGAGAATGTAAAACATAGAGCATGGCTAAGGAGCTTTGGAAGCCTCTGAGGTCGAGTTTGGCTCACACGCCCCTATACTTTTCCTCCGTCCAAGAAGAGATGATTTTATGTCGAGAAACGAAAAAGGGAGATTTGATGATTTTGAAATATGTAATTTTTATACAGTCGCATCTTTTTAATAAACATTTAGAGAAAATTATTAAAACCCGTGAGAATTCGCCCTAATCTCTCTCAGGCACGATACCCAAGGATGTTAAAATTGAGAAACAGAGTACTTATCAAAGAGCTTTCTTATTGATGAAAATGAAAAGAACGCATTGTGAACCTCGCGCGTAGTCCACACTTCTTTGTTTCTCTCTCTCTTCTCTTTCTAAACTTGAGTTTATTCTTTTCTTTTTTTTTTCTTAACAAAAACGAGATCTGCGTTTTATAAAGCATTTGTTGATTTCGTCGTTGAAGATTCAGTCGATTTCATTCACATTTAAAAACCTAGAGTTTCAAAATTCGGATTTTAAAAATGGTCTTAGTTTTTGTAAAACCGTAAAACCAAAAAACCGTAAAAACCGAACCGTATCCAAACCGAAAAACCGTATTTCGTAAACCCAGATTTTCTAAACCTAGATTTTCTAAACCTAGATTTCATAAACCCAGACTTATATAAAAAACCAGATTTTGTAAACCCAGATTTGTATCAAAACCCACATTTCGCAAAACCCATATTTATATCAAAAACCAGTAAACCCAGATTTTAAAAACCAGATTACCCATATTTATATCAAAAAACCGAGTAAACCCAGATTTAAAAAACCAGATTATATTAGCTACACAAATCATTATAAACTACTCCGTTCCACATTATTTGAGGTATAAGGGTTTTTTTCTTTTGTTTCATATTATTTGATTTTCTAGATTTTTTATTTATTTTTTTTCACTTAAATATAGATTTCAAAAAAAAGTAAGTATAAATGATTAAGTTCTTATAATACTATTGGTTAGTTTTGATTGCAGATGATTAATTATTTGAAATCAAATACAATGATTAATAATCAATTAAAAATTCTTAATATATGTGAAAATATCATAACATGAAATATATTGGAAGAGAGGGAGTAATATTTATATTAAAAACACAGAATTCGTAAACCAAGATTTTGTAAACCTAGATTTCCGAAAATGTAAATATGGATTTTTAAATGTTGACAAAATCCATTGAATCTTCAAATTAACTCGACGTTCACAAAACCCAAGAAATAAATCTCGTTTTTGGTAAGAAAATAAAAGGAAGACATTCAAATTTTAAAAAAAAAATCAAAATCAAATAAAGATAAAATGAGTTATTTTCCACATTTTTTTAGAAGTTGCTGCATTTAAATAAAGATAAAATGAGTTATTTTCCACATTTTTTTAGAAGTTGCTGCATTTGTCTATAGTTTTATAAAGATAAAATGAGTTATTTTCCACATTTTTTTAGAAGTTGCTGCATTTGTCTATAGTTTTAAACACAAATAACATTTTTAGAAACTTTGAATGGCATTTTTATTAATTCACTCAAATTTTTTTGTGATTCCGACATTGTATATGAAGAAACGAGAACGAGTTCATTGATGAAATAGTCCAAGAGGTTTTGGAAGAGCTAAAGAAAATTTCGTCAAAGAAAAGCATCAACAGATCCTTGGATTATTCACAAGTCACTGGAGAAGCCGAGACAGAGTTTTATGGGCTCAAACAACGTCTTTCAGATTTGAAAGAAATGGTAGACATTGAGAATAAAAATGAGACTCGTGTTGTCGGAGTCGTTGGGATGCACGGCATTGGCAAAACTATTCTTGTGAAGAGGTTCTTCGAGAAGTGTAAAACTAATTTCGTGAACAAATGCATACTCGAAGATATAAATGAAAGTGTAAAGTATAGTGCAATAAGCTTGTCCGGGATGCTTTTGTCAGGGTTGTTCCCAGACGACAGCATAGACGAAGAGACATATGAAGCAAACAAGAAGAAACTACTTGAAAACAAAGTTCTCATGACAGCATAGACGAAGAGACATATGAAGCAAACAAGAAGAAACTACTTGAAAACAAAGTTCTCATTGTTCTAGATGGGATAAGTGAAAAGAAACAGATAGAAGAACTTCTTAAGGGTCACCTTGAGTGGACTAAGAAAGGAAGCAAGATTGTTATAGCAACAAACGACAGATCGTTGCTAGAGGGTTTTGTTCAAGATGTTGATACTTACGAAGTCCCTCATTATAGCAACAAACGACAGATCGTTGCTAGAGGGTTTTGTTCAAGATGTTGATACTTACGAAGTCCCTCATTTAAGCTACAGAGACAGTTTGAAGCACTTTGATCGGTATGCCTTCTCAGACAAGAGCAACGAAGGCAAAGAAGCTTTCATGAAGGTGTCGAAAGAGTTAGTTCATAACACGGGAGGCCACCCCGAAGGCAAAGAAGCTTTCATGAAGGTGTCGAAAGAGTTAGTTCATAACACGGGAGGCCACCCGCTAGCTCTCATGGTATTGGGTCAGGAGCTTCGTGGGAAAGACTTGGCTTGCTGGGAAGAGAAACTGGAAACCCTTAGCCCAAATATTCGAGATCTTGTCTTCAAAGTAAGCTATGATGAATTGAGTCCGAAATTGAAGGATGCTTTTCTAGACATAGCTTGTTTCAGATCCCATGATTTGGTTTATGTGACGAGTATACTGGATTCATGTGGTCCTGAAGCGACTATTATCAAATCTCTCAAAGATAAGTTTTTAATCAGTACTTGTGGCAACAACCGAGTTCAGATGCATGATCTTTTGTATGCATTCGCTACAAAGCATTGCTCGGAAACTAAAGGAACAAGGAGACATCAGCGAGACGTAAATAGTCTGTTGCGGAAACAGGTAAAGACAATTCAAATTAACTTCAAAACTTTCATTTCTTCTTCTTTTTTTCTGACTGTGTTTGTGTGGTTGTTGTTGTTGGTTACAGAAAGGCAAGAACAATGTTAGAGTCATAGGTATTTTCCTTGACTTGTCTGAGATAAAAGGAGAAATAACGGTAGGCCCTAAGCATTTTGAGAAGATGCGTGATCTCCGAAGAAATAACGGTAGGCCCTAAGCATTTTGAGAAGATGCGTGATCTCCGATATCTCAAACTCTACAGCAACTTGATTTTCCATTGGAAGAGGTTCGATGTTTACATTGGCTGAAATACCCATTGGAGGAACTTCCACCAAACTTCAACCCCAAGAATCTCGTCGACCTTAAGCTACCTTACAGCGAAATTGAGCAGATTTGGAAGGATAAGGTGTACCTCTTTACAAATAATATTGATTCTTCCCTTTCTTTTGGCCAGCATTGGTTGAATCTTTTGTTGTCACAGGATGCACCAAAACTAAAGTGGGTTGATCTCAGTCACTCAAAAAAGTTGAAGACCTTGTCAGGTATATCAAAAGCTCAAAATCTACGAAGATTGAACCTTGAAGGCTGCACGGCACTGGAAACATTGGATCCGGATATGCAAAATATGACAAGTCTTGTTTACCTGAATCTGAAAGGATGCACATCCCTTGTGTCTTTACCGGATATAAAATTGGAATCACTAAAGACTCTCGACCTCAGGAACTGCCCAAGCCTTGAGAGCTTTCTTGTCATTTCAGAAATTTTAGAAATTCTATATTTGGATGGCACCGCAATAACGGAACTTCCTACAACCATGGTAAAGCTTGTCAAACTAAGCATGCGAGACTGCAAGAATCTGACAAAGCTTCCCGAAGACTTTGACAAGCTGAAAGTTCTGCAAGAACTAGTATGCTCTGGTTGCTCCAAGCTCAAGAGTCTCCCAGATGTGATGAAGAACATGAAATGCTTGCAGATTTTACTGCTCGACGGGACAGCAATAAAAGAGATTCCTCATATATCCTCACTAGAGCGTTTATGCTTGAGCAGAATGGAGAAAATTATCAGGCTTCCGGATAGTATAAGTCAACTATTTCAACTGAAATGGTTGGACCTGAAGTTTCAACTGAAATGGTTGGACCTGAAGTACTGTAAGAATCTTTCATCCATTCCAGAGCTTCCACCAAATCTTGATTGCTTAGATGCACACGGATGTGTCTCACTGAAAACAGTTGGGAATCCTGTGGTTACTCATTTGCCAATGGAGCAGATTCATTCCACTTTCATTTTCACCAACTGTAACGAACTCGGGCGAACTGCTAAGAAGGAAATCACAACCTATGCTCAAAGGAAATGCCAAATGCTATCTGATGCCCTAAAACGCTGCAATGAGGTCTCTAACTCTCTCTTTTTCTCTCTATATTCTCATTCATTTTGTGCTCTCAAATAACGTAACTTTATGACTAAAACTTTTGTATTACTTTTGCAGGGTTTTGTTCCAGAGATTTTGTTCAGTACTTGCTATCCTGGATGTGAAGTACCGTCATGGTTTTGTCATGAAGCAGTTGGATCCGTGTTAAAACCAAAACTGCCACCACATTGGAACGAAAACAAGTTTGTCGGGATAGCTTTATGTGCTGTTGTCTCGTTCCCAAACTACGGAGAACAAGAAGTCGACTCTTTTTCGGTCACATGCAAGTTTGAACTAAAAGGTAAAGATGGGTCGCGGATAAAGATGGGTCGCGGATATCCTTTAATCGCCTAGTTGGACGTTGGAACAAACATGGCAACGAACTAGATAAGAAGACATCAGATCATGTCTTTATTTGTTTTACCAGATGCTCAAATAACATAAAATGCCTTGAAGACCAGCACTCAGGTACATGTATTCCAATTACAGCTTCCCTTGAATTTGGTGTGACAGATGAGAAAGCTAAACTGGAGATTCTCAAATGCGGTTTAAGTTTGGTTTATGCATCTGATGAACCCCAGAAGACAAATACTGATGTAAGTACAACGAAGGACAACAATGACGCAGAGTTTTACGAGTTTCCGCAAATCGAGCTTCAAGGTTTAACCCCAACAAGGAATGATAGTTTCAACAGTAAAGGAAGTGAACAAATCGAGCTTCAAGGTTTAACCCCAACAAGGAATGATAGTTTCAACAGTAAAGGAAGTGAAAATTTGTCTCCCAGTGGAGAAGTTTCCAGTGTCGGAATGATAGTTTCAACAGTAAAGGAAGTGAAAATTTGTCTCCCAGTGGAGAAGTTTCCAGTGTCACTTACGCAGACAGCCAAAGTGGGAGATAACATCCAAAACTAATCGTGTGGTTGTGTATCGTCGGATACAACTGGTTGTTTTTGCTCTCTGTTTTGTTGCAAGAATCTATTACGAAGCAATCTTTCTTAAATCCTCTGTGCTACACAATCTCTATATCCTTGTATTTCTCTATGTAAAAGCAAATTCATTACTCGCCGAATGAATTACAGAAAAGTCTTCATCAAACACTTCACCAAGAAAAGTCTTCCAACCAAACACTTCATCAAGAAAAGAAAAGTCTACCGATAATTATGTCGTCGATCCTAATTGTGTATTAACTGTGGTAAATTTTAATTACCAAAAACCTTCAATCAAGTCAGTTATATTTACAAAGATGGAAGTAGGAACCACCAACCTTTACATGAAAAAAAAGAGTCAATTAGACATTTTTTTT
>CM071717.1:26990193-27004020 GCA_036630335.1 Physaria fendleri
GATGGGATTTTATACTTGCAGTTCTTCACACTATGGGCCTTCCGGAATTGTTTGTTAAATGGATACAAGGCTGTATTACCACGCCAGCTATACTTGCAGTTCTTCACACTATGGGCCTTCCGGAATTGTTTGTTAAATGGATACAAGGCTGTATTACCACGCCAGCATTTTCGGTCTCAATTAATGGTGAAACGGATGGTGTTTTTGGTAGCTCTCGGGGAATAAGACAAGGTTGTTCACTTTCTTCTTATTTATACGACATTGCAAACAATGTTTTGTCTCTTATGCTTAATAGAGCAGCTTCCAGTGGGGTATTTATTATTTATACGACATTGCAAACAATGTTTTGTCTCTTATGCTTAATAGAGCAGCTTCCAGTGGGGTATTTAGTTACCATGTTAAGTGTGAAGAGGTGGGGCTGACGCACCTAAGTTTTGTGGATGACATGCTTATTTTCACGGATGGATCCCCATCATCTCTTGATGGAGTTATGCAGGTTCTCAATAACTATGCTGCTATATATGGTTTGTCAATCAACCCAGCAAAATCATCAATTTTTTTGGGTGGTTTAATACGGACGGAAACGCTAGATTGGATACTACAGAATGGTTTTCAGTTGGAGAATCTGCCTATTTGGTACTTAGGGTTACCCTTAACCACGAAAAGCATGTCTCGTAGTGATTATGAACCGTTGATAGATCGCGTTCGGACAAGATTCAATTCTTGGGCAAATCGATTTCTATCTTACAGTGGTCGTCTTTAGCTTATCAAATCGGTGATTACTAGTATTGTGAACTTTTGGTGCTCAGTGTTCAGATTGCCTCAACGATGTCTTGACCAATTGAAAGTATGTGTGCCGCATTCTTATGGTCCGGATCGCCAACCATTACCACCAAGTCGAAAGTTGCTTGGGAAGATGTCTGCCTTCCTCTTTCCGAGGGTGGACTGGGTATGTGGTAGACTACGGGATTCATCATTGGCTTACTCGCTCGGTCTTATATGGAGACTGCTCACATCTTCCGGCTCTTATTGGGTTGCCTGGACATAACACTATTTGTTCTGACATTCATCTTTTTGGGATATGCGGCGGAATACTAGGGGTTCGTGGATATGGAATAAACTTCTCAAACTAAGACCTATTGCCGCAGCTTTTCTCCAACATGATATAGGTAATGGTTGTGATACATTCTTTTGGCTAGATAACTGGTTGGGATATGGATCTTTAATACAACTTGTTGGGGAGGTAGGCCCAAGTATCATGGGAATACCAAGAACAGCGCGGGTTGTCGATGTTGTAAGAGACGGCGACAGGCATATGAGGTACTTTCGGAATAGACTGGTACGGGATCATGTGGCTTACATTCGCTCATTACCTGTACCCCAACATTCATCTCCAACGGATGTGGTTCTATGGCGCCATGGCGAAGATCTATATCAACCAAAATTCTCCATGAAGAATAGTAGAATACTTGGCAACAGCTTCGAAATAAGGGTGCTACCAAGGACTGGGCAAAACTAGTATGGTCATCTTTATCTATACCGAGATATTCCTTTATCACATGGCTAGCGCTGCGTGATCGTCTCCCAACTGGTGCGCGAGCAATAAGATGGGGATAGTCACAACCATGTTCTTTGTGTGGTAATCACATGGAAACACGGGACCATTTGTTTTTCACATGTGGGTTTTCAGGGTCCATTTGGATGGAGCTCATGTCGGGTATGATGGGTGCTAACTTAACTCTTGAATGGTCCGATGTAGTAGCTTGGATGTTAAATGCTCATAGATCAAAGGAGGTGAAAATTCTTGCTTGTCTCTTATTTCAAGCAGTAATCTACCATGTATGGAAAGAACGAAGTGGGAGAATCCATGGTCGAACTACAACACCGGGTAGCAATATCTCTAGAACGATCAGATCCCTGCTTTTGCTCAAGATTAAAGCTCACTGCCCAAACTCACAGTCGCTGGAGACTGATCCTCTTTGGCTCCTCTGTTCTACGGTGGTGTGAAGTAGTTTTCTTTTAGTTCACATGTTTCCTGAATTCAAACTAAAAGACGTTAGCTACAAAGAGCTCATATTTTGTAAATAACTTTAGTTAGCTCATATTTTGTAAATAACTTTAGTTACATTTTCATTAATATAATCCTTTAAACCAAAAAAAAAAAGAATGTTTTGGGCTTTAAAGGTCCATATTCATAAGTAGGCCTAGATGTCAAATCAATAATTGAGGCCCACCTTATCGACAACACAAAACAACTAAAGACCCAAAGAGTGCCACGTCACGAAGCTACAAACCAAACATTCTATGAATCAAAAATTATCAGCAGCTACCACTGTGATTCACTGATTCTACCTTATTTACGCGGAGCCGGAGCCGGAGCTGATCCCGCACGTCAGAACATAACGTCTTATGTTTTGATCACAATCACGCTTCGCTCGGCCATGGCTGCTGTAATTTCCAACAGCAAACCTTCTCCTCCTTTTTATCGATTCCATCGCCGCTGTGTGAGTTTTTTTACTTTCTGATTTGCGCCAGATGTTCGTCATCTGATTCGAATTCCAGAATGTTCAGCCTTCTTTCGGCTAGTACTATGAAATTAGATAATTCGATACTTGTGTAGGGAAAATTGTGGAATAAACAAAATGCCCGGAGTTTAGGAATATTAGAGATACCACAAGCTGAATGGGATTCATGTGCATTGGATTCTTCTGAACCTCAAAGCTATAACTGAATGGGATTCATGTGCATTGGATTCTTCTGAACCTCAAAGCTATAATCCTTTTTTAATGCATGGATTCCTTTCAAGTTTAGAAGAGACTGGTTGTGCTATCCGGGTTAGTAAAAACATTTCCTTTATTAAAATAGTTCTTCAGTTTCAAGGAAGCTTAGATGTTTGTCTTGCTTATATGCAAATGATATAGGAAACAGGTTGGATGCCATTACATATTGTTGCAAAGGATGAATCTGAGAATATTTTGGGTGTTGTCCCTCTTTATCTCAAAAGGTTTACAGATTTCTTTTCCTGTGGATCAATCTTTTGATTAATTGCTATGCCAAGCACATGATGGAGTTTTCTATGTCACAGCCATTCCTACGGTGAATTTGTTTTTGATCACTCATGGGCTGATGCTTACCGCAGCTTTGGAGGAAGATATTATCCCAAACTTCAGTGTTGTGTTCCTTTCACCCCGGTTACTGGACCTAGGATTCTAATCCGTAGTAATCCTTGCAAAGACCAAATTTTTGATGCTATCGTTTCTGCCATGACAGAATTAGCAGCTAAGGTATGTGTCATTATGAAATAGATTGTATTATAGATAAAATCAAAATTAGAAACATATTGAGTTTGGTAACATGACAAAACTTATTATCTCATGATGTATAAAACTGATTAGTTACTATGTGTTAGCTATCTTGATAAACATAAGATCATTCTCACCCTTTACCTTGTAAGATTCTTCATGGTTATCTTGTGTGTTAAATTCTTTCAAATTAGTTTTATTTTATGCACTTTGGCAGTTACAAGTTTCATCTTTGCACATTACCTTCCATTTTATGCACTTTGGCAGTTACAAGTTTCATCTTTGCACATTACCTTCCCTTCTGGATCTGAATGGAACAAATTGAAGGAGAAAGGCTTCTCGCAGAGGATTGGAATGCAGTACCACTGGAAAAATCGTGACTATAAAAGGTAATTTAGTTGCCAGTATAGTTTTTGATGACTAGACTGGTTATAGTAGTTAATTTTACATTTTGTTTATAATTAAATTCTAAGTCGTAGGCTCACCTGTAGATGGAGGTTTTTTCAATTCCTCAGCTATCATTCTTCAACTTAAAAAAAGACTGCCTTACATCTATGAGGGTTTTGATGATACGGCGTATATGCGGGACTCTTTAATATTATATTTCAAGTCGGTGAAGAAATTGATGCCTTTGATTTTGATTCTGATATACCAATATTCATGCATCAGATTCTGTCTTCAAGATTTTGCCGACTGAAGTAACATATGACTGAAGTAACTTTTATTCTCTAATGCTTCAGTTTTGATGAGTTCTTGATGGACTTGAAGCAAAGCAAAAGGAAAAATATCCGACAAGAACGGAAAAAGGTATGTTTTGTTCTATTTTTCATATGACCTTTGTTGTAAGAATAGTTGAGATTTATTCTTTTTTTCTAAATGTAGCCTTTATTTTATTTGCTTATGGAGGATGCTGCTAGCTGACTTATATTGCTTTTTTCATCTAGTAGATTGGTACCCAGAACTTGAAAATGAGACGGCTGCGAGGAGATGAAATAAAGGTACGCTCCTAGATTGCCGCACGATGAGATTATCTCTTGTCATTCATTGTTCAATTTAGTGGGTATAATCAACACTGGGATCTCAATCTGCGATCTGAGGTTAAAATCAAAAGGACATGTTACAATGGGATTTCTTTCTATGTTATGACTTATGAGAATTCTAAATTAACGTGTCTTGAAAATTTGAAGATCACTCAGTTTTCAAATCATCTTTTGCTCTAAATGCTTTTGCAGGCTAGGCACTGGGATTCCTTCTATGATTTCTACAGGAACACAACTGATAACAAGTTCAGTCAATATCATGGCGACAATTTAGTTAAAGTGTTTTGTACTTTCACATTTTTAACAATTTCCGGATATTTGTAGATGGGGCACACCTTATCTTACAAGGGAGTTCTTCCACGACATGGGATCAAAATTGGGAGACGGGGTATTGCTTGTTCTTGCTGAAGAAAACGATGTACCTGTTGCAGGAGCATTGAATCTTATTGGAGGAGATACTCTATTTGGGCGACTATGGGGATGTCGTCCTGATTCCTACTATCCTAGTCTCCATTTTGAAGCGTGTTACTACCAGGTTGGTCTTTTTGTTACCATGTCTTAACATTTTCGTGTGGGTTCATTGGAAGTTTTATTTGCAACGATGGTGACAGGCAATTGAGGCAGCAATAGAGCTTAATCTGAAAACAGTTGAAGCTGGAGCTCAAGGTGAACACAAGATACAGCGAGGCTACCTACCAGTTAAAACATATAGTTGCCATTACATATTCGATGAAGGTTTTAGACAAGCCATAGACGAGTTTTTAGTGCGTGAATCAAATCAGGTACATTTTGAAGTTAGGGTGTTAAAAGAGTAAATAAACACAAACAAATCAGGTACATTTTGAAGTTAGGGTGTTAAAAGAGTAAATAAACATAAACATATGTATGTAATTGGACTGTTGCTTTAAACATTGTATGTTTTGTACATCGCAGGTGGATTTTGTCATCAAACTGTTGCATGAAGATGGACCTTTCAAAGATAAAATAGGATAGACGCATTGATCTCCTTCGTTATTGCAAAGATTATATTGTATAGGTATTGTGTAAAAGGCCTTCGGTTTATGCGTCAATGTACATTTTGAATTTGGCGTATATTCGTTTCTGATATGGTTTATATGCTTTCTGATCACCAGTACATAAAACGCATACAATTTGCTAATTGATTGTTAATGTTGCACCAACCCACCACCATACGACATTTTGTGTCAAGTACTAAAACCAAACTGAAGCTTGAAAAATTTAAGTGTGTCTTCCTTTTTTTTAATTTTTTATTGTTTTTTTTTTGTTAGCAAAGCGTAAAGAGTAATGCAGAACATTTACATTAGTCAACTCAACTTAATGTAAGAAAAATTATTACATTAAAAACTAAAACATAAGTTATAAGTTATTTATTCGACAAAAAAAAAGAAAAAGTTATAAGTTATATGCTGAAACAAAGAATTCAAAGCTGATACGTTACCCTTGGATTTATTAGATAACTTATGTTTCATGTTCCTATAACTTCTTAGTTTCATCATATATCCAAAACCATCCAAGTCTAAAACAAAACAAACCAAAAAAAAAGAAGAAAAAGAGGATTAACAAGAAAGATGGGAAGCAAAACTATTCTCTCAGTCTTTGTAATTGTTTCCTTGATCACTCAAGGAATAGCTCATACAGAAAAGCCACCCACGGTTCCAGGTCTATTCCCACCCGTTGATCTTTTAAAGTGTTGGTCTTCTCTCTTCAATGTAGAAGGATGTGTTCTCGAAATCGCCAAATCAATTTTCTCTGGAAAAATTGAAAACGTTGAAGCTGCATGTTGCAAGGTGTTTACGGCCTTGGATGCTAACTGTTGGCCCCATATGTTTCCGCTGAATCCGTTCTTTCCTCCTCTTCTCAAAGATAAATGTGAGCGTATTGTCCCCAACTCCCTTCCACACAACTAAAATCAAGAACGATTTGTTGATCGACACTTTGAATTAGACTTAGTTATTAGATTCAAAGTCTAATAAGTTTTAATTGTTTGTTTGGCAAAATTAGACTTAGTTATTAGATTCAAAGTCTAATAAGTTTTAATTGTTTGTTTGGCAAAATGTGAACTTATCTCATGTCTTTGGAGAGCTCTCCACACACATATAGATATAGGTTTCCTCAATAAAGTAAAATTTCAATAAAATTCAGTCAAAATCTTCCTTATTTATAAGTCTTATCAATAAGTCTTGGTGTCAAACATATATGTTCTGATGGACATTTGGATCGAAATCGTATTATGGAATCTACCTAGTGCAACGTTATAATTTTTGTAAGGATAGATCATTTTTCCTTTCAGACATTTGGATGTATTTTTCTTTGTCAGCAAATATTTCATTCATTAGTAACCAATGACATAATAGTTCAAAAAGCATCTAACATAAGCAAACAATACATAACTAAGCAAAATACAAAATCGTTAAACGAGTGATGGTATGCAATTTGCCGAAGGACCGGAGTCGTCATGGAAGCTTATCACTGTGGCCAAAGAAAAAGCAATACGAATAATGGTGACGGCAAGAAGAAAAGGACGAAAAGCTTCGAGAAGCATCAATAGCTCGAGCGAATCCACCTCGGTTCGCTCGTGCTTGACCCCATATAGATATAGGTAAAGGATGCGAAGATATATTCGAAGTGGATAAGCACAGAATAATCGAGAAACGAATCTGGAAGGGGATAAGCACACAGGATTGGAGCGAATCCAGTTGAATTCGCTCGTGCGCTAGGGAATTTTAGAATGATCTCGAATTTCTCCTGTACACTATAAATAGAACACTATAAATAGAGGCTCTCCAAACCCTTTGTATTCATTCAGTTTCGATAGAAATAAAGTTCTAATAAAGTTTCGCTTTCCTTTAAAGTTTTTAGTTTAGTTTAGCCTATAGGGATAAGGAAGATGCTTCCTCTTAGGGTTCCTAACCCTATTAGCGATTAGTCTCCTAGTAGGGGCATTGGGGTTAGGGTTCCCAAAGGGAATACCTAATAGTCTGTGGTGCTGCCGCAAAGAGGGTATCATTAGAAGATCTTTGTCCCTAACCAGTCTTAATGTCGGGTCTGGTCTGATCTCCCAGATTCCGAATCTAGGGTTAATCATGGACTCCTAGCGGATCTATGGTTCCTTGAACCATTACAGATGAGCAACTGAACTTTGGCGACGAAAGTGTTGTTCAAATAAGGTTGTAGCAACTGAACTTTGGCGACGAAAGTGTTGTTCAAATAAGGTTGTGAACTTATTAGGCTTGCGCGAGATAATGCTCACTAGGGGGTGGTCAGACACCATGGTGGTGTGCCAGGATGCTCTGACCTCGCAACCTCTAGGATATGACAGCCATGACCAAACACAATAGCGTAATCAATATTCGTGCCTAAGTTTAAGATATGTCGACAGATCAACATATTTTAGGTCCCTGGGAAATCAAAACCCTGGTAGTCTCTATTATTTATTAATCGTTTTATTTTATACAACAACCAACCAACCCAAAAAAACAAGATCCCCCTTTCTAGGACCTTAGATAATTTTAGGTATTAGAATTGAAAATTTACCTTGTTCTCTGAGGATCGATTCCGCTCTTTGCTCTGCTCTTTGTTACAACTGACTTAACCGTGCACTTGCGGTAACAACTGGGTTAAACTCTCGAGAGAAATCCTTGGGTGAAACTCAGGTGTGTTTTAGGTTTCTACGACTCTGTGCACGACCGAATCCACCTTAATTTGGTCGAGCACATTTATCACACATCATTATCTCTTGCTTCAAAATCGCTTGCTAATGTTCCTTGTACTGCTTGTTCAATTAAAAAAATGCATAAATTACCGTTTGCCCAATCTTGGTTAACTTCTTCATCTCTGCTTGAATTGATTTTCTCTGAGGTGTGGACTTCTCCTGTTATTTCTTTTGATG
Organism: Physaria fendleri; assembly: GCA_036630335.1. Classification (NCBI taxonomy): domain Eukaryota; kingdom Viridiplantae; phylum Streptophyta; class Magnoliopsida; order Brassicales; family Brassicaceae; genus Physaria; species Physaria fendleri. Next base: position 26,998,446 of record CM071717.1, read on the forward strand.
GTTTTAAATATCATGTCATATTTTTTGATCACTTTACTCGTTATACTTGGCTTTATCCGTTAAAGAGAAAATCTGATGTGTTTGATATTTTTACTAAGTTTAAAGCATTGGTAAAAAATCGTTTTCAGAGTATAATTAGAATTCTCTATAGTGATAATGGGGGTGAATATATTGCATTAGCTAGGTTTTTTCCATTGTACGACATCTCGCATATGACTAGTCCTCCTCATACTCCTGAACATAATAGCATAGCTGAAAGACATTATAGGCATATTGTTCAAACGAGTTTAGCTCTCATGTCTCATGCATCTATACCTAGGGATTTTCGGTCTTTTGTTTTGCTACTGCTGTGTTTCTTATCAATCGTATACCTTCTCAACATCTTAACTATGAAAGTCCTTACCAAAAATTGTTTCAAAAACGCCAAATCTGCCTTGTTTAAAGGTTTTTGGTTGCCTTTGTTTTCCATGGCTTAAACCATATACTCCATTCAATATAAACAGGCCTGGCCCGTCCGTAAGGCAAAGAAAGCAATGGCTTTAGGCCCCAAAATTTTTTCTTATTTTTAGGCCCAAAATATTTGTTGAGTATTAAAGTAAAGAGGTTGATTTTATCCATAAAAAGACCAGTGGTACAGTTGGTTTGTCTTACCTCGTTTTAAGCTTGCTTGCTCAATTTCGAGCATCCTTAGTTACAACTTTGATGATTTTTTTTCTCCAAACTCTTTTTTATTATTATTATTTTACTTTCCTTTTTGGTTAGGTTTATTTGATGAACGGATTTTATTTAATTTTATCTTTTTCTTTGTTGAGGTACTTAGTATTTTATTTATAAAATCTTCAAAACTCATATTAGTGATTAAAAAAAATTGTTTAAATTTTTATTTTTACGAATTCGTCTTTCTAAATTCAACTATTAGCATAGCGTTATAAAAATATTTAGGCCTCGAAAAAATTTAAAACAAATTTTCGCTTTAGGTCCCCGAAATTTCCGGTCCGGCCCTGAATATAAACTACTAACACCGGTGTATAACTTGTCACTACCTCCACGTTCACTCACACAATTGCTTTTCTGAATCCTTTACATTCAGAACCATGAGTTTCCTTAGCTTAATATTAGGACAAACAACTATGAAGTGTTCGCTACCATGGCATTCATGATATTTTCTTCTTGATTTTTGTTGATTTTTCAGCATCTCTTCCACGTGCTTTCCACTTTCTTCTATCGAATATGTCTAATATATACATATAAGTGAACATAAACATTAACCCTACCGTGTTTTTGCGACTTCAAAATTTATTGATGAACGAAAAATAATTTGGCTAAAGAGAGGGGAAAAATGTCAAAAAAATGCTCAACTTTCACAAAAATACAAATTAAAGCACAAACTATCATTTAACCCATTTAAATCTCAAACTTTTAAGTTGACCACTTTTTAAAGCATGAACTTTTGTTGACTTTACCAAAAAAGATATGCCGTTAAAAGATTTAACATACCATTATTATGCCTGCCGTTGACGGTCCGTTACAGAAAAATTTTAAAAAGCCAAAAAAATCCCCAAATTTTAAAGCACGAACTATCGCATACATAATTTAATTCCCTATCTTCTATTAACATTCTTTTTAGGCATGTCGTTAATTTTAGTAATTCAGTTAATTCAAACTCAAAGTTTTCGATTCTTTTGTTCGGTATAGTATTTTTGGTTATTGGTTTTGTTATGGTATATTATTCAAAATTTATTGGTTTTGTTATGGTATATTATTCAAAATAATAACTAAATATAACCAAAATAAATTAAATACAAGTTAATTTATTATTTCGATTATCCATTCGGTTTTCGGTTAAGCTCGGATTCGGTTCCGTTCTAGAAAAAACATTCGTTTATATTCAATTATAATATAAAAACCAAAACACCTAAAAACGCAATGATATGTTCATATGGATTATTATCGAGGACGTTATGTCGTAATGATTCTGTTAAAATCTCGATAACGTCTTCGATAATAAATTTATATGAACATATCATCTCCTTCGTTATGTATTAGGCTTTTTTTTTTGTTTTTCAAAATCTTGTAGAAAATTATCTTATATAAATATTTCATATTATACTTAAATATAACCGAGTGCTTCTAAGTTCTTAGAACGTAATTTGAATCCGAACATAACCGAAAATCGGATAGATACCCAAAATATTATGTATTTAATGTATTTTGGTTATACTTAATTATATGTATTTAATGTATTTTGGTTATACTTAATTATAATTTTAAATAATATACCATAGCAAAATTAATAATAAAAAATATTGTACCGAACTGAACAGAAGAATTGAAGTTCTGGGAGTATAATTAATGATAAATACTAAAATTAACGACATGCCTAAAAAGAATGTTAATGGAAGCTAGGGAATTAAATTATATATGCGATAGTTCGTGCTTTAATTGACTTATTTTTAAAAGTTCGTGATTTAAATTGGGTACACAATAGTTTGTGCTTTAATCGGCATATATTTGCAAGATGGGGGATTTTTTGACTTTTTAAAAATTTTCTGTAACGGACCGTTAACGCCACAATTCAAAAAAAAACAAGACATCCACATATAAACAAATAGTCGCTACAGATAAAATTTTTTATTTTCTTTTGAATCTTCTTTTTCTTCCTTTACGTCCAACCACCACATTCCTCCACCAGACTGAACTTCCGATCAACACCACCAGCTCTGGGCGACGGCGGCTGTTGTCGTCGTTGCCATCGCCCGGAGTACTTCCACTCTGCATCTTTTTCCGGTTTTATTTGTCTTCAATGGCGTCTCGTTCATTACCGTCTCCGTCGTAAACAAAATCTCCTCCACCGTGTGGTCATCGTCTTCAACCTCCATAAACTCACTGGCAAAACCTCCAACTCTCTTAACGTCACCGAGGCTCGTGCTCACCACTCGAGCTCTGTGCCCAGAACCACAAGCCTACATGGCCAAAACCAAATCGTCTCTAACACGGCCAAGTGCCGTGAAACTCATCGGCAAGCTTCATATATAGAAAAATCGGGCTTCATACCCAGAACAATAGACACCACATCTTTCCTCTCTTCCTCTTCGGCAAGATCTGGCCTGGCCGTGAACGATGCAACAAAGTTCTCCATAACCACATCTCTGCACCTCTCGTTGTTCCACAACAACGAAGAACCAACCAAATCCCGCCGACTCCCCACCGCCACTCACCATCCGGCTTTATGCCGTGTAATTCCTACATGGCCAAAACCAAATCGTCTCTAACACGGCCAAGTGCCGTGAAACTCATCGGCAAGCTTCATATATAGAAAAATCGGGCTTCATACCCAGAACAATAGACACCACATCTTTCCTCTCTTCCTCTTCGGCAAGATCTGGCCTGGCCGTGAACGATGCAACAAAGTTCTCCATAACCACATCTCTGCACCTCTCGTTGTTCCACAACAACGAAGAACCAACCAAATCCCGCCGACTCCCCACCGCCACTCACCATCCGGCTTTATGCCGTGTAATTACTGAACCACCGACTCTTCTTCCCACTTCTGATGAGCTGTATCAGAGATTTCGTCCGAAGAGTTATCGGATCTATTATTGCCACAGAGCTGAAATTTTCGCTAGACTTAATGTCTCGGCCAAATATCCGGCAATATGCCGCACGTCGTTCACCATGAACTCCGTCGCCACTGTCGCCTTTCAAACACCGTACATCACCGACGATTCAATCTTTCCGGCGAACTCAGATTGTACGAAAGAGGAGTATCGACTTGCTAGTCTCGAGCCCCGTGCCATCACTTTCAAAAGTTTTGTTAACGAGCTGAAATTTTCGCTAGACTTAATGTCTCGGCCAAATATCCGGCAATATGCCGCACGTCGTTCACCATGAACTCCGTCGCCACTGTCGCCTTTCAAACACCGTACATCACCGACGATTCAATCTTTCCGGCGAACTCAGATTGTACGAAAGAGGAGTATCGACTTGCTAGTCTCGAGCCCCGTGCCATCACTTTCAAAAGTTTTGTTAACGCCAAAAACAATTTGAAGTGGATTTCTATAACACAATTAAACTACAAATATATGATTTAATTGGGGCATCGGTCCTTTAATATCATTATGCATAGGATTATATCCATTGGAGTAATGATGAGAGCTATCTCTACTTCACCGATTATATCGCGCGGTTTTCTTCATATTTACAAACTTATTTTTAATTCTCTAAAAGAAAGAAATCGGACAGTTAATCGATTGATATTAATTCCCCAAACCACCAACTCCTCCTATCACCAACACCGGCATCTGTCACCACCACAAATTTCGACGACCTTTTCTGCGTGCACGGTGGTGGGTCGCAACCACTCTGTCAGTACCGTCGGAGTACCACAAAACCATCAAATCACCGCTTCCATCACATGTCCGGCTTTATGTCGTGGAGCTATCCATCCACCAACCATCCCACCGTACTCGACCATATCTTCAGTCCCCATCACCGCCTCCTCCAGACCATCATCGGGATTAGTTCCCAGAATTACCGGTCGACCTCCAGACCATCATCGGGATTAGTTCCCAGAATTACCGGTCGATATTATCGGATAAGAGGTTTAACTACCTGTCTCCAATTCTCTAACCAATCGGATAAGAGGTTTAACTACCTGTCTCCAATTCTCTAACCAATCGTTAACATCGGGCTCCTTTCGTTTCGCGTCTAGTTGGATCAAAAATAATTAGGAGTGTGAAATCTCCCCTAGACTCAATCTTTTCCTCTTCAGAGGAACTGCAACGAATACCCGAATCAAACCTTGGTGGATTATGGAAACTAACGGCATGCACGTATTTGCAATGTCGCTTTCGGTTGTATTCGATGAGTTATTGAGCTTAATTGTTCCGCCTGTAACATCAGTTTGTACAAGAACACCCCAAGTAGTGTTTAACCTCTAGAATTACGGCTTAGACTCGAAGTCTTCGATGTCTAATCAAATACTAGCCTTGCTTCAATTCGGATTCTCGAGACCGCTTAGAAAATTTAAACTTAGTCACTCACTGGGCGTAGTGAACCTCTTATCCTTCTACTTTTTGTATTATGCTATCTCTCTTTATGTTGTTTCTCCAGTTCAAGTGACTTGTATTTTCGTCGGTTTAGGATCCGATGATTCTCAATTGGTATCTATGTAACTCCTTACTTAATCAATGAAATTAAGTGGGTTTCCAGAAAAAAAAAAAGGACGGTTAATGCTACATTTTTGAACGGCATGTCTTTTTTGGTAAAATAGACAAAAGTTCATACTTTAAAAAGTGGTTAACTTAAAAGTTAGAGATTTAAATGTGTTACATAATAGTTTGTGATTTAATTTGCGTTTTTGTAAAAGTTGAGCATTTTGTTGACATTTTTCCCCTAAAGATAGTAGTGGACGACAAAGATTTTTCATCTTTACTTGTGATTTGATTCAGTTGACTTCATAGAACGGCCATACAATTTGCTAATCTATTGTTATTGTCGCACCAACCTCCACCATACGATCCTTTGTCTTAAGTATTGAAACCAAACTGAAGCTTTTTTTTTTTTTTTTTTTTTT
>CM071717.1:27097573-27113808 GCA_036630335.1 Physaria fendleri
TAAAGATACACAAATAAAAAAAACAGTATGACCTTTTTCATTGTGTAACTGATGATTTACAGGAGATGCTGTTCAGAGGTGCATTGATGCCTTTGTTTGGAACTAACTGGAATGGTATTGTAGCGGTTGGACTCATCTTTGGTTTGCTTCATCTAGGAAGCGGAAGGAAGTATTCTTTTGCAGTTTGGTAAATACTTTTTTGGTACCTCAACTCTAATGAGAGAGTTGTGTGGATCAAATCAATTTTGATATTAGATTGAATAAAATCATCATCATCCCTTAGCTGCCTTCTTTCATCTCTATATTGCATTTTGGTTTACAGGGCATCGATTGTCGGTATAGTCTATGGTTATGCAGCGGTTTGGTCGTCGAGTCTTATTGTTCCGATGGCCTCGCACGCTCTCAACAATTTGGCTGGAGGTTTTCTGTGGCGATACAGTTCCAAATTCAAGTCTTTGGAGTGAAAATATACACCAAAGTTTAGAAAAGGGGCTTTAATTGATAAGTGTATAATCTTAATTGATAAGTTTACAAAATGTCAGATATTTATAATGGAAGAAACTCCCAACATTTTTTCATATTTATTGAAACCAAAACCTTCAGAATCATTACGGTTGTTTTAAGGACCAAGATAGGCCACGGTATATATAATGGGTCGTGCGCTCTCCCAGAAACCTATGAACATAGACAGACGCGAGTCAATGAAGGTCCAGCGGTCAACCTTTTTCGCGGTGACCGGAAAATCAAATCTTAATCACTTTCACTCTTCGTCTTCTCAGGTTCCTCAAAATAAAATTAAGAAATTTCTTCTTTTCGTCATGTCTTGGGAATACCCATTTGCTGAATTTTAGACTGAGCTTATTGTTTGTCAAAAAATATCAACTTTTCTTGTGTAATTCCTTTGCGTTTTGGGATGATATTTTCTCACTTATTTCGATTTCAGGGGATTCCCATTTCCAAGCTCGAAGAATCACGAGATTTTGTATCTAAATTACTTGATAGGAAATGGGGATTACAGAGTCCTGCATCTCCAATTCAGAAAATTAGTATCTCTTCCACTAAAGGAATCGAAAATGTCTCCTTCTTCAACAACACTCGACCACATCTCCCTGATGACATGTTAAAGAGAAACCAAGAATCTTCTTTTTACATTATCAGAGATGATCTTTTACATCCCCTTGTGAATGGTAACAAAGCTAGAAAGCTTGATGCTTTCTTACCACTTCTTCAAGATCATCAAGTGACTGATTTGGTGAAAATGAGATCATCTTCAAATTTTCCTTTTTATCTTTTTTCTCAATTGGATCCTTTGGAAAAGGCTTAAAGATTGAAGCTTAGAAATTTTCTTGTATGTAGGTTACGTGTGGAGGTTGTCAAAGTGCACACACAGCTGCAGTTGGTAAAAAAGTTTGAATCTTTTATAGTTTGTTTAAGAACTAAAATCGAATTGCGTTTTTGATTGAAATGGAAATCACTGGATTGTATCTTGCAGCTGTTTCGTGTGCCGAGAGAGGTTTAAAATCACATTTACTACTGCGTGGCGAACAACCCGAAGTTTTGACTGGTTATAACCTTGTTTCAACTATGTATGGAAATGTTCATTATATTCCAAGATCAAGGTATGCAAATAGAAAAGATATGTTGAGATCTCATGCTGCTCTGGTCGCTGGGAAAGATGGTTCTGTTGTATGGGCTAAAGACATTGTTGACGGACTTGAGACTATGGATGTTGCAGAAATGGATGATTTTTTGAGTTTCAAAACTTCTCGTAGAAAGGTTTTGATCATCAATGAAGGTGCTGGAGATGCACTTGCATTACTTGGTAAAGATCAATTTTTGATAAAGTTTAGGTAGTGGACCAATGAATGTAAAAGAACTTACCAAGATTGTTGTATATGCGCAATAGTTAATAAGGGCTTTGTCACTCCTCAGGTATGTTTCGGTTAGTGCAGTACTTGTCACAAGATCATTTACTCGGAAAGAAGAGGCCAGTCAAATTTGTAGTAGATGCTGGTACTGGAACAACTGCTGTAGGTTTAGGAGTTGCAGCTATGTCTTTAGGGTTAGGCTTTCTTCAATATTTATCGATACCCTTCGTGACTGTACCTTCCATGCTGCTTTTAGCATCTTGATTACCAGCTCACTTATAAAAATTTTAGGCTTCCATGGGAGATCAATGCAGTGATGCTAGCTGATACACCCGAAAACTACAAGACAAATGAAGATCGATTGATATCAGAATTTACAAGGCAGTTTCCTTCCTCACTCAGCATGGATATGAATCATATGATCAAATGGGTAGATCGTCAACGCCCGAGAAAGTATGTAACTTTGCAAATTCTACGTTTTACTGTTGAAGATAACTAAAATTGATGACTTTTCATTCCAAGTTTGAAGTTATAGTGGTTAAATTGATTGTTCTTCGATCAGTTATCTATCTCCTTTTGTTCTTGCAGGTTTGGTAGATTGGTATGTGCTTTGTAACTTCAACTCTTTGTTTTAGCAAATTGAACTCTAAACGAAATGATTTTGGTTCGGTTGTATACTAAAGTTCAAGTGGGTCAAAAGTGGTTTGCGGAAACATATCTCTAATAATTCGATTGAGAGGCTCCTCGCACTCCATACCAAAAAATTGATAGAAGACATTAAAATTGATTGATAAGTAAACATGAAAAAAAAAATGAAATCTATTATACATGATACAACTCTAAAATCAATTTTTTTTGATTATCAAGAACATATCAAACAATTACAGGTCTCAATAGTTAGCTGGTCTTCTTGCCAAACCTTTGTGTCTCAAGATCCACCATGACAAGTTGGGCATAATTAACCTCTATGTTCATCTAGTCTAAAGGACAAAAGTAGAAGAGAAAGTGTAACTATTGAATAACAAATCCTTGGTCAAGATTTTGGTAACATTTGTGTTCTTTCTTTGATCTCACTCAGAGGTATTTAAGAGATATTTGGCTCACTAAGAGTTTGTGTTTTCTTTACCCACTTAACTCTCCTAATTTGTCTCATGGCCAAGAAGAAAAATTCTATTCCAACAACTACTTCAATCCTACTTGCTTTATGCTTCTTATCCATCAGCCAACCACAATATGAATCTTAAACAAACTGTTTTCTCTTTGGCATTTTAATGAACAATTCATGTTGCCTTCAGCTCAAACAAAACTTGTAGCCACAAACTATTTTTAGCTATCCACAAATCAGAACATCTTCTCAATTCCAGACCTAGAAACTAAGCCACAACATATTCCTCCATTTAATACACTCCACGTATGTTTATGAGAAAGAACATCATTACACGGTGATAAGAACCTTACTACTCACTGTTATGTAACTTGAGTTTCATTTTCCTTGTGTTCTTATCTTCACTATGAAGATGAATGACTTTAAGCTTCAATTTCTTCATTTCTTCTTCATTTCTGCCGGTATTCTTTTCTTTGATTTCCTTGGCTTCTTCTAACCCTTTTTTTTTTATGATCTAGCTTGAGAATAATAATACCCATGAACCATTTGGCTCTAATACCTTGTGGGAGAATCTAAAACACCATGGATTCAAACTTCTAAAGCTTTATTGACATAGAAAACTAGAAAGATAGCTTCGTGAGAAGCTTTTTTTGTGCAAAAATGTTAAAAAGAGGAAAAACTGTAATTTGTCACCAAGAACACAAAGGATTTTAGATTGGTTTCATATAAAAATGAGGAAGCCACACTCCAAAGATAATTGACATTGATGTTTACTACCCATAAGTCAATTTTAGCATAAGAAAAACCCCTAATTACATGGATTAACCCTAATTACATGGACTAATAAGCTTATCATAAGAAGGAGAATTGAGAATAATAACCTTCAGATTTGATGCTGGCTCGTAGAATTGTGCGTTTAATCTATTCGATTCATGGCTTGGATATTAAATGAAGTATTGTGGTTTGGATCAGAATCCATAAAATCAACCAATCTCGAAACGTTGGCAACTTCGAGGGCTGTCTCCAACAGTTGGAGCATACAAGCATTATGTTGTTGAATAGGTGAAATACCATAAACAAGGATCATCCGTGTGAAGTACCTCAAACCATCCTTTACATTTCCGGTGTTTGCACAAGAAGATAAGACACCAACAAAAGTGATAGCATCTGGTTCAATGCTTGATTCTACTTCCATCTTTTCAAAGAGAGACAAAGCTTCTTCTCCATATCCATGTACCCCTAAATGCTTGATTCTACTTCCATCTTTTCAAAGAGAGACAAAGCTTCTTCTCCATATCCATGTACCCCTAAGCCAGTGATCATTGAATTCCAAGTAGCTAGACTTTTACCCTGCATTACATCGAAGACTTTCTTAGCGTCCAGCAAGCTTCCACATTTGCTATACATATCGATCAAAGCGGTTCCAAGGAAACAATCAAGTGGGAAACCGTTTTTGTAGGCATAATCATGAACCCATCTTCCCATAGATAAGCTTCCAATCTGAGTAGAGGCTTGTAACAAATTAACTATGGTAAACTCATTAGGCTTGATATTATCATCCTGCATCCTCCTAAAGAGCTGAAACGCCTCATCAGGTCTATGGTTCTTGACATAAGCAGTGATCATTGCAGTCCATGACACAACGTTTCTAGCTGGCATTTGATTGAATATAATTTCTGCAGAATCTAGTTGAGAATTGGATACAAGACCATAAAGCATAGTAGTCCAGGAAACAATAGTTCTAACAGGCATTTTAGCAAACAACTTGCGGCCACAATCAGGTTTCCCACATTTGAAGTAAAGATCCATGAGAGTGTTTTGGAAGAAGACATCAGAGAAAAAACCAGCTTTAATAGATAAACCATGGACTTGGGTACCTAGACGAAGAGAAGAAGAAGCGAGACAAGCTTTGATAACAAAAGGGAAAGTGAAGAAGAGAAGAAGAAGCGAGACAAGCTTTGATAACAAAAGGGAAAGTGAATTTATCAAGGTGAGAGTGACGAGAGAGCATAAGGATAAAGAGAAGAAGAGCTTCCCGAGGGTTGTGATTCAGAGAGAGAGATCTTATCATAAAGTTCCAAGTGAAAGTAGAGGGAGACTGGAGTTGACGAAAGACGAGAGAAGCGTAATGGGTTTCTCCAAATGAAGATGAAAGATGTATAAGCTGACGAACTAGTAATTGATCGGTGGTGAGATTGTGTTTGATGATTTTGGTGTGAATCTGTTTCAAATGAGAGAAATTTGAACAAGTTCGGAGAAAGTAAGAAGCTTCGGGAGATCGGAATGGTGGAGGAGATAGGAGGTTTGATGCGGAAGAAGGGGAGAAAGTAAGAAGCTTCGGGAGATCGGAATGGTGGAGGAGATAGGAGGTTTGATGCGGAAGAAGGCAATGGAGCCGCCATTGAATTAACGATAAAATCCTCAACTCACATTAACCACTCAAGTTTGATTATTCGGGTCCGTTTCGGTTTATTGTGTTTAACCGATCGGTAAGAGGAAAAACTATGCTATTCTATTTAACCGACAACAAAACGATAAGAAGGCAATGGAGCCGCCATTGAATTAACGATAAAATCCTCAACTCACATTAACCACTCAAGTTTGATTATTCGGGTCCGTTTCGGTTTATTGTGTTTAACCGATCGGTAAGAGGAAAAACTATGCTATTCTATTTAACCGACAACAAAACGATGTCTTTCAAAGGAACCTACCTCACCCACTCTACAAGGAAAAGCTTATATCATCATCAATTCAAATCATAACTGAATCTAAAGATTAATAAGTTCCAATATTCTAAAAATCGGCCTCCACTGTTAAAAAATCGATGAACCGGTCGAAATCAGTCTAAACGGTTCAAATCGGTTTAAACACTCAATTCAATTCATCGGTTTAATTTTAATTGATTTTATTTTTAAATTTTTAATTATTTTTCATATAATTTAAAATAAAATTCAAATTATGATTAAAATTCAAAAATTAATTGATAACAATCTTCTAAACTTGCATTTACAGATATAAATTTTAAATTTCTTTTTTCTTGCATTCTACGTTTTTCATAATAATCTTCTAAACTTGCATTTTACGCTCCTCATTTTCCTTCCATTCGATCTTTCATCGACGATATCTTTTCAACCATTTCTGCCAACAATCTTCAATACTTCTTCAAATACATTCCCGGACATCTTAGAGATCAACCGGATATTTTTAGATAGAACTGTTAGAGCTCAGTCCTTATTGTATACTATATCTTGGTTCTAAATTATAACTTGCATTCGCTTTAGAAAAAAAAAAAACAATTTATATAATTGTATATTATTTATCTAATATTTTAATATTTATTTATAATATTTTAAAAATTAGTCCGTTACCACCCGATATATTTCTAAAATCATTACTTTTTTTTTCAAAGCTTGAAAAAGAAAATAACATAATCACTGGCCATTATTTGAATTGGATTGCAATAATTTGTCAACAAAATAATTAAATGGACCATTTTATCACTTCTCCCACAAGCAACTTTAATTATTTTAATTTTCAATTAACATATCATTGAATTAATCATTAGTATATATGTCATCTCTTATTAGTAGAAGAAGTGGATAAGATAAACTAATCTAAACTAAATGGAGTAATTAGTAATACAATCAACTTAAGACATTGACAAAAATAAAATAAAAATCAACTTACGAGCAATTTTTTTTAAAAAAATGTATCTGAAGTAGAGACGATTGTGATTACTTTGGATTCTTCACGCGTGTCTCCTTCACACTCTCTTCGTCGTCCTCTATACATATTCATCTTCACGAGCTTCTTCTTTGTCTCCTCATTTGAGTTCTCGCGTCTATGGCAGTCAAATGTTTCTCTCTCTATCTGATTCTGGCGGCAATTGTAATAATCGTTTGCGTCAACTCTGAGTACATAGAGTACAATACAAAACCGAGAATCGATCCTGAAAAAATCAATGTTCACTTAATTCCTCACTCACACGACGACGTTGGTTGGCTGAAGACCGTCGATCAGTACTACGTCGGTGCTAACAATTCCATTAGAGTACTTCCCTCTCTCTCTCTCTTTCTCTCCATTGATTCTGCTATTTTTTAGGGCTTAATTTTGTTCTTAATTTGAATTGAGTCAGGGAGCTTGTGTTCAGAATGTATTGGATTTTTAGGGCTTAATTTTGTTCTTAATTTGAATTGAGTCAGGGAGCTTGTGTTCAGAATGTATTGGATTCTGTAATCGCTTCATTGCTGGATGATGAAAATAGAAAGTTTATTTATGTTGAGATGGTAAGATTCAGATCTACCAAATTTCTTAGATTTTCTTGTGTTTTGCCTGATGAGACTTAATTATTTTTTAGGCATTTTTTCAAAGATGGTGGAGGCAACAAAGCAATGCTAAGAAAGTTAAAGTCAAGAAGCTTGTTGACTCTGGTCAACTGGAGTTCATGTGCGTTTTTGATTTGATTGATCTCACCTTTTTTGATGTCTTGTCTGCATACACTGGCATTTTTTGTTCTGTTGTGTTGATGTGTGGGTTTGCAGAAATGGTGGGATGTGTATGCATGACGAGGCCACTCCACATTATATTGACATGATCGATCAGACAACATTAGGCCATCAGTTTATCAAAACTGAATTCGGTCAGATCCCTAGAGTCGGTTGGCAAATCGATCCTTTTGGACATTCTGCTGTGCAAGCTTACTTGCTTGGGGCAGAGGTATAGTTTGCTCATTCATTTTGGTTTCTTAAGCTTTACAGAGAGTGTAATCAGATCAGTATGTGAATTGTTGTATGTTATTTTGAGTGACAACCCTTTGGTTTCTTCTACAGTTAGGTTTTGACTCGCTGTTTTTCGCTAGAATTGACTACCAAGATCGAGCAAAGAGATTAAACAAAAAGACACTTGAGGTTATTTGGCAAGGTTCCAAGTCCCTTGGCTCCTCTTCACAGGTTTAAACCATTAAATTTCAGGTTATAGTTCTGTTGTTTCAATTGTTTAACTGGATTTGTGTCACTACTATATCATGTTACTTGTAGATATTCACTGGTGTTTAAATTTCAGGTTATAGTTCTGTTGTTTCAATTGTTTAACTGGATTTGTGTCACTACTATATCATGTTACTTGTAGATATTCACTGGTGTATTCCCAAGGCATTATGATCCTCCTGATGGGTTCACATTTGAAATAAATGATGTATCACCTCCCCAATGTTCAAGAGCGAGTCAATGACTTTGTAGCTGCAGCCCTTGCACAAGTGAAGATCATAGAACTTTTTGTCTTCTTCTAAATCAGTCAAAAAAAATGTTTTGCTATGAAATGCCTTATATTTCCTTTCTTGAATTTCTATTGTTAAGGTCAATGTGACCAGAACAAACCATATCATGTGGTTAATGGGAACTGACTTCCGTTACCAGTATGCATATTCATGGTTCAGACAGATGGACAAATTTATTCATTATGTTAACAAGGTAAACTGGTCTTTTTATACTAACAAATTCATATCAATTGGATTTCACTAGTTTCAAGGCAAAGAAACGCCAATCTTGATTCTCTTGCTGTTTGGACAATCCAGGATGGGCGTATCAATGTTCTCTATTCGACTCCATCTATATACACCGATGCAAAACATGCTGCAAACGAGTCATGGCCCTTAAAGACTGATGATTTCTTCCCGTGAGTTTGATAGCTATGGTTTTGCTTCCTACAAATGCAATGCATGTTGATAAAGTAAATAATATTATCTGTGCCAGGTATGCGGACAAACCTAATGCATATTGGACAGGGTATTTTACTAGCAGGCCAGCCTTCAAGAAATATGTGAGAGATTTAAGTGGTTACTATCTGGTATGGCCTAATATCTTTCTAAAATTCATAGACTTCTTGTTTGTTTGTTTGTTTGTTTTTTTGCTCCATTATGACATGAAGTGTCTGATTTCAAACAGGTGGCTCGACAATTGGAATTCTTGAGAGGCAGGAATAGGTTAGGACCAACAACATATATGCTAGCGGATGCTTTGGCAATTGCTCAACACCATGATGCAGTCAGTGGTACACAAAGACAGCATGTGGCTGCAGATTATGCTCTTAGACTCTCGATAGGTTACCTTCAGGTGCTTTTAGTTTTGCATTTCATGGATTTTTTTTTTTTTTCTCTTGTCAGTGCAGTAGTGTAAGAATTTCTTTATAATCATTACTAGGCCGAGAAGGTGGTTGCTTCTTCCCTTTCCTTTTTATCAGCATCAAAATCAAGTGGTGAAGAGAAGACTTCTGACACAAATTTTCAGCAGGTAACGTGCTTGTTTAAGTTTTTTCTAGGATTCACTAATACTTTGACCGTGTTAGTGAAAAAAAATTGAGATCGAATTTCAGTAGTTTTATCATCGCGTCCACAAAAGATGCTGTCGCTTTAGGAAACGTAAAAGTGTAGTAAGCTGTTTTGTAGCATTTTCATGAGCACTTTGATGACTGAAGTTTCAAAGACGTATCATTACAATTCTCTAGGATGGCAACGAGAGGAAGTTGTCCGAGTTCCTGTAAGTTCTTTTTCTTTCTTTTTTTTCTTTTATTGATCAATGCAGTATCACTATATTGTTGTTTATAATCCAATAATAGTACTCATCATAGCATTTACCAAATGTACATGATAACTTCCTTTTAGGTGTCGTCTGAAAATGTTATTGTGAAAGATTCATCTGGGAAAGAAGTCGTGTCTCAGCTTCTACCTCTTTCAAACATCGCATTGAGAATAAGAAACGAGTATGTCAATGCATATCTGGGAAGTTCACCAAGGGACACAGCAAAATATGTACTTGCATTTACAGCTTCAGTACCACCTCTTGGGTTTAGCTCGTATGTCATCTCAAACACTGGACGAACAGGTAGCTATGTTGCAGTATGTTTAATATTTTGAATATAATATCGTATACTCTGGCTCTACCAGCCATGATAATTGGTTCGTCACTGATACCGACAGACGTTTTTTATTTATTTACATTTTTTTTCTCTAATCTTAATGAAGCGCATGGAATATTGGCATCATTTGTTACTTCTAGAAGCATAAATCAAAATGTAGAAGTTGGCCAAGGAAATCTAAAGTTACTGTATTCGGAAGAGGGAGTGAAAATGACTCGCTATTTAAGTACCAGAGATCAGGTGTGAAAGGCTACTTTGCATTGCATGCTCTTTACGCTCCCCCCAAAAATAATGAGTCTATTGTCTTGGGGAGTCTTGAAGCTTTCCGTTTTTTCTTATCAAAATCAAAACTTCCCTGTTTTCCCATTCAAATGTGTTAAAATCATCTGACTTTGATGTGGTAAATTTTAAGGTTACTGCAGAACAATCATATGCTTATTACATTGGAAGCAATGGTACAGACAAGGATCCCCAGGTAGCTCATCTCTTTAACAGATACAACTTACGTAGCTATCTTCTTGTCGTGTTTTAACAGTAGTTATTTATAATTTATCTGTAAGGCTTCGGGAGCTTATGTTTTTCGGCCAGATGGCACACGTCCAATTAAATCTGAAGGAGAGGGGCGTATCAATGTTCTCTATTCGACTCCATCTATATACACCGATGCAAAACATGCTGCAAACGAGTCCTGGCCCTTAAAGACTGATGATTTCTTCCCGTGAGTTTGATAGCTATGGTTTTATTTCCTACAAATGCAATGCATGTTGATAAAGTAAATAATATTATCTGTGCCAGGTATGCGGACAAACCTAATGCATATTGGACAGGGTATTTTACTAGCAGGCCAGCCTTCAAGAAATATGTGAGAGATTTAAGTGGTTACTATCTGGTATGGCCTAATATCTTTCTAAAATTCATAGACTTGTTGTTTTTGTTTTTTTTTGCTCCATTATGACATGAACTTGTCTGATTTCAAACAGTTGGCTCGACAATTGGAATTCTTTAGAGGCAGGAATAGGTTAGGACCAACAACATATATGCTAGCTGATGCTTTGGCAATTGCTCAACACCATGATGCAGTCAGTGGTACACAAAGACAGCATGTGGCTGCAGATTATGCTCTTAGACTCTCGATAGGTTACCTTCAGGTGCTTTTAGTTTTGCATTTCATGGATTTTTTTTTTTTTTCTCTTGTCAGTGCAGTAGTGTAAGAATTTCTTTATAATCATTACTAGGCCGAGAAGGTGGTTGCTTCTTCCCTTTCCTTTTTATCGGCATCAAAATCAAGTGGTGAAGAGAAGACTTCTGACACAAATTTTCAGCAGGTAACGTGCTTGTTTAAGATTTTTCTAGGATTCACTAATACTATGGCCGTGTTAGTGAAAAAAAATTGAGATCGAATTTCAGTAGTTTTATCATCGCGTCCACAAAAGATGCTGTTGCTTTAGGAAACGTAAAATTGTAGTAAGCTGTTTTGTAGCATTTTCATGAGCACTTTGATGACTGAAGTTTCAAAGACGTATCATTTTACAATTCTCTAGGATGGCAACGAGAGGAAGTTGTCCGAGTTCCTGTAAGTTCTTTTTCTTTCTTTTTCTTTTCTTTTTTTTTTTTCTTTTTTTTTCTTTTATTGATCAATGCAGTTTCACTATATTGTTGTTTATTATCCAATAATAGTACTCATCATAGCATTTACCAAATGTACATGATAACTTCCTTTTAGGTGACGTCTGAAAATGTTATTGTGAAAGATTCATCTGGGAAAGATGTCATGTCTCAGCTTTTACCTCTTTCTAACATCGCATTGAGAATAAGAAACGAGTATGTCAATGCATATCTGGGAAGTTCACCAAGGGACACAGCAAAATATGTACTTGCATTTACAGTTTCAGTACCACCTCTTGGGTTTAGCTCGTATGTCATCTCAAACACTGGACGAACAGGTAGCTATGTTGCAGTATGTTTAATATTTTGAATATAATATCATATACTCTGGCTCTACCAGCCATGATAATTGGTTCGTCACTGATACCGACAGACGTTTTGTATTTATTTACATCTTTTTTTTTCTAATCTTAATGAAGCGCATGGAATATTGGCATCATTTGTTACTTCTAGAAGCATAAATCAAAATGTAGAAGTTGGCGAAGGAAATCTAAAGTTACTGTATTCGGAAGAGGGAGTGAAAATGACTCGCTCTTTAAGTACCAGAGATCAGGTGTGAAAGGCTGCTTTGCATTGCATGCTCTTTACGCTCCCCCAAAAATAATGAGTCTATTGTCTTGCGGAGTCTTGAAGCTTTCCGTTTTTTCTTATCAAAGCTTCCCTATTTTCCCATTCAAATGTGTTAAAATCATCTAACTTTGATGTGGTAATTTTTAAGGTTACTGCAGAACAATCATATGCTTATTACATTGGAAGCAATGGTACAGACAAGGATCCCCAGGTAGCTTTTTAAGGTTACTGCAGAACAATCATATGCTTATTACATTGGAAGCAATGGTACAGACAAGGATCCCCAGGTAGCTCATCTCTTTAACAGATACAAAACGTAGCTATCTTCTTGTCGTGTTTTAACAGTAGTTGTTTATAATTTATTTGTAAGGCTTCGGGAGCTTATGTTTTTCGGCCAGATGGCACACGTCCAATTAAATCTGAAGGAGAGGTTTGTAAGGCTTCGGGAGCTTATGTTTTTCGGCCAGATGGCACACGTCCAATTAAATCTGAAGGAGAGGTAATACATATGCGCTGCATCTATAACCTTATTTCTGCCGTATGTGAAAGTACAAAATAAAACTATTGTCTTGCCTAAATCAGGGTCAATTGACTATTGTTCGGGGACCTTTGTTTGATGAAGTGCACCAGGAGCTTAACTCCTGGGTATCACAGGTTACTTTTTTCTCGCAACTATTTTATTGTTTTCCAACAGTTTGATACCTTACAGAAGCTATAAGTGCTTCATCTATCAATTTGCAGATTACCAGAGTGTACAAGGGAAAAAACCATGCTGAGATTGAGTTCACTGTGAGCTGATCTCTCTTCACATCTCTTCCTACTAAACTGATGAAGGCAATTTCATTCGTATTATTTACTGCTTTCTAGGTTGGGCCTATACCAGCTTACGATGGTATTAGCAAGGAGGTGATCACTAAACTGACAACCACCATGAAGACAAATGGAACATTTTACACAGACTCTAATGGTCGTGACTTCATCAAACGGGTATAGATGCAAACTTCATCTGTTTGAAACAGTCTGTCTCCCTGATGGATGCAAAGGATTAACGGTAAGCATATGTTCTCATCTCATTTTTTTGATGGATGCAAAGGATTAACGGTAAGCATATGTTCTCATCTCATTTTTTAGAGGAAAATGTGACAGAGCTTGTTTGCAAGGTAAAACTAAATTCTTTCCTTTTAGCCTAGAACAGTTTGCATAAATTTTGAATTCTTGTGCAGATACAAGGGAAGTTTTATGTCCAGATAGACAAACCTGGAGATGGGGCAAAATGGCGTCGAACATTTGGTCAAGAAATTTATTCTCCACTTCTTCTAGCATTCACAGAACAGGTTGCTCTTTTAAAAGAAATCTTTACTTCCCATTCTCCACTTCTTCTAGCATTCACAGAACAGGTTGCTCTTTTAAAAGAAATCTTTACTTCCCTCCACGTCTTTACAATAATGAAGCGAGATCATGCATTTTTTGAAGGAAGGAGATAGTTGGATTAATTCACACAAGACAACATTCTCAGCATTTGAGCCGTCATACTCATTACCAAAAAATGTCGCATTACTCACCCTCCAGGTTAGTTGGATTGTGAACTGTATAGAGCCGTCAGAGCCGTCATACTCATTACCAAAAAATGTCGCATTACTCACCCTCCAGGTTAGTTGGATTGTGAACTGTATATACCGTCAAAAACAATTTTTTATTAGTTTGACCACTCTATGAGTAATTGTGATATCCTCAGGAGTTGGAAAATGGGGAAGTTCTTTTAAGACTTGCTCACTTATTCGAGGTTCTTTCTTGTGCTCTCTATTCATTTCCACCGTTAATGTGTTACAGGCCAAACCAAACCCTAGTGTTTATGGTGTATTTTTCACCTAATATCAAACTGGTGTAGGAGCTAGTGGTTGAGCTTGTTCCTATGGAAATTCGAACCTTCATGATCAAGTTTGATAATCATATCGAAATGGTTGGTGATAAAGAGCAGCAACATAGGTTTTGAAACAATACACAGTTGTTGTTGTTGTTGCCCTTTTAAGTTTTGTTTAACTGGAAAACAGTTAGAATTAAAAGTGTCTGATGCGATATTGAATTCGGATTGGTCTTTAAAATAAATGTGTTTGGAGGAATATCATGGAATAAACACAATGAGTATCATTTGTTTGTTGACGGCAGCCGCATAAGAAGGTTAGTATGATATCAGAGTTTCGTTGTAGTATTAATACTTCGTTTATTGATCCAAAAAATAATAATTTACAAGTAGATTTATTGTTGGTCTTTGAAGTATGTATGATTCAGCTTGAGATGTGCTGATAGAATCGTGTTACTTTTACTCTCTTTTTTTTTTTTTAAGGAAATCAATGAAATTACTTTTTCTTGTCCCCATTTACCAATTTATCTCAACGATACGGCAACAATGGATATTGAAACTCAATCAGAACATCTAACCCTTCTTTTGATCTAAATCGATGTGATCAAGGCAACTCCTTCTGAATATCCACTTCAATCAAAACCTTGGCTTCATCAAATTTCGTACATAAGACTGTCCATATGTAGTTCCTTTGGAACACCAACTCTACTTGTCGTACATAAGACTGTCCATATGTAGTTCCTTTGGAACACCAACTCTACTTGCCAAAAACGCAAAACCTTTCTCATGAAATAAATCATAAGGAACATTCATCAAAGTTACCAAAAGTGGCACAACCTTAACAACTACATAATCTAACTCCGTTTTAGAAGTCCATTTACTCAACGCCATAGACACTCCTGCAAGAATCCATGATCTCCTACGCACGATACGATCTCTCGTAGATTGATGTTTAATACGAAACTTAACTGAGCTCATACCTGAGGCATACGCATCGATTTTGATCTCCTTATTGCCAAGAGACCAAATCTTATTAACAATTTTATGGATTATAGCAATAGGTGTTTTATCCACAAATCTGCCAATTAACAACTCTGACGAGAGAGGTTTTACATCCTCCAGAACGGCAGAAGGAGTCACACTAAAAGACTCCCCATTCACAGTTTCTACGATCACATCCCTCTGTTCCAAACGCGGCGTACGTGCGACAACAGAAGAATACAATGGTTTGGCCTACTTCTCCCCCAAACGAACACTTGATTCACCCTCTGTTTCAGAATTGACAACCTCCACCACATCATCACCCTTCTCTTGAGCAATAACACCACCATATGAACCTGCTCTCTCCCTTCCAGCCTCCTGCGAAGCCTCTCCATCCACTGGCGATGCATCTCCCATCTCGATGAGATTATTACCTTAGTTAGAATCTCATTTTTCAACCACACTACAACAGAGCCCATACAACACTTATGTTCTGTTGATGCATCGTGGATAACCTCTGATGACAAAATAGGTATAGGTTAGATACTCGAAGATTCCACAGAGAGAGCAGTGCTACAAGGATCAGGACCTCCACACCAAACACCATCTTCCAGAAGCAATAGCCGCAATCTTACTAGAGGTTAGTCGAATTTAATTCCTTTGGGATCCTTTCCAAGCGCACACTTTAGCCTAGCCGTCTTTGTAGGATGACAAATCTGGAAAACTCGTAACACACTCTTTAGCCATCAACATCGATCTATTCTAAACATTCTTATTCGCGTTCGTAGCACATACCAATCAGAAGAGGATTCACAAGCCTCTTTCGTTCGTACCCAATGGCACTCTCATTCATTGATAACAATAGATTTTAATCTTGGTCGGATAAACTTTGGTATCCTCCACCTCTTGGATAGGAAAGGTTGGGTGGTCACTGAGGGAATTGTCCTTTCCTCCAAAAGTTTCAGTAGTGATCACCCGACACCGTCTCCCCTGATGGCTGAAGCTGTGTGTCCCTTCTTGCAGCCGTACACAAGTCATTCTAACTTGGTTATATAGGTACGTTACATTTTGTGAAGATTCCCAGACTTGTCTACAACGCAGGTCAAGCTTGTCTTCCATAAACCCTCATGCGTGTCACTGTTTCATCCTCCTTTAAGACATCAACAACCGATCTCTCAAATATGGACTTAAAAGAGTCAAAATATAAGTACGTCCCTCACACTTGTAATGTCAAAGCCGAAAACAGCAAAACTTGAGTTAAACACTGTACAAT
>CM071717.1:27115733-27130572 GCA_036630335.1 Physaria fendleri
ACTTGCGGTTCTAAACGGGTTAAACTCTCGAGAGATCGTGTCTCGAGTGAAACCTGATTAATCCGGTTAAAACCGATGCGATCAATGGGCGGACCTAGAATTGTCTTTAAGAGTGTTCAAAATATTATATAACACATATGAATCATTTTTCTCTAGAAAAATAGGGTTCAATTATCTAATTTTTTATCAAATATATGAATATATCCTATGTATATTTAAGTTCTTTTTTTAAAGGTGAGGGTTCAATTGAACCCCTATCACTGTGCATAGGTCCGTCACTGAACCCGGGGAAGCGAGGAAGTATCAAAAATCAAGAGAAGAGGATCAAAGCGAGATTCGTATTAGGAGCCGACAAGATTAAGAAAAAAATGGGACAAAGAGCGTAAGGGACACGCCAACCCTTGGAAGAAAGATCAGTGGAGCGAGACACGATGTCTTGAAGAGCAGCAATAAAGGGAGAAGAATTGAAAAGAAGTTAGCCAGGGAAGGTGGGATTAAAAAGGAGCGTCGGTGGGAACAAGATACCCAGGGAAGTGGAGCAGGGAGATGTAACTCTGGAATAAGGGAACGTAACGGGTTAAACTCTCGAGAGATCGTGTCTCGAGTGAAACCTGATTAATCCGGTGAAAACCGATGCGACGGGTTAAACTCTCGAGAGATCGTGTCTCGAGTGAAACCTGATTAATCCGGTGAAAACCGATGCGACCAGTAATTTTAATGAACTGTACAACAATGATGACAAGAGAGGAGGGTGTGTAAGACCAGAAACTTCTTTCTATCCTTTACGAAACATGTTATCTTGTTGTGGAATGCTAGAGCCTCCATTTAAAGGGGACCCCTTATCCTGGTTTGGTAAACGTGGTGATGATTTGATCCACTGTATGCTCGATAGAGTTGTGGCGAATGTGGACTGGTTCCTGAAATATCCAGCAGCCACTTCTTTATATCTCCCGCGTATCGGATCGGATCATAGTCCTTTACTCACTTCCTTGCAAGGGGAATATCATAAACGGAGAGGACAATTTCGATATGATTCTAGATGGATAGAGAAAGATGGTTTCTCTGAATCAATGGCACGAGGTTGGCACGAAGACGCTGCAGATCACACAAGCATCATCTCGCGAATCAAATCATGTCGAGCTGCAATCGCAGAGTGGAAAATAACTGCCAATACAAACTCTTCGATTATGATCAATGACTTAAAGAGACAAATAGATGAAATTACACACAGCGACTCTGTCAATTGGGACGAATTCAAGGATCTCAAGACTCGTTTGGCTGCAGCGTATAGTCAAGAAGAAATTTATTGGAAGCATACGAGTAGAGTGACATGGCTCAAAGAAGGGGATCGCAATTCTAAATTTTTTCATGCCTCAGTCAAACAGAGGAGATTACAGAACAGAATTCGCTGTCTGAGAGACGAGGAATCTGGCTCTGTTTTTTACTCGGACGCAGCCATGGGGAATTTAGCCTGCAAATTTTTCTCCAAACTCTATACTTCTGAGCTGCTTCACTCTAGAGATGTGGGAGTCTCTTCTCTCTTTGGAGACGTTGCTCCTAAAGTTACTGCAACACAAATCAGCTGCTTATTCAACAACCAACAGAAGGGGAAATTAAAATGGCAATTTTTGGTATGAGCCCCAATAAATGTGCAGCCACTCTCCCTCGTATTATCGAGCAATGGTTAGCTCCTGAAAAATCCTTTCTTAAATGCAATATAAACGCGGCTTGGCAAGACTCTCAGGATGCTTGCGGAGTCTCTTAGATCCTTAGAGATGATACAGGAAGGGTTAGGCTTCATGGTATGAAAAGCTACCCCAAGCTCTTATCACCCTTGGAAGCGGAAGCTACGGCTATGGTTTGGACCACTACTTGCATGTGGAACATGGGGTACAATAAGGTTGTTTTTGAATCTGATTGTCAAACGCTCATTAATGCCTTACATTGGCCTCGTCTGATTCCATTTACGATGGATGTCCAAGAGATTCTTTCTAGGAGACCTTGGGAAGTTCGATTTCTTCATATAAGTCGATCTCGGAACAAAACTGCGGACGCTTTGGCTAAACATGCTATCTCTTTTCCCTTTTATTTCGGTATTTCGGTTCTATAGACAGTTTCATTCCTACTTGGCTACAGTCCTCTCTGGATTTATAACTCATATTTGATTTTGGTTATTAATGAAGATTAGGCTACAGTCCTCTCTGGATTTATAACTCATATTTGATTTTGGTTATTAATGAAGATTAGTTGACAAAAAAAAAATTTACAAAAATACCCAATCTATCTTAGCCGCAAACTTTTAGAAAATTTAAAGGCATGGATTTATTAATAAATCTAATTTAATCACGATTTATTTTTTTATCTTTTTTTTTCTAAACTAAACATGTCGTTAACAAAACTAACAGAAAAACGGTGTTAACCTGATCCTTTAACAATTGACGTGGCAATTACATGGAAGACACCGCTTACGTAGACCAATCATATATTTCCAATACGAAAGACATTGTGACGTTACATTGTGACGTTATTTAATGGCTTAACTAGAAGGTATAAGTTGGATTAGAACCCTATTTCTCTTGGTCAAAATCGGACACTTTAATCTGCAATTCACAAACATATACTACGTATAAAATCCTCTATATATTATTTGGGAATAAAAAAAACTGAGGTGTTTTCACCATGTTGACAAAAAATTAATTAATTACTATATTTAGTTTTAAAAAATTATTTTTTTCTAAAATTTGATATATCGTTCACATGTATATCACTAGCAATTAATTACTTAAGCTAACAATTAAATCCATAAAAAGATAACAACAAATAATCGCTAAAAAAATTTAAAATAATAATTATCGGTAGTATTAGAATATTATAATATCTCCTATATATTATTTAAACTAATTACAAATATTTTTTAAAAAAATTAATATCGCACTTGGTGCGGGAAATCATCTAGTATCTCTTTAATATTTAACTCATAATATTTTGTGGTACAATTGGCATATCCAATTTTTCATTTTTTCATAATTTTTAAAGCTATTTATTTATATATTACAATTTCTAAACACTACACTAAATCAAGGCTACAAAATTATTAATAATATTTAATTTAATTGTGATACTGAGTGTTAATCGAATATTTCAGGTATATTCAAAAGATATAATATTATGATATTATGAATTTAATTAATATTTATATTTCTATTAGTTTATTAGTTAAGTCTATCTTTGAGAAGATTCTTCTCTATTTTTTTCTACCGAATTCTTTTCTATTTAAAATTTAAATTTTAAGTAAGAAATATAATCCCGTATTATTTGTATATAATTCACCATATAACACATTATATCATCAATCTCAAACAACAAAATCATCCTCAAAATAAAAAATAAGAGTCTCATAATATTAGGTTTGTTGTTCTTGAGTGTGAGTTCGATCTATGCTAGAACAACCAAATTTGTTCGTCA
Organism: Physaria fendleri; assembly: GCA_036630335.1. Lineage (NCBI taxonomy): Eukaryota > Viridiplantae > Streptophyta > Magnoliopsida > Brassicales > Brassicaceae > Physaria > Physaria fendleri. Next base: position 27,119,199 of record CM071717.1, read on the forward strand.
GGATTTACCCTCTATCGAGATGTCTCTTGAAAAATGTTCCCTACTCCTTCCTGTTACTACACTCCTCCACATATTTAATTGTGATACTAAGTGTTAATTGAATATTCTGATATATTTAAATATAATATTATAATATTATGAATTTAACTAATATTTATATAGACGAGAATGCATGGTCTAGTGCTAGAACTCTACATGTTGCTCTATTAGTTTGAATATAATCCCGTATTATACGTATGGTAAATTTATTTTTTCTAACTCATTTTGCTAAGTAGTCAATTATATAAATATCATTAAAATTTTTTGAAATAACTTAGTATATAACCTATTCTTTTTAACACATCCCATAACAACAAAGTCATAAAATATTATTGTACTAATGTCAAACGCTTGTTCTGATTTTGTACCTAAAGTATAATTTGGATATTCTTATTTTTTTCTTCGCTTAATTAACAAATTAAAAAAAAAAAAAATTAAAAAAAAAAAAAAAATTGGTAACTCATTTTATAAATCAATGCTTATTAACAAAGTATAAGAAAACTTTCACGTTTTCTATAGTTTTAATTTTTAAATATAATTATTAGAATAATTAGGAAATAAAAATTTAAATAAATTTTTCCAAGTAAAAAATATAAATGAAACTAAAAATACATTTAAAATATATTAAGTTTCCATTAAAAATTAACCAAGTTTCCATTGCTCGGCATATGTTATGAAATCTTTAGCAAGTTACAGGGGTGGATCCAGAAAATTATTTTAATGGGGGCAAAAATATTTTTTTCCTATATATATAATGGGATCATATATAGAAATAATTTAATAAAAATTGAAGTTTTTGAAAAATATATAAAGAAAATCAAAGAAATTTCTTTTTCGACTGGGGGTATATGGCCCCACCTTGTCCAAGGTGCGTCCGCTGTTGGCAAGCTATAAGTAAAAAAGGCCTAATAAGAAAAGAAGGATCGTCCAGTAAAATGCATATAAATTCGATTTATAAGACGTAACAAAAAGTGAAGAAAAAAAAAAGACTTTTCCTGATAACCCAAAGAGTGGATGCCAACATCAATAAATACCCCGCTCTTAATCCTACTTGAGCTGTCCACAATTGTAACATCTCGATACCATAGATTTGCATGTCTAAGACTTCATTGTTTCGAGTTTAAAAATTATGACTTTAGAGATTATGATGGAGCTCAATACTCAATTTTCTCCTGCCTCATTTAGCATGTATCTTACACATCATACAATTCACAAACAAAATAAACAGATAAAACCAAAATGGCCAACATCAACATCAACATCATAGGCACCTCTGATGCAAGCAACAGCTACCACAACTCATATAAAAAAAAATGTGTTAGAAAGAGATCAATGAAACAGGGATGGTAAGTAACAGTATTAATGTGTATAGTACTTTCTCTGTTTTGTAGGGCAACATATTTTAAGAACCATTGGTAATATATTCGAAGTAATTGTAATGGTTAAAATGGTTAAAATGGTTTTATATATTCGAAGTAATTGTATTTCACTGATAAATACATAGAAAGAAAATAAAAAATCCCCTATATATTATTTGAGAAACAAAAAAAAAAGCTGAGGTGTCATCGCCAGAATCACTCTCACGGAACTTATTTACAAATATGTCATTATCAAAAAAAATTAAAATACATATATTATAATAATAATAATACTATATTTAGCTAATTAACATCTTCTCCGGCGCCCTTCTCTTCGTCTGCGTTCGTACGCATCTTCGATTCTCTATCCGTTGAGCTTCGATTCTCTATCCGTTGAGCTATTTTTTGTCTATATTGGTTCTGTATCAGTGCGAAACAGGTGAGTATTTGGTCTGAAGTTTGATTGCTTTCTTGGAGTTGATCGATGCCGATTAGTTAATTTTTCAGGTTCTGTTTTCTTTGAAGTGCATTAGATGTTGCGTAGTTTTGGGTTCGTCGGGTTTGCTTTTCCGTTTTTGAGAATCGCCAAAAAAGGATTTGGAGATTGATTGTGAGAGCCAGTTAGGGAATCTGTCGAAGAAAGGACAATTCAGGGTTTCTAGAATCTCAGAATATGACGTTACGATTATGTATTTCTTCAACCATTTCTCAATTTGGTAGGATCTTCATTGTTCTGAATCTCTTTGTTACTGATTTTGATTTTGTCTTCATATAGATTCTTCGTTAAAGGAATGATGTTCAAATTAACATTTTTAATCTGGGGTTTCGATTTATTTTGGGGTTGCTATGACTTGATTTATTGGATGAAGTTTCTTCTGGCTTCTGTTCTTTGTCTCTTTTGGATTTCAGATCTGTTTTTTAGGATTTTTTTTTTTTCTTCAGAGCTGTTTTAATTTACAGCTTTGTGAACTGGGTTTGAATGAAATATCGATTTTGAGCATCAGCTGAAAAAAGTGCTGAATGATCTTAGACGATGTTTTGATTTGAGATCATATTTAGTTTAGGTAGATCATGTTAATGGCTAAAGATGAAGCTTTTAGTATATAACGCTCTTGAAATTGACTATCAGATGAAGCTTTTGGAAGTGCTAAAGTATTGTTGAGTTTGAAGAATCTTTCTCTCTCTTTTGGAGGTATATTTTGAAGCAGTGCGATTTAAATTTATTGATGAATGGTGATTCTTGGACTTGAAATAGGTGAAAGAAGAGCCAATCATACATTTGCTCAAGGTATTACTGAACCATCGAGTATACTACAACCAGAACCATCGAGTATACTACAACCATGAAGCACTTATATTTGGTTGTAGGATGTGTTCTTGCTAAACTTCTTCTAGAACAGGTAAAAGCATTGTAAATTCTTAAATCAACATCTTCATTCTGATCAAAATGCGAGTCTCGAGTTGACCAATCTGTTCTTTGGTTTGTAACAGCCATTATTCTTGGCTGAGATCGGTGTAGTTCAACTTGAAGACATTATAAAGGTACAACATTTGTCCTAATTTAAGAGGCTGATCTTGGGAGGAACACTATATCTTTACTGGATCTGTGTTACTGGAGAAAACATTATATTTTTCTTCTTATCTTTATTGGATCCGTGTTATTCATTTATATCTTTGATTCTTTTGCTTATTAATACATCCATGGCCAATGATTCGTTGATTACATACTTTCCATGATCGCAAGTTTTAGGATTGATTTGAAATTGGATCAATTAAGTTTATTGTGTCGCTGATCGTTTTTGTTTGTTTGATTCTGAGGAATATGATCTCTTGGTTGCATATAATTCAATAAAGTTTGATTCTGAGGAATATGATCTCTTGGTTGCATATAATTCAATAAATGGCTGATTTTATTGTTCAAGTGATATAGCATTCGATTACTTCCCAGTTATGATTTCACATGTGCATACATAGTAAGGTTAGCATATTGTGCATCGTTTTCTAGCTTAAGGAGTGCTTTAAGATCATGTAGAGCTTATGAACATAATGTTTTTTTGGTTGCAGAATTTCTGCGGGTAGGAGATATTAGAATTGCATACATAATAATGTTCTTGAATCTTGAATCTCTGTCTGTCTTTCCTGGTAGAAAAACAATGGCGATGTGGGTATTTGGGTACGACTCTTTAATTTCATCAAAGGTCTCTCTCTATCTCCATCTTTATGACTTTATCTAGACTTTCTTAATTCTGATCTTAATAAGATGTTATATTAAATTTACTGAATCACTGATCATAGAGAAACTCCAGATTTTCTGGGAAGAACAGTTTCATGAGAAGTTTCATATGAAGGATATTGTGCAAGTCTTTTAGTCTCATGATCCAAAGTCAAATCCTATTCTTTTATTTTGTTTATATTCCCATTTAGTCTTTTAGTCTCATGATCCAAAGTCAAATCCTATTCTTTTATTTTGTTTATATTCCCATTTTATTGTTAGCTTGTGGATTTGTAACACAGTGGGGAGTGGCTTACAGGATAACCAAGGAGGAAGATAAAAGAGAAGCTTTAATGGTGAAAGTTCATACTCTTTGCAATCACATTTTTGTGGTTCATAGTCTATTTTGTAATCTTTCTCTTTGTTTTGTCAGCTTTTAGAAGTGAGGGAGAAGCAATATGATCAGAAAGAGTATGTTGATTTCTTCACAGTGAGTCCATTTTTCTACTAACTTCTTGTTAGCTTGTGGATTTGTAACACAGTGGGGAGTGGCTTACAGGATAACCAAGGAGGAAGATAAAAGAGAAGCTTTAATGGTGAAAGTTCATACTCTTTGCAATCACATTTTTGTGGTTCATAGTCTATTTTGTAATCTTTCTCTTTGTTTTGTCAGCTTTTAGAAGTGAGGGAGAAGCAATATGATCAGAAAGAGTATGTTGATTTCTTCACAGTGAGTCCATTTTTCTACTAACTTCAAAATTTGTCTTCTGGTTTTGTTGTGGGTCTATGTTAATTGGCTTATTTGACTTGTAGCAATATTTCTTCCATCGGCAAACGCCACAAATCTGTAACAAGAAGAACCCTAGGTTTGTTTAACACCACAAAATTAGAAAACTTATGGTTTTGTTTTAGCCAATCATGTCTTAGCTGCTGGTTCTTACGCCATTACCAAATTGCTCACCATTGATCATGATTATTGGCATGTAAGTATTGAATTCGATGTTGCTTAATGTACTTCAGTTTCCACCACAAAGATTATTAAATTTCATATTTTTGTTAGTGATTAGTCTTCATATTTAGTCTTCATATGATGGTTGTTCTGTTTCAAAGAGTTTTCTGAGTGTTAACGCTTTGTCATATTGTGGTTTTCTGCATTTAGAATGTCAAGATTTTTAGTTAAGTTGACAAGATTGTTATCCTTGGTAATATAGGGTAGCTTTTTCTGTTAAATGGATTTAGTTAAGTTCACAAGACTGTTATCCATGATGTTTTCCTGCAAAGTTAAAGTATGTTACATGGGGGATGTTAAATGATGTTCTCCTTCTTCCTCATCTTCTCCATCGTTTCTTCTTCATCTTCTCTTCCTTTTTTTTTTTTTGGTTTTCACATCGTTTCTTCTTCATCTTCTCTTCCTTTTTTTTTTTTTGGTTTTCAGTTTGATCTGATCTGTTTTTGTTTTTCTTTGGGTTGATTGCAGGACTCTTTGGAAGTTTTCTGTCTTTGTAGAGAAAAATTTGGGATCGTGAAGAATTATCAACCATAAGTGGTCAATGAAGATTCTATGGGGTTGGTGACCGCTGCCATGTCTCTCTTTGGTACTCGGTTCTATTGATTTGGGTTTTTGATTGATTCTGTAACTGATCTCTGAGCTTCGATCTAAATATTTTTATTTCTATCGTCAGATCCAATTCTTTTTCCCGAGTAGAACCATTGTTTAGTTGCAAGAGTTTTAAGAGAGAAGACACTTGAGGTTATTTGGCAAGGTTCCAAGTCCCTTGGCTCATCTTCACAGGTCATGGATTCCTCAGATCAATCGAACTTCCGTCTTTCAGATAAGGTTAACACAAATTCTCCATAATCCAAATTTTGTTCCAGATATGTAAAGATACCTTCTTCTTATCGTGTCAAACACAAATTCTCCATAATCCAAATTTTGTTCCAGATATGTAAAGATACCTTCTTCTTATCGTGTCATTAGCAGGAGGAAGGTTATCTATCACTGGAGAAGATCATCATTCTCACTTCTCTTGAGGTAGTTTCACCACTCGACGATCTTCTTAATTTCTGGTTTCTCAACATTTAGTATTGTTTTGGAAAGTTCAGAGGACAAATCTCGAAATGTAGCTACTGATTTCTCGAAAATGAAGAATCAATTGATATTTCGATCTTGGTACATAATCTCTTTGACCTATTTCTCAATTTTATTTATCCCCGAACCTGAATTATGGAATCTCTGAGATTGGTGTGTTGCTTTTTCTTCTTACTAGGTTCAGAACCAAGAAACTGAAGCACATTACTATGATTTTCATATAGTTTACAGTGCATCATATGGTGTTCATGTGTTATATTTTGCGGATATTGCAGTGGTATGTTGTCATATTTGGTCTGCAACGTTGTGTTTTTTAGCCCCTGTTTAGTAATTGGTAATGAAAATAATCTCTTGTCACTTAGATGGACAACCTCTTTCTTTGGATGTTATCAAAAAGGGTAATTGGTAATGAAAATAATCTCTTGTCACTTAGATGGACAACCTCTTTCTTTGGATGTTATCAAAAAGGATATACCTTCATGCTCTGTTAGTCTTTTGCTTGAATCTAAATGGACATTTACAACACAAGAGGTATGTATAATGTATCTCTGAAATCAGTACAGTTTTTGTTTAAAAGTAATTTTTGGTTATTTTGGTATTGACTCTCTATTCAACAATCAATATACAGAAGCATCCATATTTTGGTATGCCATGGTTCAAGCTGCATCCTTGTGGGACTTGAGGAATGGATCAAGATAGTGAGAATCTTATGTTTCAAAATCCAAAAATAGGAAATTTTATTATAAACAATCTCATGTAATATACATTATTAAAACAAGAACCCCTAATACTTTTGCAATGTAAATGAGTTGCAGAAGATTTATTATGTTTGCTTGCTATGGTTACAGATTGTTACAGCTTATATGATGATGGATTCGTTGAGGAAAGAAGGCTACAATGCTTACTCCTTTTCGATCCCTTCACCGCAAGAACTATGGACAAGGCTACAATGCTTACTCCTTTTCGATCCCTTCACCGCAAGAACTATGGACGATCTCTGCACTCGCTGCACCTGTTTTTATCTCCATTTTCTCCAAGATCGCTTTCTACTCTTTCATCATCTACTATGCTACTTCCATGGGAACTCATGTTTAGCAGCTCATCAGGTACATTACAAAGCAAAGATCTTTTATGCCTAGGGTTTTCTCGATGTTGTGTATTTATATTTCTGTTTTTGTTTTTTAAAAAATAGGTCATGGCTCAGACGTACATGATGTGCAATGTATGGGGTGAGCCACTTTCTCAAACGGCTCAATCATTTATGCCAGAGATGTTATATGGTGTGAATCGTAACCCTTCCAAGGCTAGAACGTTGCTTAAGTCCTTAATGATTATTGGAGCAACACTTGGATTAGTGTTGGGAGTTATAGGAACATCGGTTCCAGGCCTGTTTCTTGGTGTCTACACACATGATAAAGTCATCATAACCGAGGTCTGCTTTTGTTTCTTTCGTTTTCAGTTTCTAATATCATCTCAAACTGATTATTGGTCTGTTTCCAGATGCATAGGTTGCTTATACCTTTCTTCATGGCGTTGTCTGCCAAACTGATTATTGGTCTGTTTCCAGATGCATAGGTTGCTTATACCTTTCTTCATGGCGTTGTCTGCCGTTGTCTGCTGTCAAAGATGGGAGCTTTATCCCATTAACCACCACTGATCCACTTTGTTCAACTGGGATCAAGTCGTCTCAGCAAGGCACCTCAGAAACGGTTTCATCACGGTTTTTCCGACAGAGGTCTTTCTTATGATCACTTTAAAGATGTCTCTGACCATTCGTAAGTTTCATTAGCTCATCCTGGAGTTCTCTCAACTCAGACCACAGCTCTCCTACAACACCTTCAACTTCTCCAAGCTGAGCTTCAAGTTCCTCAACTTTCTGTTGCTGCTTCATCGATAGTATCTCTGTCTCCTTGACCTACATAGCAACAAAAAGGGTTTCCAAAAGTTAGATAGCCACAAAAGAAACATATGGTACAATGATGAAAGCTCATTCTCAAGCAAAGCCAATAGAATTTCTAAGATGAAATAGCTTATATCATCTGAATTAAAAAAACAAACTCACAGTTACACAGACACCACCTTCACTTTGCATCAAAGCTCAAAAATTTGATTTTAAAAGCCATCTCAATATACCTTGGAATCAAGCATCCACCAGTTAAATCTCACGTGTAAACTCTTTGAATTTTTATCTTTTGTATTTTATCGTACCATTAATTTAAGGTAACGACAATTAAGGAGAGTAGTCATTGCCAGATTATAAAAGTACCATTAATTTAAGGTAACGACAATTAAGGAGAGTAGTCATTGCCAGATTATAAAAAAAGATTAGACAAAAGGATCATAGTCAAAAGTTGTTTCTGTCTTATAGTTTCTGCTTTTGTTTTGTTTAGTTTCTGATTTTTTTTAATATATATAGTGACGATTCCTGACCAAAAAAAAAAAAGTGACGACTGTTGAGAGTGGGACTATGGTTCTTCAGTATCTTGGTCTTGATGGAACCAAAGACTTTCTTTGTACTCTCTTTGTTTTCTCACATGAACAAGCCCTAAATTGTTCTTCTATTGGTTTGTCTCCCAAGAAATCTAAAGCTTTTACATTTAGGTTTTGTGTATTACAATGAACTGCTGCAAGTTGTGATGAACAGGATTTGAAGGTGAACATGATAGTGACATATTACTCTATTCCAGGACTAAAATGAAATGAACTCCCCTCTATGACAGATTACTCTACCAAGTCTAGCATTATGAACCTCAGATCTTTATGTTATTTTCAGATGGGAAGAAGGACCTCAGTTATATTAGATGCGTAAAGCTTTAAAATCCCATTGGTTAGAACATTGATACATCATGCTTCAGGTGAGTTCACCAGAAATACATTTTGTTCATCATTTATCCTTTTCAGAAAAAACCCAATCCCGTTTCTTTGTTCTGTAGGGTGTGATGAACAATGGGAGCTTGGATATCAAACTGAGACGGAAAGTTGTATTCTTAGTGGGTGATTTGGCCGTGTCTCAACTACAGAACACAGAGAAAGCTGAATTTCCTATTTTCAGTGATCGTTTGTTACTGAAGTCTTTGGTCAATTTGATCGCTGTGCTTGATCTTGACCTCCAAGAGAAGGTGAAACTTTTACAGGACCTCATTACCTTTTTTTCCTATACGAATCATGGCAGACTCTCCCTCTAACTTATCTTTTTTTTTTTGAACCAGCAGCTGGAGGAATTGATGGCAAATGAATACAAGAGAGACTATGCTGCAGATGTGGAGAGCCTTCGAGGTGAAGTAAAACTGATCTTCCGCCAAAAGCTTGGACTTTTATGAACCATTGGTAATAAGTTATTTATCTGAAAATGTATATACTCACAACTCAAAAGAAAAGTATATTTTGAGACGGCGTTATTAATCAATAAAACCATAAATGTGACATCTATGTTCATACATTTTATGTATGAACATTTATAAAAGTATTTATTGACGAAAAAAAAACATTTATAAAAGAAAATGATTAGTCTATTGTTTTCAACAATGACTAACTTTGTGTTCTTGGCAGTCATGTAAAGTGATCAAAATAATAACCACAGAGTAGTTTGAAATAACTGATAAACATTATTTTACCAAGACCAGGTAAATTTTCCAAATCAAATGCAATGTTTTAACATGTAGTATTTGTTAAATCCCATGGTTTCGTACAATCATAAAAGATAGGGAAGATAAAATTATTCACATAATGCTTATAAGAATATCCTTAATATTATATTCACCCATGTCGTTTTGTTGTCGTTTATTAAAATACATGGTTAAGTGTTAACAATCAAAGTGGCTCATGCCAGTGTGATCCATGTAAACTACACACCCATGGTAAGTGAATCCGTTGAAACGTCGAATTTTCTTTAAACTTAAAGTAACCTAAAGCACCCAGGTTCAATTTTCTTTAAACTTAAAGTAACCTAAAGCACCCAGGTTCGCTACCTACTACTTTTGTATATTTCTCCTGCGTGGATTAAAGAGATCCCAAGGGAGTAGCATAAAGACATTGTCTTAGTATTAATATTGCACATCAAAGTGAGAAACACAACTAGAAAACAGTTCAGGTTCCATCTGTTACGTGCTTTCAAAGCCTCTAACATCAATATGTTAGCCAGCAAAGGAACTTGCTTAGTTACTAATTTTTATAATTTCATTAGTATGCATAGTGGAATGAAACATGAACATGGTATCCAGGCCATATTTCTCTTCTCCGTCTTCTCCAAATAGGCTATCTCTTGGGAAGAGGAAGGTTTGTCTTCTTTTCTTATGCTTATGTTTTTCAATCTCCGCATATCTTATCGCTATACAAAGTGCGGGCATCTGTGGAGTGTCCACTCGGATTTGGTTCCATTGCTACTGAAACTGTGGCTGTCTTCAGCTTATTGAATTCAATTTGAAACAATTTTGACTGGATATGTGTCAAATTGGGATGAATTAATTGGTTCTTCGAAATAGAAGCTTTTCTCGAGTTTGGACAATGCCAGTGGAAGGTTCATACTTCATCGAGTAGTGAAAAACGTTTTTCATTCCATATCAAAGTAACTCCTTTTGAATTTACTCCAAAGCATAGAACATTCACCGTCTCATCATTGACTCTTCGACCAACTTCACAGGAAATCTCACAAGTAAGTGCTTTGTTATCTGCAAATTAAATCTGTTAATGTTTCAAAGGTCATATTTAAAGTTTGCACATGTATTTGTTATCTGCAAATTAAATCTGTTAATGTTTCAAAGGTCATATTTAAAGTTTGCACATGTATCAGCTTTGTTAAAGGATAACCCTGAAGAACATAAGATCAGGTGAGTCAAAGTTATGCAGATTGCACGTATCCATAGAATTATATTGATTTCAATGGCTAAATCTGTTGGATTTGATGAACTCAAAATCTTAGCAGTTGTTTGCTTTAAGTGAATATTGATGCTTCTACTAAGGTCTTTTAGATACGTTCAATCATAAGGGATAATAGTTTAGAGGATAAGTGGAAGCCATTGAAACATATGTGGTAGTATACAACCGTGTTAACCCTTTGGACTTGACATTGTAAAACTCAGAAATAGGGTTATGATAATAGATCTTTATGCTCATCAAGGAAATGGCAACGAAACGGATCTCGGCGATGACAGTATGAGGAAATTTTTCATTTCATGCTGATGTCTTAATTATGTTTTAATAAGGTGATTATAGTATTTTTCTGCAGGTCGAGTTTATATGTTGGATATGTACAATCCGGAGATATACCCTTTCGTAAGCTTTCATCTTGGGAGCTTTGCTCTTTTGAAGTAACTTTTGTTCCTTTGAACTTTACTGCAGTTTTTCTGTAGATTTAAATTTGTAGATTTTTCTGCTCTATTTTTTCTTATAGGATTATAGAGCTAGGAGATTTATCGATCAGAAGGTTGAGGTGGCGGTAAGTCTATCCCTTACACACCAAACGCTTGATCATGGAATTGATCAAGTTCCTAGGTTATAGTCATTAAATTGATCTCCACCATTATTGTGGTGATGAGCTTTGTCTTAGAATTACATTACAAAAAATTTCATCTAAGTTCTTTTAGGTTGTGCTCAGAGCTTCTCTAGAGAATTTCGAAGTAAAAAACAACTTCTTCTATCTTCAATTTCTTTTCCTTTTACTGGACTTGCTTTGGAGTC
>CM071717.1:27160244-27177460 GCA_036630335.1 Physaria fendleri
AAGCATTCGAAAGATAAGCAAATAAAACAGGATAGAGCTTCGAAAAGCAATAGAAAAATGTGAATACCGGGAGACGATACAACACACTTCTCCGTGACTCAAGTGCAAAGAAACACTTCAAGGAGTCGAAACAAGGGGGCAGACGCAGTGAATCCAGATTAGTGGTTCGCCATTTTGCTGCTTGAATTAGTCTTGAACTCTCTAATAAAGGAAAGAACCGTCGAATGATTGAAAACCATCCCGGAATTACCATTCCTTGAAATAGAGGCAAAACGATTATGTTTACTATTCTGTGATTATGATTCATATTATTTCATATTAGTATGATTCATATTCATTATAATACTTTGTTAATTAAAACTTTGAATTAACGATTAGCACCCGTGCATCGATACCTAGTATATATATATGCATTTTCAAATTCAACTTTTCTTCTTAAGTTTTTCTAAAACTACGTCATTTAGTTATGAATTAAAATTATTTTCACAAATTTATATATATATATATATATATTCTTTAAGATATTTTTCAAATTTATATATTTTAAAAGAAGATTGTTTTGAAATAGATCCGCACGTCCAGATTCCTAGTCATAACTTTTATATATTTTAAAAGAAGATTGTTTTGAAATAGATCCGCACGTCCAGATTCCTAGTCATAACTAATAGAAGTTAAACTTGACTTCTTTTCATATTCAAAATGGTACAATTAACAAAAGTTTATTATTATTTAGACTAATATGAAAATTTATGATTAAAATAGTTAATCTTGTAAAATTTGATATTTTTATGACATTTTTTCCTATAAATACAAGGTATTTATAAAGTTTTTGAAAAATAGTTATAAAGTATAATTGCTTTGAACTCGAAGTTTATTATTTTGGGCTTCGAGATTTTAGAAAAGTTGAATTGGAAGATTTACCCAACTTATTATTTTTGGAAGAAAAAAAAAAAAATTTTAGATAGCCCTTCGATACAAACAAACAATACCCTTAGTCCTTCAAATCTTTACAAAGCATGTATCACGTTTTTTATGTCCGAACTATTAGAGCTAGGGTTTGGGTGAAATGCTGATTGTCTTGACGATGACCTGCCACCTAGCTTCAGCGAAAGAGACTGATTTGATCCTCCATTCTTGTTGGACTCTGCAAGGCTAAGCTTAGACATCCCTAGAAGCTCATCAACATTAATAGGAGCTTTCGAGTGCACAGCAGTTGGTCTGAGAATCTCATGAGTTTCCTCTTTCTTTGGTGGTTCAGGAACATAACCAGCAGGCCATATCGGGAATGGAAACGGGTAATATGGTGAGATGTAGGTTGGATAGAGTATGGGAAATGAGGCAGGTAGTTGTGGTTGCGGTTGTGATTGAAGTTGTTTAGTTTCTTCAAGCCTGGAAGCAGAAGAAGCAGCAGCATTTGTAACTGGTTCCTTGGTGGTAGAGTTTGTGGAGTCCATGGATTCACATTCTTCAACTTGCAAGATTGATGGTACTTGAAGGGAGCAGCTAGGAGGAAATGTCTGATGAACGGAGTCAGAGCTTCGCATTTCTGTTTCCACAGAATTGTTCTCAGCTTCTGTTTCTTGCAAATCCATCGGAATTTCTTCAACCTACAAGGATAAAATTAGATGTATAAAGCTAGAATAGAAAACTAAAAAGTTCCATGCTTTTAAGCTTTGGAAAAGTCCAGTCTCTATTCAATTGCTTAACGAAGATTAGCAGCAATATGGTACCCCTAAAACATATACTTTGGAGTAGAAAGAACCACAACAGAATCCAATGTTTTTTGTAAATGCTCGTATAGTCGTATTATATCAAAATGTAGAAGACAAACAAGGTGACCTACGGATTATTCAATCTCTGATATGAACAATGAGCATAAAAATTAAGTTTTGTGAATGAATAAGGAACTAACCTCATCAGGAACCATGTCAAAGAGACTAGAACGTCTTTTTCGACGAGACACATTGGATTGTCTGATGAAATACTTCTGAGCATGACTAGCAACTTGTGTTGGTGTCCTTGTGGTCACATAGTTCTTTGAGATACCTCGCCAATCGCCTTTTCCCAGCCTCTGCAAACCTAATAAGAACATCTTGTGTTCTTCCTCTGTCCATGGAGTTCCTGTACAAACCAAAAAGGCAAAAACAAACCTAATAAGAACATCTTGTGTTCTTCCTCTGTCCATGGAGTTCCTGTACAAACCAAAAAGGCAAAAACATACAAATAAGACACAGTTCATTACCCGAATTGCTTTATGTAACCTCATAAACTTGATTAGATAACAAATTTCACCAAAACATCTCAAACTCTTGTAATAACAATCAACCAAACAAACATAAAAATAAAAAACAGATCTGTACCTGTGACGAGTGATTGAATTTATTCTATTCTTAAAACGCACAAAATTTAAAATTTGATTTTTTTTTGTTCAAAATATTTTTCCAGAAGCCAAAGGAGACACCTTTCTTTCTGTCGCGGCTAGAGGAAGAGCCGGTAACGAAATCCTCGGAAGCGTAACCATTACCAGCGACATGGTCGGGGACATCACCCGGAGAACCCGGAGTATTAGACCCAGTTCCACCGGACCCACCCAATCCAGATCTCGCGTAGTGGCTAAGATTACCCATACTTGCACTTTTCCGGATCGAACCTTCGGTAAGCCTAACACCAAATAGTTTCACCCCACGATTGGGACAAGTCCGAGAGTTGTGGCCATTGTGATTGCAGTGAGAGCATCGACGAGTCATTGCCTATTTTAACCGGATCTGGTCGGAGTTGAAACGGTCCGTATCAGATCCTATCTGATCGCAGAAACACAAAATCTAGGACCTAGAGACAACAGCAAAATTTATCATCATCATTATACCATAATCACCATAAGAGCAAGTTTTAAATTAAACGCACAAGGCAATAAAATTTTGTTGTTATCACAAGAAAGAGAAGGGAGGAACAAAGATGAGATGATCACCATAAAGAGATAATATGAGTTGATGGACTAAAAGAAAAATATGAGTGAATGGATTAGCTTTGTCATTTAGATTAGTATGTCCCACATTTCCAAAGCCACGTGGACACGGGGAGAACGGCTTATCTAAAAAGGGGAAATTTTTTTTACTAATTTCAAATATGATTTAAGATATTTTTGGGATTTTTTCCAGGTTATTTATAGCCGTCCACGAGTCATTATTTAGTCATATTTGCATATTACATCGTTTCAATATACATAGTATTTTTTTTTTTTAAGTCAAGGAAACTTCCATTAGAATTTCCAAACTGTAGCCACATGGACGATACATAACCACAACATAAAGCCATCACTAAAGCTAAAAAGCTACAACGAAAGTTTAAGCTCAAAATCCAAGATCCAAAGAGTAATTAGAAATTCCTAAGGAAAACGAACAATTAACTATCAAAGCAAACAAACATGAAGTTTGAGATTGTCGGAAACCGTCGACAATAGAAGATAGTGTCGCCAATAATTTAAAGAAACGTCTTCTAAAGATTACTTTTGTGAAGTCCGTAGAGTAGAGTACCCAACTATAAGTCCCTCGGTAGTCAATGGAGATTCGAGGATCTCAGTCTCGAGAAATCTCCAATACAAAAACTACTTGAGAATTCCAAATTGGGAAGGTAATACCATAATGAAAGCGTCCACAAACTCTGAGGATCTAGGTACCAGTGATAACTTCTCAAAATCCTGAACTATCTCCATGGACTATGAACCATAAACCCTTTCAAGATAAATAGATGCAACACAAAAATGAACAGTAGTGAATAGCTTGAGCAAAGAGAATGTAGGTAGATTTGTCCAATCCAGATTCAGCAAACTAACCACATCCACCAATAACTCGTCTCTCAATCATATAAACACCATTTTAAAACTTGATCAGGAGCATTGAGGCAGATCTAAATCCAAAAATCTACTGGACCAAGCACAATGAAGACTATATCCAAATATTGCCAAATAACCAATGAGGCAAACGAGACGAGTAACCAACATAAAACTAAACGAGATAAGCTCAAAACCATAGCAATACCTTGCAAATCGAATGTCGGGGAAAACGTGTTTGGTTATAGAACAACTGAAACAACCATTTAAGCTTGCTGAATCGCTAGATTTTGTGTTTGAAAGTTGTTAGGCTCCGAACTCAGTAGAGGCTTAATGATGAGAGAAGGCACAACCAAACACAGTAGCACTGTGAAATAAATCTCGTCATACCCAAAGACAGAGAGATTAGGACGGGATCGTCGGCCGGTAGAGTCTTAGACGTGGTGGGAAGTTGACCAGATATGATTGCCTTCAAAACGACAGATTCAACTGAAGATAAGCTTACTCGAAAATTTGAGGAGCTCAAACCAAAAGCAAAGAGGGAAAAAGGGGGAAATGCCCTCCCACAGTACAGGAGAAATGCCGGAGGCCGGGGAGGCGAACGGATTTAACGAATGCGACGATGGCTAGGGTTCTTCGTGATCTCTGTCTCTCTCTTTATTTATATACACTATAAATAAGATTTTATCTTTTTTTTTGTGGATAATATAATTATTTATTAAAATAATAGCAACAGGATAATACAAATATGGCTTGGAATATTAGACTGAAGCCTAATGTAAATGAGGCTCGTCGGAATGCAGTAGGTAAAGCGGCAAGAGTATGCCCGCAATCTGCTTCCAGGACATCCAGGTTAGGGATTCGAACCGCAGTTCTCTCCCTTGCATCCTCTGAATAATATGTAATAGCCACTAGGCTACAAACAAATATAAATGAGGCTCGATTACATAAAAGGGTTCTAGAATCGTTGAGGAAAACCATGTGACACACATGCGTGGGTGATGAAACACGTGTCTTTTTTTGGAAGAGATCAGTCACCAGGACGTGACAGAGACGGAGCAGCTAGAAACGTGGTGATGAGTCGCCGTAATTTACCGACAGAGAGACAATATGGTGCCGGTGATAGGCAAAGACTTCTTTATTCTCATTTGTGTTTGTTGTGAAGATGTGGTGGTGGTGACAGGTTGTTGGGTTGATCACTACGGCGAAGACGCTAGTTCTCCGTAAGAGATTGGCATTGATCCATTTTTTAGGCTCTTGTACGGCGAGGCCAAAACTACTTGGGGATGGAGGCAAACTCAAAACTAATGAAATCAAGTAAATTAGTAACTCAAATCGAATTTAAGTTTCGGGTAAAACCGGATCTAGTCATGTGTAGAACAACGATCTCGAGATTCCGCTATTGAATAGCATCCTTTGGTACATCTCAAGTCACAAACACTAGGAACTGACGCTTCGTCGGCTCGGGAGAATAGGATTTTGATTTTGGCGGCGTACGATTTCATAACCACCATTACTCTAAAGGCCGATACAAGAACTAGAGAGGCGAGGATGGCTAAAAACTAGAGAAACGATGACACTGTAGGCATAGATCTAAAGGGAAACACCGGTGAAAAACGATAGAGCAGAGGAAACGAAAAATTTTTCAATTATTCATAGATAAAAGCTAATAGAAACAGAAGAAGGAAATGAAAGGTAAGAGAGAAATAGTCCTCTCCGACGATGTTGAGAACCGTACGCCAGCAGATTTCGTTTGGTCGAAGTTTAGAGTAACATTGGAGGAAGAAAAGATGATACGAGAGAGAAGGGAGAATAAGTTTTTATTTTTGTTTTAAAATATAAAAATTGTTCAGTTTTCAATGCAAATTTTTTAATAACATAAGTATTTGAAATCATTTATATTTTAGTATACTATATGATTACTGGCTTCCTGCTTACCCATGAGATTTACACCATATGTATTCAAGATTCAAATCCATGGAGATTGGTCTTGTAAGATGGAGGAGGAGAGATTGGTCTGGTAAGGTGGAGGATGAGAGGCTTCAAAAATTTGAATTTTTTTATAAATATGTTTAAATATTATTAAAATTTAAATTATTGTTATTCAAAAGTTGTAATTATACATACAATTATTTATTTTGGGAAAGAACTATGGTCACATTTTCCCAATAACTCTTTTTAGTTACTTTGATTATTATTTAGTTTTTGTAATCTATTAATATGATGAGGGAGTTCACTCTCAAATTCTAGAGTGTCCACTTCAGCATTTTCAATTTTTCTCAATTTTACTTTAAATAATTATGATTTTACTAATTAAACATAATTAATAAGAAAAAAATCTCAACAGTCTTTCGGAAATGATACAGTTTCTATCAATTAATTAAAAATAATTAATCGGGAAAAAAAAATCTCAAAAGTCTTTTTTTTTTGTAAAAGAAAAAATCTCAAAAGTCATATGACCTCGAAACGAAGAAGAAGAAGCGATACGGCATATCTCTTCCTCTCTCTCTCGCCTCCAACCCATAGGGCCTCCGAAACGAAGAAAGGGATAGCTTTATTCAACCTTCACTCAAGTCGATAGCTTTTATTCACATAGTTATAAATTCAAGCTTTGGGCTTTGCCATTCGTGTTACAGATTTGTGTTGCTAATTCAATTTATGAATCTTTTACATCTAATGATTGTACTATTACTAAGGAAGAAGAACAAGTCTTCTTCAACAAATCCCAGGTTTCGTTCTTTTCCCTTCGTGTTAGTTGTTATTGGATTTTGGTTTGCTAACCCTTTTGAAATTTGCTCACTAATTTGCTCTACACTCGCATATAATCGAATGCAGACAATTCTAAAATGGACATATGCCTATGGTTTTTACATACCAGACCACTAATACAGTAAAAGAGTGTTTTTCAGTAGATGCAAGGTAACCTGATTTTTAGTACTTGCAAGGTAACCTGATTTTGCTCTCACATTTAAACTTAAATTTCAAAAGTTCAGGTTTGATTCTCTCAGTGAATTACACACGAATATTGTGTGAAAGCATCATTGCCTCTTATGATTCACAGATTGTTCACTATTGATCATGTTTATTGGCATGTAAGTATTGAATTTGATATAGCTCAATGTACTTCAGTTTTCATCACAAAGATTATTGCATTTGTTGTTTTTTGAGTTATTAGTCTTCATATAATGATTGTTCTGTGTCAAATTGTTTTATTGGTCATATGACAGATTCATTTAGAATTTCTGTGTGTTAAAGCTTTTTCATTAGTGGTTCTGTATTCTCAGAGTCGGATATTGTTTGAGATACTGAGATATGCTCCTCAACATAACTGGATTGCTTATGAAGAAGCGTTAAAGCGAAACCCAATTCTAACAAAAATGGTGATACCTGGAGTTGTGTATTCTATAGGAGATTGGAGAGGTCAGGTTATTGATTGATCTCATCTGATAGTTTTACTTATTAGATACAGAGTCTCCTTGACAAAGAAAAAAAAAAAAAAAGATACAGAGTCTAAATTGCTGTCTAATTCTTCTCTTCAGTGTAAAAAAAAAAAAAAAGATACAGAGTCTAAATTGCTGTCTAATTCTTCTCTTCAGTGTTATGAAGCAAAACGCTGTCAAACTCATTATTTGAAGAACTAGAGGATGTGCGACGTTTTGTTGGATATTACTATTCTTCTCAATTGATGAGCTCTACAATCTGCTATCAAAATTACGATTCTACAATGGTTGAATGAAGTCTGGTCCTGTCCTCCATCAAAAGTAAAGCATCTCTCAGTCTCCTGCTTCAATACTCTTATTCTTCCTTTTGTTAAAGTCATGTTGGTTTTATGGAGCAGAGGGGTGAAGTTATCATGAGCCGGAGTACTTTAATTTGGTGAGTGGGAATAAATACTTCTGTCATGCTACTGGAGTCACGGGCTATGACGGTTCAAAGAGGATAGTTGATTGTTCCTCAGAGATTTCGTAGGTAACCATCACATTCCATCTATTCCCGATTCAAAATTTTCAATATTTTGTAACATTCTCATCATTGGTACATAGATGTTTGGATTTTTCAAGTCTCCTCGGAACAATAAGAATCCCAGTGAATCATCAAACAACAACAAAGGAGAACAATAAATCCAGGAAGAAGAACTTCTTCAGAACCAATTCTTATAATATCTGATTTCGACGATGATGACAAATACAAGAATGGTTTCTGCGATTCAGGTGGTCTGCAAAGCTAAACAATAGAAGAACTTGAGAACTATGCTGTTTATAAAGCCGAAGAAACAACAAAAAGTGTTAACACTTGTCTTAAGATTGCTGAACATATAAGATCAGATGGTGCAAGAACACTCGAAATGTTGCCTGCACAAGGTGAACATATCAATAGGACTCATGAAATGGTTGTTGATATGGATAAAGATCTTTCTCGAGGAGAGAAGCTTTTAAACAATTTAGGAGGAATGTCTTCAAAGCCATGGAAACCAAAGAAGACTAGAAATATCAAGGACCTATGATCACACCAGGTCTTCTTGATTCTTGATTTGATCATATAATATTTGTGTATGTTGGTCATGTTTTGATATAGTTATTGGAATTTTTTAGATAAACCAACGAAGAAGGGTGAGAATCATAAAGAAGAGAGAGAAACTTGGGTTAGGTGGTAAAGGAGGATCGAGCAGTCAGCAATCAAGCATCATGATTAGATCAACCAACCAGTGCAACGCAAAAAGTTGAGGTTTGTGTTCTTTTTGAAGCACAAATTTTGCATTAATTTTTTTATGAATGTTGAATGATTAATGGATTTATGCACTTTGATATATGAATCTGAAAATTTTCCATCATCCATTGTTTTGATGATTTCCTGATGAGACTTGAAAATTGAAGCCATCAGATAACTCCCGTCCAAGTATTCGTTCTCTTTGTGAAGTTTTGTAAGAGATATTATCCAATGCAAAATATTCTGTATCTATTTTATAGTAGTACTTATATATATATTCCAACAGTCTCAGTATATATTTTCGTCAACATTTTCAAATTCATTATTATATAATATGAGAGTTTATGAAGGTGTCCATATCATTTAAACATGAAAGAGCCATATTTAACATAACAAGTTAATTTTTAAAATTAAATATTTAGAAATAAAGAGACTATCATATATATTATATTTTTTTGTTGTGCTTTTTTCTTTTGTTAAAGATGATCTTCTTATAGACTAAAAGAATATAAATAAAGAGTTTTACAAACAATGTTATCACCTATTACTTGATAAAATTCAAGTGTTAAACATAAGAGTTTTATAAATTGGATAATCAACAGTTTTATATAAATTTATTTATTACTAAATATATAATGTGCAAAGACACCTCTTTTGTGCAAATAAAAACCTGAAACATTTCTAGCTTATTTATGAAACATCTCTAGATGTTTCGTAACTCAAATAACTATATGAAAACCAATCCGCACGCAGTGCGGGTCAACAACTAGTTTTAATTAAAAACTAAGTCTTATCATCCTAAAATACTAGTATTTTAGATCATCATTCATTTTTAATTATTTTAGAAATTCTAATCTAATTATAAATATTTAATTACACTCTATATCCTCAAATATTTATGAATAAATTGAATTATATATCGTAAATAAACAGATAAATTATCAAATTATTCATTAATAATTTATAGTAGATGAATACGAATTATTGTTATTATATTAGGAAAAAATCTAGGAATTTGAGAGATGAGGCCAATTCTTGTAAACCGGAAAGCAGGACATGTTTGGCCAACGATTCCACTTTTGGAGAAGGGAACACAGCTTAAAAGCATTTGCTAAAACAAGATGATTTTGTACTCGGTGTTTATGAGCCCTTTTATCACAACATAAGTTAAATCTTGTATGATGCCTTGCAAAAAATTTAACATAAGATCTTTGCTTAAAAACGGTGGAAGAACAAACTTATCCAGATTGTAAGACCGAGGCATTATATTATAATCCTCTAGGAACTTGTAGCGAAGTGCAGAAGAGCAAGTTCGATACATTTTGGACAAAACCCTATTGTAGCATAAAGAAGAAAGATCAGTTTAAATTGTAACTGTGTTATAGTACACAGATATATTTGTCTGTAAATAAGTAGTTTGTTAAAACTCTACGTGGCACTCTATACATAAGAAAGTAGTTGTTACCATATACAATCAATTTGAGGAGCTTGGCTCAGTACTGTACATAGAGTAATCATTCAAGCAGATGTTTGTTCTCTCCTCGCTCCATTTCAGTATCTCCATTGCAAACTTGAGCGATGAATCAACACTGTTCGGGTCTAAGCTCTTGCTCGAAGAAACAAACAGCTTTTTCCCAGTCAAAGATGAGTAAAACCTCTTGAACTTAACCGCCATATAGTGGAACGCAAGCTGGCCCAAACTGGGGTTACAGTTGTTGGAACCACGGTGACGACTGACCACAGGATTGAAATCTTGAAACCACTCGCAGCGTGACAAAGGAACGGATTCGACTTTTTCTTCCAAGAGATCGTACTTGTTGAGTATCAAGAGGAAGTCCATCTGCTCAAATGTGGGATGAGTGATTATGCTTTCAAAGAGCTTTTTGGTGAGTAACATCTTGTTGATTCCATCTTCTGAACACTGGTCGTAGTCACTCATGGATACAACAAACACAACCATCCCAACATCTTCAAACATATCAATCCACTTGCAGTTTTCACCGAGGCCTCTTGAGGGTACTCTTATTAACTGGTACCTGAAAAAAACACCCAAGAAAATGTCTCCATACATTTTCTAACTGACTTGAATGTTTCTAACACACAAAAAAAGGTATCAGATAAGACTTACCTGAGCAAAGAATCATGGTGCTTGGAAGGATTAACATGCTCTTCAGATGCAGTCTGTGGAAATGAGAAATCGAGACAAGCTAGACCACTGGACGAAGTGACTCCTTCAGCATATAATATATCCAAATCTGATGGCTCATAGTCTGGTGTCAATATGTCAATAGCCTAAAGAACGAGAAAACAGCTTCTTATACGACTAAAAACCTTATAGTTTCACTTCCCAGTAACCAAATATCCAATGGAAAATTGAGTGCAAACCAGATAGTGAAACACTTGTTTACCCGTTCCAAGAAGTAACTAGCGACACTGGGAAGGAGTACTAGCTCACTTCTTCGCTTGTATGTTGCTTGGATCGCTGCATCCTTCCATAACTCTTCAACCAGTGGACCATACTCACGTGAAGCTGCAGGGAAAATGATGCCGAGATTTCCAGCAGCCATAGTCTTCAAAAGCCAATCAGAAAATGCTTTAAGCCTTGGGCCAATGGAGTACACAGTTTTGTTGTTGCTTTTAGCATCTCCTGCTCATACACATAAACCAAGTTAAACTCAAATGGGTTACAAAAACATAAATTTTGTGATTGCTCTTGTCCATACCAAATTGTAGGTTCTACTATTATTAGACAAGCCTAATTGAGAATGATATTTGGAAAGTGAAACTTAAGAATAAGTAGGAGTTGAATATGTATGCACCTTCCTCCTTCGCCGCAGGAACCTCATCAATGACAGAATGCTTCATATTCAGGAAGGCTAGAGCTTCTTCTTCGAATTGTTCCCGGCCCTCAAGAAGCATACAGAGATAACCATACACATTGGTCTGGATAATCACCTTTATATCTTCACGTTCATCTTCCAAAAATGGCACGTCCTTATAAAGGATCTTTGCCTGAATGAGAAAGTAATTCAGTTATATTGTAGATTTTCGGGCTTACGCTATACGACATAACAGATTTCATAATCACTAACAAATAGAAAAGAATTTTTACGAGAAGTTCACACCTGCTTGAATATTGTGCTTGTACCAGAACCACTGTTACCAACCAACATAATTTTTTGCAAAGTCCTAAGCTCAAGATGATCCAGAATGCTTCTGCTATTTGCACTATGAAGTTGTTCCCCAGAAGCATATGCAGTAGATTTGGATGGGACTGGAAGTGACAATACAGCACAAAGTAACTTCGTCCCAGCCTGAGAAGCAGTTGTAATCTTCAATCAAAGAGGAATACACAATTCAGAACTAAATGAAAACTAGATTTTAGGCAAAAAAACGAACCTTGCCCCATATGTATCCCTTCGTATTCTTCTGTCCTTCTTCTTGATACGATCCATCTTCATTAACCCAAAAATGGGGGTTACCCGCACACTGAACTCCTGCCAACTGTAATACAGAATAAACAACTTAAATCATTAATAACATCCAAAAGCTCTTTCTAAGTCAAATATTGTATACTTCAAAATGATTTCAACCTGCAGCATTCGTAGCTCCACTTTTGTAATCTCGCGTCCGTTAATGAAAACTTGAGTGTTTCCATTGCTAGCTTCTGGACTAATAGGACCTCCAACGTTCAGATGAGGACTAATAATCTGATAAGGCTTCTCTCCTTCCTGGGGAATCCCAACATAATACATATAAACGTTTTTGACACAGTAGAAACTAAGATGCAAATCTCAAAGGACAGCAAATATTATTTACCTTTCCCCAAAGTCCAGACACTTTATCATACCAATAGTCCCCAGGTTTCAGCTTCTTTGGAGGATTAGAGCAAGTCTGAAGTGTAACCAGCTCTTCAGGGTAGAGAGCTTGTCCATTAACATACACATATTCAGCCGGCAATTGATTTGCTTCACAAAACCTTTCAGTCTTCATAATCTGCTTAACCTCCAAATCATTAAGAAGCCTCTTAAGCATCCTAGAGCATTTGCCTAAATTCCCTCGTTTGGATTCATCAATCGGAAACCCAATACAGGTCACGCATTTCCTTCCTTCAGGCATAGAACCCATAGCTCGAAGAACGCAGCTGCTACAATACTTGGCATCACAAACAAGACACACTTCCTTCTCTGTAAACCGGCTTCCTTTAAAACACCGATAACAAGACCCCTTCTTACCTTTAGTTTCAGGCTGTCTCCTAACTGGGAAAACCCGAGTCCGCTTCTGATTACTACAGTCCTCTTCTTCAAATCCATCATCAGAAGCAATACCCAAGAAAGTAACAACGGGTTGCTTCTTACCATCTCCATTAGTTTCACTAACACAATCCCCAGTAACCCGAGAAGACGGATAATCCATACTCAAAACCGATTCATTCGATTCCCAATCTGGTACCAAAGGGTTCGACGATTCATTCAAATCTAAGCTCTCTTTCACTGAACAACTAACCCTAGATTGATCAAAACAATGATTATCAACAGAACGAGACCTCGACAACAATTCACCAGAGCTACTCAATCCACAGTCCTCACCATTATCTTCTTCTTCCTCCGTCTCAATAACCGAAGTAGGCGAAACAGTGATTGAATCAGAAACAGAAACCAATCCAAGCTCAGTAGATCCACAATTAGCAATAACCGAAGTCGGAGAAACCGAATCCCTCATAAAATTCTTGCTATCTACAGCTAAAATCGGTTGAATCACAGGGAAAGACATGCTATCGGAAATACGAACCGGTGAAACGACGGCGGCGACTGGGATTTTCTCAACGTTAATCGGAACAGCACAGGGAATATTGCAAGATAATGGTGGACCATCATATTCTTCAGCAAACAAACAACGATCATCTTCTTTCATCTTCTTCTTCTTCGATGGCATTTTCAAGAAACAAAACCTAGTTTTTTTTCTTCAGTACTAAACAAAACAAGAATAATGAATTTAACAAACAAAATCAAAGAAGAATCATATTAGGGTTCTTGTTGAGCTACACAAGTGGGAGAGCGAGCACGCGAAAAGAGGAATGGACAAAGAAAGAAAGGAAAAAAAAAAAGAGATTGAGAAAAAGATGAAGAAACAACCACTAGCTGGAAGGAATCTTGTGCCATAATTTTGTTCCTTTTTTTTTTTTTAATTTTGTTTTTGGAATTATTTTTTAGAACGACGACGGGAAAAAGGTGGGACCTAGGGCTAGTGGGATTAGGGATAAAACAGAAATTGTCTTATTCGACGTCGTTAGGAGATCGGTATTTGAGCTGTCTGAATCACGTGGGATCCATGAACACTGATTTTTTTTTTTAAAAAAACAATTTTTTATATTTTAATTTATTCCGAAATTTATGGTAATTTTAAGTAAATTTAATTATATATCTGATATACGACAAATATCTATATCTATAAAAGAAAAAAGTCGAATAATACATCAAATTTATCCGTCTAACACAAAATATTTTTATATTTAGACGTGTTAAACTGAAAAGTTTTAAATTTGATCCAAAATTAGACATGACGTTAAGTCACGCACGACGTGGCGAGGATGGGTTCGAAACCGTTATCCCACGCATAAACCAAATGACACAAAACCATTACACCACAAAGACTTCTCATTAATAATTCATAAACAAAACTATATGTCTTTTAATTAATAACATTGTTCGTTCCTCTTTGGCTCCAACCATCTTTGGATTGTTAACTTGGTTTTTGATTATCGGTTTTAATAATATCAGTTTCAATTGAAAACAAATAAATAATAACTAGATGATTTCCCGCACCATGTGCGGCTTTTACTTATTATAAAAAATAATTTTATAAAATATAAAATTATTTATCATTTTAATTAGTTAAAATTAATCTCACATGCCTTACAGAACCATATTACACCCATAAACTTTCATATCACAATTTCTACACACAAACTTTTAGGTTCGTTAAAATCGATTTTCCACACAAATCATATTTTGAAACCGAATTACCACACATATCGTATCTTGAATCCCAAATTCCACAAATAATATTTTTTATCTATGTGGAATCTCGGATTGAAGATACGATATGTGTGTTAATTCGGTTTGAAATTACGATCTGTGTGGGAACTCGATTTTAACAAAAGATCTGTGTTGTTTTAGATGACCCTCAAAGTTCGTGTGTAATAAATGTGATATGAAAGTTTTTGGGGGTAATATGGTCGTCGACCCATTCTATATTTTATAATTATTCAAATAATTAAATCAAAATGGCATGTTCGTAAATAAGGTCCGTGAGAGTGATTCTGGCGACGACACCTAAGTAAGTAAGGTCCGTGAGAGTGATTCTGGCGACGACACCTAAGCTTTTTTGCTTCTCAAATAATATATAGGGGAATATGAATATGTAGAATTTTTAGGTGTTTGATAAATAGATATGTATTAATTTAAAATTCCATAAATATCAAGCAAATTAAGTAGAAGTTCCAAAAAAGTATTTTTTAAAATTTAATTTTTCAATTTTTCGTAATTAAATTAAATTTTATTTAAAAATTATTTTTTAAACTTAAAATTATTGATTTTTGTAAGTAGTGTAAAATTGATAAAATAATATTTGTAATGATACATTTTATAATTATTCAAATAATTAAATCATAATGGTATATTCGTAAATAAGGTTCATGAGAGTGATTCTAACGACGATACCTAAGTTTTTTTGCTTTTCAAATAATATATAGGGAATAATAATAATATAATTAATAATAATTGTATTTCTAAAAAAAATAGTAATTATAATATATATCAATTAAAAATATACATAAATATTTATAAAATTATAACACTAGTATTATTTAGGATCATAAATAATATTTATATTAAGTATACTATTTAATATTAATTATGCTATTCATATAATATATCTTAATATAAAAAAATATTTTTATAAAATTTAAAATTATTTATCATTTTAATTAGTTTAAATTAATCCAACATACCTCGCATAACCATATTACACCCAAAAACTTTCATATCATAATTTCTACACACAATCATTAAGGTTCGTCCAAAACCCACACAAATCGTACATTAAAACCGAGTTCCCACACAGATCATATTTTGAAACAAAATTACCACACAGATCGTATCTTAAATCCTAGATTTTATACATAACATTTTTTTTATCTTAAATCCTATATCCTATTTTATAATTATTCAAATAATTAAATCATACAGCATGTTCGTAAATAAGGTCTGTGAGAGTAATTGTGGCGACGACAGCTAAGTTTTTTTGCTTCTCAAATAATATATAAGGGATTTTGAATATGTATAATTTTTAGGTGTTTGTTAAATAAATATGTATTAATTTAAAATTCCATAAATATCCAGCAAATTAAATAAAAATTCCAAAAAGGTATTTTTATAATTTATTTTTCAATTTTCGTTATTAAATTAAATTTTTTTCAAAAATATTTTTCTAGAACTTAAAATTATTGATTGTTTTAATTAGTTTAAAATTAATAAAATAAAATTTGTAATGATACATTTTATAATTATTCAAATAATTAAATCATAATGGCATGTTCGTAAATAAGATTTGTGAAAGTGATTCTGGTGACGACACCTAAGTTTTTTTGATTCTCAAATAATATATCGGGGATTTTGAATATGTAGAATTTTTAGGTGTTTGTTAAATAGATATGTATTAATTTAAAGTTCCATAAATATTCAGTAAATTAAATAAAAATTCCAAAAAGGTAGTTTTTATAATTTATTTTTCAATTTTCGTTATTAAATTAAATTTTATTAAAAAAATATTTTTCTAAAACTTAAAATTATTGATTTTTGTAATTAGTTTGAAATTAATAAAATAATATTTGTAATGATATATTTTATAATTATTCAAATAATTAATTATTCAAATAATTAAATCATAATGACATGTTCGTAAATAAGATCTGTGAGAGTGATTCTGGCGACGACACCTAATTTTTTTGCTTCTCAAATAATATATAGAGGATTATAACAATGAAATTAAAAAATCCCTCATATATATTATTTGAAAATCAAAATGAAATATGTGGCATCACCAGTATCATTCTCAAAACAATATTTACAAATACGCTACTATATTTTAAAACAGATTGATAAATGAAATTTAATGAGATGATTACTAGTTTAAATTTTATTTTAGTATTTATCTAGATTTCATGGTTACCTATAATTATTACTAGGTAATTTTCCGCACCATATGCGGGTATCTATATTATAAAATATAATTTTTTTTAAAAAAATTATTTATATTTTTAATTAGTTTAAAATCAATAAAAAGGTTTTTGAAAAATTTTAAAATATTTGTAAAGATATAGTTTATAATTATTCTAATAAATAAATCATAATGGCATGTTCGTAAATATAATCCGTGAGAGTGATTCTGGCGACGACATCTAAGCGTTTTCGCTTTTCAAATAATATATAGGAGATTTTAAGAATATGTAGATTTTTGAAATGTTAGTCAAATAGATATATATTAATTCAAAATTTTATAAAATAGGTAGCAAATTAATAAAAAAAATAAAAAAGTATTTTCATAATTTATTTTTTAATTTTTCGTAATTAATTTAAATTTTATTTAAAAAAACTTAAAATTTTTGATCGTTTTAATT
>CM071717.1:27182958-27200985 GCA_036630335.1 Physaria fendleri
AAGTGTTGCTTATCTCATAGAGCTGTTCATGAGGGTAATCTCATTTGTCGTCATTTATTCTTCAATCGTCATCAACCCATGATGTATCTGGTTAATGTTCTGATTAATATGTATGTAAAATTCAATCTTTTGAATGACGCTCACCAATTGCTCGACCAAATGCCTCAATCTTTTGAATGACGCTCACCAATTGCTCGACCAAATGCCTCAAAGGAATGTTATTTCCTGGACTACACTGATCTCTGCTTATTCTAAGCGCATGCTTCATCAGAAGGCTTTGGAGCTTTTGGTTTTGATGTTTAGAGATGGTGTGAGGCCTAATGTGTATACTTATTCCTCTGTGTTGAGAGCTTGCAAAGGGATGTCTGATGTGAGAATGCTTCATTGTGGGATCATTAAGGAGGGATTAGAGTCTGATGTCTATGTTAGGAGTGCTTTGATTGACGTCTTTGCTAAACTGGGTGAGCCGGAGGCTGGTCTTTTGGTTTTCGATGAAATGGTTACGCGTGATGCTATTGTTTGGAACTCGATCATAGGTGCCTTTGCTCAGAACAGTGAAAGCGATGTAGCTTTAGAACTTTTTAAGAGGATGAAGAGAGCTGGTTTCATTGCAGAGCAGGCTACGTTGACTAGCTTATTGAGGGCTTGTACTGGGTTGTCTTTGTTGGAGCTTGGGATGCAAGCTCATGTTCATATCGTCAAGTATGACCAAGACTTGATACTCAACAATGCACTAGTTGACATGTATTGTAAGTGTGGGAGCTTGGGGTTCCTGGAAGATGGTTGGTACTACTTCAGATCAATGAAGAAACTTTATGGTATCGACCCTGGGAGAGAACATTATGGTTGCATGATTGATCTGCTTGGAAAAGCTGGAAAACTGAACGATGCAGTGAAGCTGTTAAATGAAATGGAATGTGAGCCAGATGCTGTGACATGGAGAACTCTGCTTGGTGCTTGTAGGGTACAAGGAAACATGGTGGTAGCTGAATATGTAGCAAACAAGGTCATAGAACTAGATCCCGAGGATGCAGGAACTTACACATTGTTGTCTAACATATATGCAAAATCTCAGAAATGGGATAGTGTTAATGATATCAGGACACGCATGAAAGACAGAAAAATCAAGAAAGAACCTGGGTGTAGCTGGATCGAAGTAAGCAAACAGATTCATACGTTTATCATTGGAGACAACTCTCACCCACAGATAGTAAAAATCAATACAAAACTGAACCAATTGATTCATAGATTGAGTGGTATTGGCTATGTTCCTGAAACAAACTATGTCCTTCAAGATCTTGAAGGAGAACAGATGGAAGATTCGCTTAGACATCACAGCGAGAAACTGGCTCTAGTCTTTGGCTTGATGACATTACCTATTGGGAAGGTTATTAGGATTAGAAAAAATCTGAGAATATGTGGGGATTGTCATGTATTTTGCAAGCTCGTATCGAAGCTTGAAAATCGCAAGGGGATTGTCATGTATTTTGCAAGCTCGTATCGAAGCTTGAAAATCGCAAGATCGTTATAAGAGATCCAATACGTTACCATCATTTCCAGGATGGGATGTGTTCTTGTGGTGACTACTGGTAGCTAAGAATCTTGATCATTGCCTATGAAATTTGTGAAACTATGGAATTTTCCAACATTTGATGAAATTTTCAAATTCCTAAATTTCAAAATGATACCCAAAAAAAAAAAAGTGTGATACTAGTTACTTAAGAATCTTAATCATTGCTTTCGAACTTATTCTCACACTTTACAAACAAAATTCAAATTTTTAGAAGAGTGATTCTACAAAAAAAAAAAAAACCGTTAAAATAAAAATGAAAGCTTTACGGCATTATCAAAGTCCCAGCAACAGAAGAAGAA
This sequence comes from Physaria fendleri, assembly GCA_036630335.1. Lineage (NCBI taxonomy): Eukaryota > Viridiplantae > Streptophyta > Magnoliopsida > Brassicales > Brassicaceae > Physaria > Physaria fendleri. Next base: position 27,184,831 of record CM071717.1, read on the forward strand.
AGAATCAAGAAACCAAAAGCAAGACAGATCTAAATCTTTCATTAATTTGAAGTCTGGTATGCTTCTACTCCCTTCCGGAAACTGGATTTGCTTACAAATCGAAACTTTTGCAATTTTAATTTGATCAATAGCCTAATCTTTCGTTAATTTGAAATTTGGTCTGCTTCTACTCTTTTCTCACGAACCCAGTTTACAAAAAAGGAAACATTTGATCGACTTCGCTTCTTCTTCCTTTAGGGTCTAGGGTTTAGTTACAGGTTACAATGTACCAGTCAAACCAAATCTGGGTCACATTTTTTTGAGTTAGAAAAAGAAAGTTTCTCGCCGACCAAAAAAAAAAAAAAAAAAAAGAAAGTTTCTCGCCGACCAAAAAAAAAAAAAAAGAAAGTTTCTCAATTTTTATTTTTTCTTTTATGTGATAAGTTTCTCTTTGATGAAATCAAATTTTTTCTCAGACGAGTAACAATTAAAGCTGTTCTTGTCTTTGTGCTTTGCAAGTGTATGTTCTGAAAGATATATTATCCTCTGTTAGCTGTTCACACCAGAAAATTCCTTTGCCATACAATAAAATGACAAATTAATTTCTCCACTTGTCCTGATACTTACCTAGCAATGACTGAATCAAATTATTAACAGTTTTTGTGCAGATTTGTCAGAAAGAATCAGAATCTAGTGAAGGTCTACTAATATGAGCTTTAACTCCATATCATGTAAGAACTTAATTCTTTGTTATCTCTTCTCTTTCACACATATAAAAAGTAAGTTTTCGAACTTATTCTCACACTTTACAGACAAAATTCAAATTTTTGGTAAGAGTGATTCTAAAAAAAAAAACCGTTAAAATAAAAATGAAAGCTTTACGACATTATCAAAGTCCCAGAAACGATTTTACCAGCAACAGAAGAAGAAAGAATCAAGAAACTGAAAGAAAGCAAGACAGATCTAAATCTTTCATTAATTTGAAGTCTGGTATGCTTCTACTCCCTTCCGCGAACTGGATTTTGCTTACAAATTGAAATTTTAATTTGATCGATAGCCTAATCGTTCGTTAATTTCAAATTTGGTATGCCTCTACTCTTTTCTCACGAACCGAGTTTACAAAAACAACGAAACATTTGATCGAATTCGCTTCTTCTTACTTTAGGGTCTAGGGTTAAGTTACAGGTTACAATGTACCAGTCAAACCAAATCTGGGTCACATTTTTTTTTACTTAGAAAAATAAAGTTTCTCAATTTTTATTTTTTATTGTATCTAATAAGTTTCTCTTTGATGAATCCAATTTTTTCTCAGACAAGTAAACAATTAAAGCTGTTCTTGTCTTTGTGCTTTGGAAGTGTATGTTCTGAAAGATATATTATCCTCTGTGAGCTGTTCACACCAGAAAATTCCTTTGCCATACAATACAATAGTGAATAGACAAATTAATTTCTCCACTTGTACTGAGATACTTACCTAGCAATGACTGACTCAAATCATTAACAGTTTTTGTGCAGATTTGTCAGAAAGAATCAGAATCTAGTGAAGGTCTACTAATATGAGAAAGTTTCTCAATTTTTATTTTTTATTGTATCTAATAAGTTTCTCTTTGATGAATCCAATTTTTTCTCAGACAAGTAAACAATTAAAGCTGTTCTTGTCTTTGTGCTTTGGAAGTGTATGTTCTGAAAGATATATTATCCTCTGTGAGCTGTTCACACCAGAAAATTCCTTTGCCATACAATACAATAGTGAATAGACAAATTAATTTCTCCACTTGTACTGAGATACTTACCTAGCAATGACTGACTCAAATCATTAACAGTTTTTGTGCAGATTTGTCAGAAAGAATCAGAATCTAGTGAAGGTCTACTAATATGAGCTTTCACTCCATATCATGTAAGAACTTAATTCTTTGTTATCTCTTCTCTTTCACACATATAAAAAGTAAGTTTGTTAGATGAGGTTCAAAAGACAAAACATGTGGCTGAAATCTATGGTTGAGCAAAAGAGTTTTGATAAGAATAAGATAATGAAAAGGCCATTCTTGGTTTTCTTTGCTTAGTTAAAATTTCAACCTTCTGTCTTCTTGTAATTGGTTATTGCTACTACGTAGCGTAGAAAGATACCTCTTATTTGGTACTGGTCCCCAAATGTCACAACATTAATCTAAATCTCACATTTTTATCCTCAAGAACATTTTCTTGAATCCCCTTAACCAGTTTTGAGATCACTAATCTTTATATTGAGTATTTTAGTCTTGATTCTTGGTAACTATTTTTTTCTTACCATCTTTTGTGTTTTAGTTCACAAGAGACAGNTATACCATACATGTCTATTTCATCATCTGTCTTGAGCTAAAACCAGCTGCTATTATTAGGTATTTACATTTTATTTAATTCTGAAACTTTTGGCATTTTATGCATGTGATCTGAGAGCTCCATAAAACTGATAAGATCGAATTTGTGATGATAAGTGTCTTTTTTCCTTCTTTACATGGGTGGACATAGTCCTTTAAAGTTTTGTCAGTACCTTGGGGTTTGTCTTACAGGAACAAGTGTGTTTATCCTTATTTCATAAGGTTCATCGACTAAGGATTTTTCGTGGAGAAACGATGGGTTGAGTTAGTATTGGTAGCGATATTTTAACAGAGATTATAGCTTCTGTAGATGAAACAGAGAAGGGAATTTATTCCCATTTCAAGATTTTAATATATGTTTGTCCGGATAGGGTTTGTTGTTGCTGCTTCCATTGCAGCAGTTGTTGTTAAGCGGCAAAATGTTAAACCCTCCAAACCGAGCAAACCATCAGGTATTCTTTTCTCCTTATACAAGTATACAATATTCTCAATTTGATTGGATTTAAGACCATGTATAGACTCTGACTTTGTTTGTTTTCTGCATTTTGCCGAAAGAAAATGGCAAACGAGGTGATAACAAACAATCCGTGGATCCCAACAACAATCTCAAAGATAAGAATGTAAGTGTAGTTTGTTAAGTTTTTTTTTTTTCCATGGGATTGATTGAAATGATTGTTGACACAAAGCGAGGATGATATTTTCAGGTGCAAGAGGAGGAAGAAGAAGAGGTGAAACTGATCAACAGCGTAATTAATCAGAGTCGAGGAAGTTTTTCAGACTATTTAGATGATGATATTTTACCCGAGTTTGAAGATCTTTTATCTGGTGAGATTGAGTATCCATTGCCTGATGATGATAATAACTTGGAGAAAGCGGAAAAAGAGAGGAAATACGAGAGTGAGATAGCTTATAACGATGGTGAGCTCGAGCGGTTGAAGCAATTAGTTCAGGAGCTAGAAGAAAGAGAAGTGAAACTCGAAGGAGAATTGCTCGAGTATTATGGACTCAAAGAGCAAGAATCAGACGTCGTTGAGTTACAAAGACAGCTCAAGATTAAGACTGTTGAGATCGATATGTTAAACATCACTATTAATTCTCTACAAGCTGAGAGGAAAAAGCTTCAAGATGAGATCTCACAAAATGCTATTGTAAAAAAGGAGCTTGAGGTGGCGAAAAACAAGATCAAGGAGTTGCAGAGGCAAATCCAGCTAGATGCTAGCCATACGAAAGGACAGTTACTGTTGCTTAAGCAACATGTCTCAAGTCTTCAAATGAAAGAAGAAGAAGCTATGAATAAAGATACGGAAGTGGAGAGGAAGCTAAAAGCTGTACAAGAATTGGAAATGGAAGTTATGGAACTCAAGAGAAAAAACAGAGAGCTTCAGCATGAGAAAAGAGATTTATCCATTAAACTTGATTCAGCGGAAGCAAGAATTGCAGCTCTTTCAAACATGACTGAGGTAAGTATAATCCGTATCAGTTTTGCCTGAAGTTTCTTTCTTTCTTAAATTGAAGTTTTTTGGTTGTTTCGTCGTAGAGCGATAAAGTGGCGAAAGTTAGAGAAGAGGTTAACAATTTGAAGCATAACAATGAGGATTTTTAGTCTTGATTCTTGGTAACTATTTTTTTCTTACCATCTTTTGTGTTTTAGTTCACAAGAGACAGAATTCTTAATCTTATTTGATTTGACCCATACAAACAAAAAAGATAAATTTCAGGAAATTATTTAGTTTATGAGGTTGTGTATGTGTGTTGCTTCTTGGTCATGACTTTTAGACCCCATTCTATACCATACATGTCTATTTCCTCATCTGTCTTGAGCTAAAACCAGCTGCTAGTATTAGGTATTTACATTTTATTTAATTCTGAAATTTTTGGCATTTTATGCATGTGATCTGAGAGCTCCATAAAACTGATAAGATCGAATTTGTGATGATAAGTGTCTTTTTTCCTTCTTTACATGGGTGGACATAGTCCTTTAAAGTTTTGTCAGTACCTGGGGGTTTGTCTTACAAGAACAAGTGTGTTTATCCTTATTTCATAGGGTTCATCGACTAAGGATTTTTCGTGGAGGAAACGATGGGTTGAGTTAGTATTGGTAGCGATATTTTAACAGAGATTATAGCTTCTGTAGATGAAACAGAGAAGGGAATTTATTCCCATTTCAAGATTTTAATATATGTTTGTCCGGATAGGGTTTGTCGTTGCTGCTTCCATTGCAGCAGTTGTTGTTAAGCGGCAAAATGTTAAACCCTCCAAACCGAGCAAACCATCAGGTATTCTTTTTCCTTATACAAGTATACAATATTCACAATTTGATTGGATTTAAGACCATGTATAGACTCTGACTTTGTTTGTTTTCTGCATTTTGACGAAAGAAAATGGCAAAGGAGGTGATAACAAACAGTCCGTGGATCACAACAACAATCTCAAAGATAAGAATGTAAGTGTAGTTTGTTATGTTTTTTTTTTCCCCCATGGGATTGATTGAAATGATTGTTGACACAAAGCTGAGGATGATATTTTCAGGTGCAAGAGGAGGAAGAAGAAGAGGTGAAACTGATCAACAGCGTAATTAATCAGACTCGAGGAAGTTTTTCAGACTATTTAGATGATGATATTTTACCCGAGTTTGAAGATCTTTTATCTGGTGAGATTGAGTATCCATTGCCTGATGATGATAATAACTTGGAGAAAGCGGAAAAAGAGAGGAAATACGAGAGTGAGATAGCTTATAACGATGGTGAGCTCGAGCGGTTGAAGCAATTAGTTCAGGAGCTAGAAGAAAGAGAAGTGAAACTCGAAGGAGAATTGCTCGAGTATTATGGACTCAAAGAGCAAGAATCAGACGTCGTTGAGTTACAAAGACAGCTTAAGATTAAGACTGTTGAGATCGATATGTTAAACATCACTATTAATTCTCTACAAGCTGAGAGGAAAAAGCTTCAAGATGAAATCTCACAAAATGCTATTGTAAAAAAGGAGCTTGAGGTGGCGAAAAACAAGATCAAGGAGTTGCAGAGGCAAATTCAGCTAGATGCTAGCCATACGAAAGGACAGTTACTGTTGCTTAAACAACATGTCTCAAGTCTTCAAATGAAAGAAGAAGAAGCTATGAATAAAGATACGGAAGTGGAGAGGAAGCTAAAAGCTGTACAAGAACTGGAAATGGAAGTTATGGAACTCAAGAGAAAAAACAGAGAGCTTCAGCATGAGAAAAGAGATTTATCCATTAAACTTGATTCAGCGGAAGCAAGAATTGCAGCTCTTTCAAACATGACTGAGGTAAGTATAATCCGTATCAGTTTTGCCTGAAGTTTCTTTCTTTCTTTCTTAAATTGAAGTTTTTGGTTGCTTCTTCGTAGAGCGATAAAGTGGCGAAAGTTAGAGAAGAGGTTAACAATTTGATCGTAGAGCGATAAAGTGGCGAAAGTTAGAGAAGAGGTTAACAATTTGAAGCATAACAATGAGGATTTGTTAAAGCAAGTGGAAGGACTTCAGATGAATAGGTTTAGTGAAGTTGAGGAATTGGTTTATCTCCGTTGGGTTAATGCGTGTTTACGGTATGAGTTAAGAAATTACCAAATCTCCGTTGGGTTAATGCGTGTTTACGGTATGAGTTAAGAAATTACCAAACACCAGCTGGTAAAATCTCAGCTCGTGACTTAAGCAAGAATCTAAGTCCCAAGTCACAAGCGAAAGCCAAACGGTTAATGCTAGAGTATGCTGGTTCAGAACGTGGCCAAGGAGATACCGATTTAGAGAGCAACTATTCTCAACCTTCATCTCCGGGAAGCGAAGATTTTGATAATGCTTCTATGGATAGTTCCACTAGTAGGTTTAGTAGCTTAAGCAAAAAACCTGGATTGATTCAGAAACTCAAAAGATGGGGCAAAAGCAAGGATGATACAAGCATTCAATCATCACCTTCAAGATCATTCTATGGAGGATCACCGGGAAGACTTAGCTCAAGCATGAATAAACAGAGAGGTCCTTTAGAATCTTTGATGATTAGAAACACAGGTGAATCCGTAGCTATTACAACATTTGGTAAAGTGGATCAAGAAACCGCTCCTGGTACCCCTGAAACCCCAAATCTTCCAAGAATCAGAACACATCAACAAGCTTCTGCTCCAGGTGAGCCTTTGAATTCTGTTGCAACATCATTCCAGGTGATGTCTAAATCGGTTGACAATGTGTTGGACGAGAAGTACCCCGCATACAAAGATAGGCACAAATTGGCGGTTGAAAGGGAGAAGCACATTAAGCATAAGGCCGATCAAGCCAAAACGGTTAATGCTAGAGTATGCTGGTTCAGAACGTGGCCAAGGAGATACCGATTTAGAGAGCAACTATTCTCAACCTTCATCTCCGGGAAGCGATGATTTTGATAATGCTTCTATGGATAGTTCCACTAGTAGGTTTAGTAGTTTAAGCAAAAAACCTGGATTGATTCAGAAACTCAAAAGATGGGGCAAAAGCAAGGATGATACGAGCGTTCAATCATCACCTTCAAGATCATTCTATGGAGGATCACCGGGAAGACTTAGCTCAAGCATGAATAAACAAAGAGGTCCTTTAGAATCTTTGATGATTAGAAACACAGGTGAATCCGTAGCTATTACAACATTTGGTAAAGTGGATCAAGAAACCGCTCCTGGTACCCCTGAAACCCCAAATCTTCCAAGAATCAGAACACATCAACAAGCTTCTGCTCCAGGTGAGCCTTTGAATTCCGTGGCAGCATCATTCCAGGTGATGTCTAAATCGGTTGACAATGTTTTGGACGAGAAGTACCCTGCGTACAAAGATAGGCACAAATTGGCGGTTGAAAGGGAGAAGCACATTAAGCATAAGGCCGATCAAGCCATACAAAGATAGGCACAAATTGGCGGTTGAAAGGGAGAAGCACATTAAGCATAAGGCCGATCAAGCCAGAGCAGAGAGATTTGGTGGTAATGCAGTTTTGCCACCTAAACTTGCTCAACTAAAGGAGAAAAAGGTAGTGGTTTCCTCTGTGATCACAGGTGATCAGTCTAACGATCATTCTACTGAAGGTAAGGCCAGCGAAAGCGCTCAAACCGTAACCAAAATGAAGCTTGTAGACATTGAGAAACGACCTCCTAGAGTACCTCGCCCGCCTCCAAGATCATCTGCAGATAAGAAAAGTAATAATTTGCCCTCACCAAGACCTCCTTTACCTGGTGGTGGTCCACCACCACCTCCTCCCCCACCTGGTAGTGAGCCTCCTCCTCCAAGATCATCTGCAGATAAGAAAAGTAATAATTTGCCCTCACCAAGACCTCCTTTACCTGGTGGTGGTCCACCACCACCTCCTCCCCCACCTGGTAGTGAGCCTCCTGCATCACCTGGTGCTGGGCCCCCGCCACCCCCACCTCCTCCTGGAGCACTTGGAAGAGGAGCAGGAAGCGGGAACAAAGTTCACCGAGCTCCTGAGCTTGTTGAGTTTTATCAAACATTGATGAGACGTGAATCCAAGAAAGAAGGTGCACCTTCTCTGATCTCTTCGGGAACTGGCAATTCATCAGCAGCTAGGAACAATATGATTGGGGAAATCGAGAATCGATCAACCTTCCTCTTAGCAGTAAGTTCTCATTGTTAAAATAATATTTGATGCAATAAGGTTTCAAAACAAAGAATCAATTGTTTAAACTTAATTACAGGTGAAAGCGGATGTGGAGACACAAGGGGACTTTGTACAAAGAATCAATTGTTTAAACTTAATTACAGGTGAAAGCGGATGTGGAGACACAAGGGGACTTTGTCCAGTCATTAGCAACTGAAGTGCGAGCTGCTTCTTTCACCAGTATAGAAGATCTCTTGGCGTTCGTTAGCTGGCTAGATGAAGAGCTCTCCTTCTTGGTCAATAGCTCCTCTATTTAATATTGCATTCTAACTGCTATTTCGGTTCTTTTTACTCAAACATCATTCTCTGTCTTACTGATTAGGTTGATGAAAGGGCAGTTCTTAAACACTTTGATTGGCCAGAGGGTAAAGCTGATGCACTAAGAGAAGCAGCTTTTGAATATCAAGATCTAATGAAACTGGAGAAGCAAGTTACTTCTTTTGTCGATGATCCTAATCTTCCTTGTGAACCCGCGTTGAAGAAGATGTACAAGTTGCTAGAGAAGTAAGTCAGTTCTCAATTTCAAAACAGAGTAAACGTACACCAAAATTTTTCTTCACTAATTCTTAGTCCTGCTTTTTCACAGAGTTGAACAAAGTGTGTACGCGCTTTTACGTACAAGAGACATGGCTGTTTCAAGATATAAAGAATTTGGAATCCCAGTTGATTGGTTATCCGATTCTGGTGTCGTAGGGAAGGTAATTTTGTTAGTTTTTCTCTCGTTTTGACAGCTGAAACAATCTTAAAATGCTCTGTTTTGTTTCACAAATTCTCTGTTTGAATTCACAAATGTTCTGTTTTGTTTCACAACATAGATCAAGCTTTCGTCAGTCCAAAAACAAAGAATCAATTGTTTAAACTTAATTACAGGTGAAAGCGGATGTGGAGACACAAGGGGACTTTGTTCAGTCATTAGCAACTGAAGTGCGAGCTGCTTCTTTCACCAGTATAGAAGATCTCTTGGCGTTCGTTAGCTGGCTAGATGAGGAGCTCTCCTTCTTGGTCAATAGCTCCTCTATATAATATTGCATTCTAACCGCTATTTCAGTTCTGTTTACTCAAACATCATTCGCTGTCTTACTGATTAGGTTGATGAAAGGGCAGTTCTTAAACACTTTGATTGGCCAGAAGGTAAAGCTGATGCACTAAGAGAAGCAGCTTTTGAATATCAAGATCTAATGAAATTGGAGAAGCAAGTTACTTCTTTTGTCGATGATCCTAATCTTCCTTGTGAACCCGCATTGAAGAAGATGTACAAGTTGCTAGAGAAGTAAGTCAGTTCTCAATTTCAAAACACAGTAAACGTACACCAAAATTTTTCTTCACTAATTCTTGGTCCTGCTTTTTTCACAGGGTTGAACAAAGTGTATACGCGCTTTTACGTACAAGAGACATGGCTGTTTCAAGATATAAAGAATTTGGAATCCCAGTTGATTGGTTATCCGATTCTGGTGTCGTAGGGAAGGTAATTTTGTTAGTTTTTCTCTCGTTTTGACAGCTGAAACAATCTTAAAATGCTCTGTTTCTCTGTTTGAATTCACAAATGTTCTGTTTTGTTTCACAACATAGATCAAGCTTTCGTCAGTCCAATTTCATTTTCTTCTCAGTACCATTCTATCACATACTTGATTTATAGTACAGTGAAATTTATAGATTACTGTAACCATTCTATCACATACTTGATTTATAGTACAGTGAAATTTATAGATTACTGTATAAAAAAAAATAGTTTTTTTTTTTAAAAAAAATTATAGATTCCAGGTGATTTTTTTAGAAATATTTACTATTCCATAATATTTGATTTTATAAAAATTTCCAAGGAAATTCAAAAAAAAAAAACTAATGTGGACACTAATTAATTATTTTGGAACAAATTATTAAAATCATTTTTTTTTACTCAGTAATTGCAATAACATATATCAAAATTTTAACTTTTATCTTTAAACGATGAAAAATATGAATTAACCAATTTTAGGATTAATTAGCTATAATATTTAAAAACATTTTACAAAAAAAGAAAATATAGCTAACTTTATAATTTCACATGTGCTATTGTCTGTCTAACTAAATATTCCCAGATTTTTTACCACAACTCCACAAGCCATAAACAATTAATCAACTCATTTTACAACATAAACGTACTAAATCGTTAACAAATTCACCATACATAACACTTAATTAGTAAACGCGATTTCAAAACCGAAAAATCCCATTACCCGACAAAATCAAATCCTGTTCTCAAAAGTACATTATCTAGTGGGCTTGATTACATCGGCTAATCGAATTTTGTGATTTTAAAATCACGTTTATCAATCAATAGCATATCTCATATATTTATTAAGCTAACAAAACAAACCACTAAAAAGCATATCTCATATATTGAATTTTCATGCTAAAAACCAGCTCAAGAGTTGTCATCTTGCAACTATCCAAATTCACTACTTAAAAAGTTTTAGAGTCACTTGAATCTACAAATTCTGCAAGCAAATAAAAATAATATAGTTGCATGATTCCAAATTTACAAGTCTACCGATCATGTACATAAACTTTTAAAATGGCTTTCAAAACTGTAATAGCAGCCAATAACTGATAAAAAGAAACGAAGATATGTTCATACAACGACCCAATACTTTTTCTTTTTTTGTCAAGAGCAAAGACCCAATACATTCTGTCTTTTTTTTCTTTCTTTTTCGGGCTAAAAACTTAGATATATATATAAAATTTATTCTACTAACAAATATTTAAAGTCTCACGAATTCGCTTAATAGCCTTAAACTGAGAAAAGGATCACTGATACCAGATTCAAGATCAAAAGATATGTTTTCTGAGACAGAAATATTACCTCTTCATTCACGAATTTGCTCAGACGGTTCTTCATCAGTTCCTTTGATGGACTCGTGATTACTTTGACTGTGACCAATGTCGCTTTCTTTGGTCTCTTGTTTATCCAACATATTGTCTTCCTCTCCAGAAACATTTGTATTCTGTAGTTCTTGCGCAGAGGAGGCTTTGACTTCATCTGCTGGTTTTGGGTCTTTGCAGATAGGGGCGCACTTGTTTTTGCTGCTCAAATGTTCGCTATTGCTATTTTTACTGTTAGTATTGTTCTCTCTGTTGCTTTGACGTGTTACCCATATGAGCTGCAACATGTGTTCTTGCCAACGCTTTCCATTAGCTATAGCTTTCTCTGCTGCGCTGCGTTTCACAAATGTGACACAAGCCGCACAGCTTTCGTTATGTGTTTCATGATCCTTACGACAGACTATAATCATTATCCATTTTTTCAATTTCCAAAAGACACATATGGGATTCCATCATAATTCTAACTTCTAATTCTATTTAAATTTCTAGCGACCGCAAAATCTTAGATTCCTTCAAAAAATGATATTACCAGGATGGAAGAAAAAAATGGAAAGATATTCAGTTACTTGTTCTTACTTGTTTTTCATATTACCAGGATGGAAGAAAAAAATGGAAAGATATTCAGTTACTTGTTCTTACTTGTTTTTCAAGTGTCGCCAATTTTTTTTGATACTCTTTACGCTTCTGCTCTAGCATTTCCTGTTTTTTCTGTAGCGTCTCCTTTAACCTCTCAAGAGTGTCTGCTTTTTTCAGCTGAAGCGGCGTCACCTTAGGACCACTAGTGACCACCGCAGGCTTAGGGTATTCGGAAGAGGATGGAGCTTCACTAGTGTGGATGGCCAGACCCTTTGTATAGGAAGAAGATACATGGTTGCTTTTGGATGCTGCAGTATTGGGAAGTTGGTTATGCCCTCCAGAAGCAGTCATACCACCATCTTTCATAATAGCACCATTGCCAGTGGACAAGCCATTATTAAGTATACTATCTCTATTTGCCCACCAAAGCTTGATAAAGCGGTTACCCATCACAGCATCCGGTGCCCTGAGAGCAGACTCAGCCTCTTCACGTTTCGAGAACTGTACAAATGCTTGCTCACTATTTAGTGGGATGCGAATGTCAATAACTTTACCAAATTTCTGAAAATGGGCAAGAATGAGGTCCTTTCTGTTGATCTCCTGAGGAACATTATTTACAAATAGAGTCTGCATCGCCTTTTGAGTTGGTTTCCTTATATTGTTCATCCTAAAATTTGAAATATTTGATGAATCGAGAACTTTTACGACACTTTCCCCAACATGGTTTTGTTTACTGTGCCGGGATGAATTAACTGAGACCCCCTTCAATTGACCGTCAAGTCCAACTGATGAATTTAATACTGCATCAGCTTTCTCTCTGGAATTTTCTTGACTGTTAGAACCACGCTACTGCATCAGCTTTCTCTCTGGAATTTTCTTGACTGTTAGAACCACGCGTTCTTCCCGAAACTGATGTACTTATGCTTTTAGAGTCACGAATACCAGATCCATTTTCAGTGCCATCTAGGTTATTGTCATCAAGTGGAGCTACATTCTCATCAATTCCACAAGAGATTAGTGTACCTATTGGTTTTGAAGTTTCACCAGTACTGTTATTCCACAAAGGTTGATCAGGATCATAAACGTCAGTTCCACCAGCACTAGGATATACATCCCCAAAAACCAAACCATCAACAATCATTCCACCCTCATTAATCCTCCTATGAGCTCCTTTAGAATTTATAAAATTAGCACCCCCAAACTGTTCAGGCACTGGTTTAGAAGAAGCTGCTAGATGAGGTGCACCCCAAAGCGAAACCCTAAACTATCTAATTTGCAATAAATCCTCAACAACTACAATATGACCCAACTTCCCTATCTAATTTGCAATAAATCCTCAACAACTACAATATGACCCAACTTCCCCTTAGTGTAATAATGCAACAATTATCTCTCTCGAGATCACAAATTCATGCTTCAAATATACCATTGATTAAGCTCCTAGTTCTTACAACAACAACTCGATAACCCTAGCAAATTAGGATTAACTCCCAAACACTAATAACAATCATCAAAAAGAGCTTAAAAGAACCTAGAGAGTTTCAGAAGTTTGCGAAAATAAATCATACAGGTTCTCTTCGGGATAACAAACGACTGTTCGCTCTTTTATCACAGAAAGAAATCGGATTCAGGTCCGATAGAACAAAATGAAATGGATGGACACCTCGATGAAGTAGTGGCGAAGGGAGGGATCCTCGATGAAGATTAAATCCGCAGTAGGGATTGTTCGCCGGAAGTAATTGGACAATCAACGTCGCTGATACCGATTTGGTTTCGTCGTTAGGGTTTGAAAGAGCTGTGTAATGGCTGATATCCTGTAAATTCTTGGAAAATTTTTTTCGTCGTTAGGGTTTGAAAGAGCTGTGTAATGGCTGATATCCTGTAAATTCTTGGAAAATTTTGACGATGGGTCGAGTTCGGTTTATTATTATTTTTGGTCTCTCAGTTCGGTTTATTTACTATATAATAAAATATATTTAAAATAAAGAAAAATGTCTTTTTTATTTTTTGTCAATAATATTTAATTTATGATTAGTTTAAAACAGGTTTTTAGAACAATAACAGAGCATTTGCAAATGACATTAACAGAAACCTTTAGCTCCATTTTATCACATAAGGTAGAGACTGAGCTTGAGCTTGCGAGGCGAGGAGATCGGCCGAATTGTTTTCTGGTCTTGGGATGAATTTGAAATTCAACGGCGGTCTTGATTGTTTCGCTAAGCTACAAATGTCTTCGATAAGAGGTAAGGTTGAGATGGCTCCAACTGAGTTAGCTAAGGCTTGTTGGGGGTTCTTTGCCATGAATTGCAATGTGTTGTTGATGATTCCTATTATTTTCTTCGCATCGGATAGGATAGTGGTTCCAGGTTCTCCTAGAGCTCGGATTTTAGTACATGCTTCTAAAATTGCTTGGATCTTTGCGTCCTCAGCTGTGGCTGTAGCCGGAAAAGCACCAGATCCAGTCATTGTATTTGTGTTTTCCTGGTTGTGATAAATCCAAGCGATTCCTATAGGGGAAGAAGCATTAGCCCAGGAAGCATCAACAAAGCAGTAATTCATACCATAGTCTTGATTGGTGTCGGTAATGTGAGGATGAGTCTGTGGGTTTTGGTAAGAAGGGGGGTCTGGTGGTCTTCCCTGGGACATCCATAGGTCATAGGTTTGTGTTGCTTCTTGTATGATATCTGGTATATTTGGTCTGATTTGTGCAAAATGGGTATTGTTCCGGGCCTTCCATAGTTGCCATCCTAGGAAAGCAGATATGGGAGTGTGTCCTTTTGTGCTATGCTTCCAAAGGTGATTCAGGAAGTCGATTGTGGAAAGGTGTCTTGTACTGAGAGCCTCCGGATTGATATTGTTCCATACATCTCTGGATACTTTGCAGTGGAACATTAGGTGATCAATCGTTTCTGCCTGCTCCTCGCATAGCCTACAAGTTATATCCACAGGGATCTTCCTTTTATTCATATTACTCAGAGTGGGGAGCCCGTTATGAATCACTTTCCACCAGAAAGTCTTTATTTTGGGGGGGGAGTGAGAATGCCCATAGCTTGTTGCACAATGTTTTGGCTAATGATGTTGCGGATGGTGATGAAGTGTGGTTTCTAGCTTGTTGGTGGAAAAGGAGGTTGTAGCCTGATTTGACGGTATATTGCCCATGCGGGGTATAAGGCCAATGGATTTTATCCGTCCTTGAAGAGGTACTTGGCTTAACATGAAGGATATGTTGGACATCCTCTGGATGAGTCGCCTCCCTGACTCGTTGAATGTCCCAGGTTCTAGTGTATGGGACCATTAGTTGGTTGGGGTTGGATAGCAGTGTTTTGAAATGTGGGGAGGATGGTCTAGGTGGTCTTGGGGGTTTTGTTTGGAGCCAATTGTCTTCCCAGATGGCCGTGGTATCTCCTGGTCCAATTTGTCTTCCAATATTTTCCTTAATGAGGTCAACTCCTTGGAAGATGCTTCGCCATCCAAAACTCGCATTTTTCCTAACTGCAGCCTCCAAAAGGGAAGTGTCTTTGAAATATTTGGCTTTGAATATTCTGGATAGTAGCAGGTCAGGTTGAGAGATGATTCGCCATGCTTGCTTTGCTACTAGGGCCTTGTTAAACAGTTTCAGGTTTCGGAACCCAATACCAGTAGCATGCTTTGGGGCTGCAATTGTTGACCATTTGATCCATGGTACGGGTTTCTTATCTTTTGTTGTTTCCCACCAGAACTTCCTTATATGCTTTTCCATGTCCTTTATGAGGTTCTGCGGTAGTATGAAGCATTGCATTGCGTAGGATGGTAGGGCTTGTATGATGGATTTGATTAATGTTTCCTTTCCCGCCTGGTTTAGAAGCTTATTTTCCCATCCTTTTAGCCTTTGCGATATTCTGTCTAGAAGATATTTGAATCCTGCCCCAAAACTTTTCCCAGAGAACTCTGGCAAGCCTAGGTAGAAGCCAATGGTGCGGTTGTGCTGGATATCAAGCGCAGAAGCCAATAGCTGTCTTTGAATTGGGTCTAGGTTTCTCCCTGTGGTCATTTTTGACTTTGTGTAGTTGATAGCCTGACCTGAAATTTCTGCGTAGGTACGGAGAATTTGCTTGAGATTTGTGGCTTCCTTCAGAGTGGCTTTGCATAGGACCAGTGAGTCGTCCGCAAACAGCAAATGAGTGAGCGGGGGAGCAGATGGAGCCACTTTAAATCCTGTTAACTGTCTGTTCAATGTGGCTTGCTGGAGAAGGGATGAAAGGCCTTCTGTTCACAGTAGATACAGATAAGGGGATAGGGGATCCCCTTGTCTTATTCCACATGATGGTCTGATGATGTTACTAGGCCTTCCGTTAATCAGGATAGAGTATGTTACAGTAGTTATGCACATCATGATCCATTTGATCCATACTTCCGAGAATCCCATTTTTTGCATCAGGTATTGTATAAATTCCCAATTTACCTTATCAAACGCTTTAGTTATATCCAGTTTGAGAGCCAAGTGTGTTTCTTTCCTTTTCCTGGTTTTTAGAGAGTGAAGGAGTTCATGAGCGACGAGGACGTTGTCTGTAATAGATCTCCCTGGTAAGAAAGCTGATTGTTGCGGAGAGATGATATGGGGTAGGAGTGTTTTAAGTCTGTTGGCTAAGACTTTGGACATTATTCTGAGACTGATAGGCCTGAATTGTGTTGGGTTAGTAGGAGGGTAGGTTTTGGGGATTAGGCATAGGAAAGTATGGTTTAGTTTTTCATCTA
>CM071717.1:27240123-27256378 GCA_036630335.1 Physaria fendleri
TTACTTTTTAATTTCTTTGTTCATTTGAGGTGTGCTTGTAATTTCAGTCAGAGTCTTATCGATATCAATTCTCTCTTCTTCTTTTTTATCTAATGTTTTCTACTTGTTTTTTGTCATCCTATAGAGGCCTCATAGTACCATCAAAGGAGAAAAAGAAGGAGAAAACCAGGTCTAGTCAGCTGGAGAACTGCAAAGAGCAGAATGTTTAAAATCTCTTAGAGAAGTTGCTATTTCACTTGCTGAGAGGCCGGCTCGTGGTGATTTGACAGGTGAAGTGTGCCATTGGGCTGATGGCTATCATTTGAACGTCAGACTATATGAAAAACTGCTTCTCTGTGTCTTTGACATATTGAATGAAGGGAAGCTCACAGAGGTCTGTGATTTCTGTCAAAATATTATTAACTACATGTTTCAGCAACATATTCTTGTTCACTTAAAAATCTTAATTCTTAATGATCTGAAAGATTTATGTTCTTCTCGCTGTCACTCTTTGAGCTTTGTAGATTCCTCATTTTTTTTGTTTCATCGTACCCATATTACCATATACATTACTAGCAATTGTTGCCAAGTTTTCATTTTATTGTTGCTTTTCCTACGAAACATTTATTTGAAATGACCTTGGTCATATTTTTTTAGGAAGTTGAAGAAATTCTTGAGCTTTTGAAGTCAACGTGGCGTGTTCTTGGAATTACAGAGACCATTCATTACACATGCTATGCCTGGGTATTGTTCCGGCAGGTAATAATAATGAAGACTTTTTCTTTGTTTTTGATGCTTATATTAGAATTCCTAAAGTTATTTTATGACTATGTTGTGTGATTGCAGTATGTAATCAAATCACTAGTGAAAGAGGACTTCTGCGACATGCTATTCAGCAGATGAAGAAGATCCCTCTAAAAGAACAACGTGGGCCTCAAGAGCGCATGCACTTGAAAACCTTGCAGTGTAGTGTTGAAAATATAGAGATATCCTTCCTGGAGTCCTTCTTGTCACCTATACAGAGTTGGGCTGATAAGCAGTTGTGCGACTACCATCTGCATTTTGCCGAGGTTTTACCTCAAAACAAATTTCTTGTCACCTATACAGAGTTGGGCTGATAAGCAGTTGTGCGACTACCATCTGCATTTTGCCGAGGTTTTACCTCAAAACAAATCACAGAAATTACTTTCATTTAGAGTAATTTGTATACAGTATCAGTCTTCTTCGTTACTTTTGTCTTGTGAACTGCAAGCTTGCTCAAGTGTATTCTGTTTTGCTCATCAGTTGGACACATAAGTCTCAGTAGAGTCCACTAACTTGATGGATCTTTACCTGTTTTGCTCATCAGTTGGACACATAAGTCTCAGTAGAGTCCACTAACTTGATGGATCTTTACACTAGATCTATCCCATATGCATGCCTCACTAACACATTTATATGCATGTGTATATCTGCATTAATATCGTACATGAATTTAAATAAGAACATATCCACCTCAGGCTTCGAAGCTTACATCTAACTTTATGTCTATTGCTAGGCATTTTTTCCCTCTGTTTATACTTATAGCTGGTCATCTTCTCTACAACTTTTGCAGGGTTCACTTGTCATGGAAGATACAGTTACGGTTGCAATGATAACTTGGAGACTTTTGCGGGAGGAATCTGATCAAGTATGTAAACTGCTTTTTAGTGGAGCAACATGACTGTACTTGTAACTGAGAATGATTGATGTTTTTCTCTACAGGCGATGCATTCTCATTCTTCAGAACGAGAGCAAATTGAGTCCTATATTTTATCTTCCATCAAGAATACATTCACAAGGGTATGCATTAAACATTTAGAAATCTCCATTTTTCAATGTGCACATATTAGGGAGGGTATGATGAGGCTGATTCTTGCAATTTACAGATGTCACATGCCATTGATAGATCAGACAGAAACAATGAGCACCCTTTGGCATTGCTTGCCGAGGAGACAAAGAAACTTATGAAAAAGGACTCCACTATCTTTATGCCGATCTTATCTCAGAAGCACCCACAGGCAATTGCGTTTTCTGCCTCCCTTGTTCACAAGCTTTATGCTTTATGCCGATCTTATCTCAGAAGCACCCACAGGCAATTGCGTTTTCTGCCTCCCTTGTTCACAAGCTTTATGGGAACAAATTGGTAAGCTATCAATGCCGGTGTCCCATCTTTTAACTTGTTGGTTAATACATCTCAGTTATAAATGACATCTTGACTCTGTATGTTATTTCAGAAACCTTTTCTTGATGGTGCTGAACACTTGACTGAGGATGCTGTCTCTGTTTTTCCTGCGGCTGATAGTCTTGAGCAATATTTACTGGAGTTGATGACTTCTGTCTGTGGAGAGGATACAAATGGACCTTACTTCAGAAAATTGATTCCATATGAGGTCAGACGCATATGTTTTATTTTGAAATCCGGAAGGACCGGAATACGGCTTAAGCCACAAACAGCCCACCACTGATATCAGCAAGCTATCATGTTTTCTCTAATATTTTTCTGTAATATCTGCTAGGTTGAATCCCTCTCTGGAACATTGGTTTTGAGATGGATCAATTCACAGCTGGGAAGAATTCTAAGCTGGGTGGAGAGAGCTTTTAAACAAGAGGTGAGACTTGTTGTTTCTTTTATTGATCTTTTGAAGAATGGCTTTCTCTGTCTTTCAATACTAGCCTTTTAAATAAACCATAACGCATCTTAGCTTTTATGTATAGCACTGGGACCCTATATCACCTCAACAACGGCATGGGAGCTCAATTGTTGAAGTTTTCAGGATCGTAGAAGAGGTAGGGTCCTATAATCCATCCATTCTGCATAAGAAACATTATATTTGATTTTGGATGAAGCTGTTTCTGTTCATGAATGTGTCAAAATTCTAGTTGTAGGAGCTTGTCTAAGTAATGTTTTGGATAATCTTTGTTGCAGACTGTTGATCAATTTTTTGCGCTTAAAGTTCCAATGAGATCCATTGAACTAAGTGCTTTGTTTCGTGGCATCGACAATGCATTTCAAGTATATACCAACCATGTCATGGAGAAGCTAGGTATGCACTTTGTGATACTTCTGAGCTTTGAAGTTAGGTTTTCTTCTTTAACCTTGACATTATTTTTGATCTAAATATGATACTCTGGTATCGACTCTTTTTTCCATTCCAGCTAGCAAGGATGATTTGGTTCCACCTGTACCTGTTCTTACTCGTTACAGGAAGGAAACAGCAATCAAGGCTTTTGTTAAGAAAGAATTATTCGAGTCAAAGCATCTTGATGAGAGAAGGTCAATTAGCATAGATGTTCCCGCAACCTCTATGCTTTGCGTTCAGCTCAATACTTTACATGTAACTTCAAGACCTGCTTCCTCAGTTCAAGCATCATTTTTAAGTTTTGCTCCTATCTATAATGTTTTAATATGCTTTTCGTAGTATGCTGTTAGTCAACTAAGCAAGTTAGAAGACAGCATGTGGGAGCGCTGGATAGCAAAAAAGCCTCGAGAAAAGATTGTCATAAGTATGGACCATCTATGTGCTTATTGCCTTATTCGATGCTGGAGTCATTTTTCTGTTACAGAAATTCTTGTTTCTTATAAATTTATCTTAGCTACATGAATGATACAGTCCCATTTTCGGAAACTTTATAGGAACATCTTTGGTTGAGAAATCAAGGAGTTTTAACCAGAAGGAATCTTTTGAGGGGAGTAGAAAAGATATCAATGCTGCTCTGGATCGTATCTGCGAGTTTACAGGTGAGATGCCATAACCTTGAAAAGTTCATTAGCAAAGGATTTAATTAATCATGATTCTTTGACACTTCAGGGACCAAGATTATCTTCTGCGATTTAAGGGAGCCATTTATTGAAAATTTGTACAAGCCAAGTGTTTCTCAATCAAGATTGGAAGGATTAATCGAACTCCTTGACACGGTAAGGATCTCTCCTTAGACAAGGCATTTGTTAGCTGAGCCAGGCACTTAAAGTTTTATATGAGCACTGAGCTGACCAAATTATTGTGCTGGCAACTTAATTCAGAGTTTCTAAACTGAGCTGACCAAATTATTGTGCTGGCAACTTAATTCAGAGTTTCTAAAAATTATAGTGCCTAGAAGTCACTGTGGTCAGTGAATAATATCAGAAGCATTTTTTAGAGTTTCTAAAAATTATAGTGCCTAGAAGTCACTGTGGTCAGTGAATAATATCAGAAGCATTTTTTCGACATTGCTAACTTAAAACCTCGCAATTACTTTGACCAGGAACTTGGACAGCTATGTAGTGTCATAATGGAGCCACTGAGGGATCGGATAGTCACAAGTCTGCTTCAAGCATCACTTGTCCGTAGTTCAATTTCTGTTGGATCTCTTACATTATACTTGTAGCTCTCAAGTGTTTACCTTTTGACAAGTTATATTCGAAATCTACCAGGATGGACTGCTTCGCATAGTATTAGATGGAGGGCCGTCTCGTGTATTTCATCCAAACGATTCAAAGCTATTAGAAGAAGATGTAGAAGTCCTAAAGGTAACTCTTCCATAAAGTTCATCTTATATCTATAACCCGAAATGCATCTGTAGTTCAAGCTCATATGATTGTGGGTGTGTGTAGGAGTTCTTTATATCAGGCGGGGACGGACTTCCGAGAGGAGTTGTTGAAAACCAAGTAGCTCGAGTTCGGCTTGTTGTAAAGCTGCATGGATATGAGGTAAGTTGAACTGTAGTTTATTCGGTTCGTTACATTAAAGTATTGTCGCTATTAGATTCGTTTTGAAGGCTGGTTTTGGTTTACTTGCATATAACAATGCAACAGACACGAGAGCTTATAGATGACTTGAGATCTAGAAGCAGTCTAGAGATGCAACAAGGAGGAAAAGGCAAACTTGGAGCAGACAGATGACTTGAGATCTAGAAGCAGTCTAGAGATGCAACAAGGAGGAAAAGGCAAACTTGGAGCAGACACCCAAACATTGGTTCGAGTACTTTGCCACAGAAACGATTCAGAGGCCTCTCAGTTTCTGAAAAAACAGTACAAAATCCCTAAATCACACACCTAACCATTTTCCTGCTCGTATCTTTTTTTTTACCTCTTTTTATCATTTGTATAATTGATTGATTCTCATCGTTTAACCAAAAAAAATTGATTGACTAATCAAATAATTTATTTTGTAAGTATTGTTAATGTTGTTAATGCATAATAAAGCAGGGCTATGCTATCGGCAAATCCAACAATGTGCCAAGGTCGACGTGTGGTGGGTAACTAGCAGGGTCTGTAATGGCTTGGCTTGGCTTAGGAAAAAATGTTGTGATTAGGACCTCTTGGTAAAACCATAAAATTCCCTTAGAAGATAAAAGTATCATAAGCCTTTTATATCGTTAGATGATTACAAAATTTAATAACAGTTCTGATACACTCAAAGATTTATAAACATACAAACGTTAAGAAAAAAACTTAAGGCTACAGCTAAATGAATTGCAAGTAGAGCACGAGCTGATTGTCTTATTGTTAATACTCTTATCATCTGTTGCAATGTCTGTAGTCTCAAATTATCAGCTTGGCGTATGAATCCTTCGAGGGTACCTAACTTTCCCATTGCCATAGCCATCTGACCCATGTAGTTAGAAATTAGATCTGACCTTGAGAAGTTCGGAGGAACGAAATCCACCTAGCCACAAGAAACATCTCTCAGCTGGTGTTTTCCACATACCAGACAGCAAGTGAAAGACATCATTCTTAGCTGCATTGCTTTTTATCCTGAAAAGCTCCTCATAGTGAGCCATCACACCATCAATTATTGTTCGAAGCTCAGTATCACCTGCATGCGCATTTAGAGCCGACCTCAGCTCGTTCATTTGCTTGTTCTTTTCTTCCAGCCACCGTGAATGTTCAGCATCAAAAGCCAAAGCGCCTGAAAGAAAATAAGTTACAATTGAACAAGAACAAATCCATTAGCTTTAATCTTTCAAATCGAGAATAAGCAACCAACCATTTCCACCATTAGAATGGGCTTGGTCTCCTGTGCTTGAAATGAAGACGCCCTAAATGCGAGAAATTTTCCTTTGTGTATACAGAACCACAAATGAATAATAAATAGAAATAAGAAAACAAAGTTGAACCTGCTGTCTTGCTCTTTGTAGCTCCTGCTCTAGCTGGGTAAGTTTCAAGCGGCTATTCTCCAGCTGCTGAACATATGCCTACGAAGGAACATTTGAAAGGAACTAAGTTAGTGCCACATAGCTATGCTAAGAAGAAATGGACAGTTTTACCTTTTTCCTCAATCTGCTTTTCCTTGCTGCTTCACGGTTTTGAGCAAGCCTACGAAGGGTCTATAGATCATATATGAGGAAACAAAGACAGATTATATAGTGGCTCAATAATTATTTATCTACACAGATGGAAATATCACCTTTTGATCCATCTTGCCTTTTGACCGGTCACTAGAATCAGAAGCAGCAGTATTCGCTAGTGCTCCCTCGAACTGTACGAATTTAACACCTCAAATTTTACTGGTCCACCAAAATCACAATCGTTTGGAAAACATAAGTGAAAATTAATAGCCAGATTATGAGCTAACCCCAAGATCTGGATGGTCTGCGTCTTCATCTGTTGAGAGATCAGTTCTTGGACTGGTATCAGCCATATTACTTTCGTGTACCAAAACGTGATAACAAAGACAATTTTCACCAGTGGCCTCTCTTTTAGTAGCGACCTCTAGAGATTTCTCTTGCTTCTAAGACTGCCAAGACCATATGTGTAACAAGTACTGGCATTACCATCACAGTCCTTATAAATCTTTAAACCAATTCATTGATCAAAGTGATGAAATCAAACCTAATCAGACACCACTCAAGTAAATTTAGTAGCTTAAATGCTTGATTCGCAACTCTGGTTAAGAACAAAATCTACTCAGGTACTCAACAATCGAGTCAACTCAATTTCTACTCAGTATTCACATAAAGCAAAGTAAAAGACAAAAGATTTAATTCTTAGCTCCAGCGAGAACTTCAAATGAAGCTGGAACCATGAATTCAAACCAGGAAATTTTCACCGAAACAGAGTACAAAAGAGTAACATTTAAGTCCAAAAATATCAGTGCTCAAAATTGAAGAACAAAATCAATAGAAAAAGAAGAAGCAGAACTCTTTAAGCCTCTGAAAGTCAACTAGGTTTAACTTCCTCAGACAGAACATACAGTTAGCAAGTAGCTTCTAAAGACTACGAAGCAACAACACAGAGAAGGGAAGAACCCTAGAAAGAAAAAAAAAAGTTGACTTGATAAAGAAACTGACCTGGAAAAACGAAATCTTTGAGGTGGAGAAGTAAAGGGATTGTATTGAAATCGGATTTGAAAGCAGAGAGAGACACGATCCGAAAATATCTCAATCTCCGAGACGTCGTTTAGTCTACAAATCTATCTACCACTTCCCAAAGACCCTCGTCGACGAAACTTATCGGGAAATTTCAAACTAAACCCTCTCTACTATTTCTGCTACATTCCCTGATGAACTTGAACCAAGAGTCCCGTTCGATAATGTATCAGCTAAAGATTGTTGTAAACTCTCCATCCCTTGAGATAAAGCATCTTCAGCTTGCTGTGATGTCTGCTGCAAGTTATTTATGCCCATTAACTGTCTCTCAGTTACTGGCTCCAACTGATTCGCCAAAAGCTGTTTTGTACACATTGTATTATGACCCATTCTTCTTATGTTTTATGTAACTGTGTGAAGATGTAATGAAATTAGACCTGACCTTGAGAAGTTCGGATGAACGAAACCCTCCGAGCCACAAGAAACATCTCTCAGCTGGTGTTTTCCACATACCAGAGAGTAAGTGAAAGACATCATTCTTAGCTGCATTGCTCTTTATCCTGAAAAGCTCCTCATAATGAGCCATCACACCATCAACTATTGTCCGAAGCTCAGTATCACCTGCATGCGCATTAAGAGCTGATCTCAGCTCGTTCATTTGTTTGTTCTTTTCTTCCAACCACCGTGAATGTTCAGCATCAAAAGCCAATGCGCCTGGCAGAAAAGAAGGTATACTTGATCAAGAACAAATGGGAGAGATTCAATCTTTTAAATATACAGAAAACTGATAAGAGTGGGAGGAACCAACCATTTCCACTAGTAGAATGTGCTTGATCACCTGATCACCTGCATGCGCATTAAGAGCTGATCTCAGCTCGTTCATTTGTTTGTTCTTTTCTTCCAACCACCGTGAATGTTCAGCATCAAAAGCCAATGCGCCTGGCAGAAAAGAAGGTATACTTGATCAAGAACAAATGGGAGAGATTCAATCTTTTAAATATACAGAAAACTGATAAGAGTGGGAGGAACCAACCATTTCCACTAGTAGAATGTGCTTGATCTCCTGTGCCTGAGATGAAGACACCCTAAAAACGAGAAATTTTCCTTTATGTATACAGTCACAAAAGGTATCAATAGAAATAAGAAAAAGAATTTGAACCTGCTGTCTTGCTCTTTGCAGCTCTTGCTCAAGCTGTGTAAGTTTCAAACGGCTGTTCTCCAGCTGCTGAACATACGCCTATGGAGGGAACAATTGAAAGGAATTAAAAGCTGTGTAAGTTTCAAACGGCTGTTCTCCAGCTGCTGAACATACGCCTATGGAGGGAACAATTGAAAGGAATTAAGGAAGTATTAGATAGCTATGCATCTCAGGATGCATCAAAAGAGAGAAGAAAAAAGTCAAAAGAAAACAAAGAATCGATGGAAGGTTTTACCTTCTTCCTCAATCTGCTTTTCCTTGCTGCCTCACGGTTTTGAGCAAGCCTACGAAGGGTCTATGGATCCAAATATAAGGAAAAGAGAAAGATTATACATTGGCTCAATGAATTAATTACCTTATCTACACAATAGAAATATCACCTTTTGATCCATCTTGCCCTTCGATCGGTCACTCGAATCAGAAGCAGCAGTATTAGCCAGTGCTCCCTCGTACTACATGAAATTAACACCAGAAAAATTTACTGGTCCATCAAAATCACACTCGTTTGAAAAACATAAGTGAGAAAATAATGTCAGATTATGAGCTAACCCCAAGATCTGGATGATCTGCATCTTCATCTGTAGAAACATCAGTTCTTGGACTGGTGTCAGCCATATTACTTTCTCACCACTTTTATGTGCAAACACTTGATAACAAAGACAATATCCACTTATGGCCTCTCTAGTAGTAGCAACTTCTTGATATTTCTCTTGCACGCTCTTCTACGACTGCCAAGATTCCGATAGAAATTAACAAAAAGCAAAAGAAAGAAAGAACCCAAGTTAGCTGATAGAAGGTATAGAGAACGAAAATAGCAAGATCAAAACACCTTACAAGATGAAAAATAGAAATGGTTAGCTGATAGAAGGTATAGAGAACGAAAATAGCAAGATCAAAACACCTTACAAGATGAAAAATAGAAATGAATCAGGAAAATTAGTTGGTCATCTGGACCATTGGCAGTGCAGAATGAACAAAAAAATATAGTATTCTATTATGCCATATTAAAGTCAATGATAAATGTTATCTAGTATAGTGGCTGCTTCTGTTTCAGTCAAAGAAGCACAAAAACGAATGCTAAGAGAGTCCTTTCTTTATTCAACAAAGAAGCATCCTCCAAGGAAAATGCTGGCCACCAAAAGTAAGGAAGTCAAGAATATAAGAACCATTGGTTTGTGCCTAACATAGCCCCACAAAATGTGTACCAGATATGCAAAACTTATGTCCAAAAGCAAGCCAACTGAATGTAGATGTCACAGAACAGTGTAACTATTAGCTGCAACCCAAAGATCAAAAAAGAAAATGAAGACCTTAAGCTTAGCAACTAGCAACTACTGATATACCATCATAGTCCTAAAAATAACTAACCTTTAAAGCAATTCATTGATTAAAGTGATAAAATCAAACATAATCAGACATTTAAAGACACTAAAGTAGCTTGATTTGAAACTCTAGTTAAGAACAAAAATCTAATCAGAAATCACATCCCAGTTGACTCAATTTTTACTCAGTATTCACATAAAGTTTCTAAAAAAGAAGGATTCAAAATCTAGCTCCAGCCAGAACTTCACAAGAAGCTACAGGTTTGAATTCAAACCAAGAATGACCAGCTAAACAGAATTTAAGAGATCAAAACATTCGAATGAGAATGAACCAGCTAAACAGAATTTAAGAGATCAAAACATTCGAATGATTCTGTTAGCTCAAATCCAAGAACACGAAAAATCATAACTTTAAGATTTTAAAAGTCAACTAGGTTAAAATTCAAAGACAAAAACAGAAAGTTGAACAAGTAGCTTCAGATGACTGTGAAGCAACAGCATAGGAAGAAAAAAAAAACTAGGTTCAAGGAAGAAACTAACCTGGCAAAATAAAATCTTTGAGGTGAAGGAGTAAAAGGGTAGTTTCTAAAATCGGATTAAAACAAAGAAGCAGAGAGACACGACGATCCAAAATCCCAATCTCCAAGACATCGTTTTTTGTCTACAAATCTACCAGTTCCCAAAGACCTTTCCATGAAAAATTAAATGAAAATTTTCAAATTAAACCCTCTACTCTTTCTTTTATCCAAAAGTAACCCTATTCTTTCGTAATTGCAAAAGAATTCTATTTTTATACTATTATTATATTTTCCAAGTGGTGGAAGTAGGTCAAGTGTGTGATGAACACATCTTCATATTTTATCATTTCTTTTGGAACACAACAGAACATAAACAAACATTAAAACAGGATCAAGAATAGAGATTATACCTTTCATAAACAGACAAAACCAGAATCTTGTCATGATCCTATAAAATCATCATAAGACCATTGTCATGAAAGATAAACAAACAATAATGGTAGATTTACAATACTACTTCATAACCTTTCTTCTATGTCTTGGAATCAAACTCTTGATCCAAGCCATTTCAAATAGCTTCAGCAACAAACTATCTCTTCCACCGACTCCAAGAGCTTTACCAATCATTGGTCACATTCACCTTCTTGGTCCTATAGCTCATCAAGCTCTTCAAAAGCTCTCAATCACCTATGGACCTTTGATTTACATCTTCATTGGTTCCATACCTAATCTTGTTGTTTCATCATCCGAGATGGCTAAGGAGATTCTCAAATCCAATGAGCTTAACTTCTTGAACCGTCCAACACTGAGAAACGTTGACTATTTGACTTATGGCTCAGCTGATTTCTTCTCAGCTCCTTATGGACTTTACTGGAAGTTCATGAAGAGAATTTGTATGACCGAGCTCTTCAACACCAGAGCGTTAGATGACTTTGCTTCTGTGAGAAAGGAAGAGTTAAGGAAGCTTCTGATACGCGTAAAGAAGAGAGCAGAAGCAGAAGAGAGTGTTAATCTCTGTGAAGAGCTAAAGGGATTAACAAGTAACATCATAACGAGAATGATGTTCAGAAAACTTCAAGAGGAAGATAGCGATGGAAGCAAAAGTACAGAAGTTATAAAAATGGTGGTGGAGTTGAATGAACTAGCTGGATTTTTAAATGTTTCTGAAACGTTTTGGTTCTTGAAATGGCTTGACTTGCAAGGACTCAAGAAGAGGCTCAAGAATGCTAGAAGCTCTCAATCACCTATGGACCTTTGATTTACATCTTCATTGGTTCCATACCTAATCTTGTTGTTTCATCATCCGAGATGGCTAAGGAGATTCTCAAATCCAATGAGCTTAACTTCTTGAACCGTCCAACACTGAGAAACGTTGACTATTTGACTTATGGCTCAGCTGATTTCTTCTCAGCTCCTTATGGACTTTACTGGAAGTTCATGAAGAGAATTTGTATGACCGAGCTCTTCAACACCAGAGCGTTAGATGACTTTGCTTCTGTGAGAAAGGAAGAGTTAAGGAAGCTTCTGATACGCGTAAAGAAGAGAGCAGAAGCAGAAGAGAGTGTTAATCTCTGTGAAGAGCTAAAGGGATTAACAAGTAACATCATAACGAGAATGATGTTCAGAAAACTTCAAGAGGAAGATAGCGATGGAAGCAAAAGTACAGAAGTTATAAAAATGGTGGTGGAGTTGAATGAACTAGCTGGATTTTTAAATGTTTCTGAAACGTTTTGGTTCTTGAAATGGCTTGACTTGCAAGGACTCAAGAAGAGGCTCAAGAATGCTAGAGACAAGTATGATGTGATTATAGAGAGAATACTAAAGGAGCATGAGTCTAAGAAGAAGGAGACAGGAGTAAGGAACATGTTAGACATTTTGCTTGAGATATATGAAGATAAGAACTCAGAGATGAAGCTAACAAGAGAAAACATCAAAGCCTTCATCATGGTAAGCTTATTCATATCACAAGAAGCCTAGTTTGAGAATGTTTCATCTTTCTTAATTTACTGTTCTGCAGAATATGTATGGAGGTGGAACAGATACATCAGCCATAACAGTAGAATGGGCTTTATCAGAGCTAATAAACCATCCGGACATCATGAAGAAAGCACAAAAAGAGATAGAGCAAGTAGTAGGAAGCAAGAGAGTAGTTGAAGAATCAGATTTATCCAACCTAAGTTACATACAAGCAATTGTGAAAGAGACAATGAGATTACACCCAGGAGGACCAATAATCATAAGAGAATCAGATCAAGAATGTGAAGCTCAATCAGCTATGGACCTTTGATTTATATCTTCATTGGTTCCATACCTAATCTTGTTGTTTCATCATCCGAGATGGGTAAGGAGATTCTCAAATCCAATGAGCTCAACTTCTTGAACCGTCCAAGACTAAGAAACGTTGACTATTTGACTTATGGCTCAGCTGATCTCTTCTCAGCTCCTTATGGACTTCACTGGAAGTTCATGAAGAGGATTTGTATGACAGAGCTCTTCAACACCAGAGCGTTGGATGACTTTGTGTCTGTCATAAGTGAAGAGCTAAGGAAGTTTCTGGTGCACGTTATGAAGAAAGGAGAAGTAGAAGAGAGTGTTGATCTATCTGAAGAGATTAAGGGATTGACAAGTAACGTCATAACGAGAATGATGTTCAGGAAACTTCAAGAGGAAGATAGTGATGGAAGCAAAACTAAAGAAGTTATCAAAATGGAGGTGGAGTTGAACGAACTAGCTGGGTTTTTCAATGTTTCTGAAACGTTTTGGTCCTTGAAATGGCTTGACTTGCAAGGACTTAAGAAGAAGCTCAAGAATGCTAGAGACAAGTATGATGTGATCATAGAGGGGATAATAAAAGAGCATGAGTGTAAGAAGAAGAAGCATACAGAAGCAAAGAACATGTTGGGCATTTTGCTTGAGATAGATGCAGATAAAAACTCAGAGATGAAGCTGACAAGAGAAAACATCAAAGCCTTCATCATGGTAAACATATTCATGTTTTGTTATAAAACTTTCACAAATCCTTCCTAATTCACTGTGATGCAGAATATTTATGGAGCTGGAACAGATACAACAGCCATAACAGTAGAATGGGCTTTAGCAGAACTAATAAACCATCCAAACATCATGAAGAAAGCACAAGAAGAGATAGAACAAGTAGTAGGAAACAAGAGAGTAGTTGAAGAATCAGATTTAAGCAACCCAAGTTACATAATCAAGCAATAGTGAAAGAGACAATGAGATTACACACAGGAGGACCAATAATCATAAGAGAATCAGATCAAGAATGTGAAGTAGCTGGATTCAGAATCCCTGCAAAAACAATGGGAAGATCCATTAGAGTAATGTGATTGAAGATTCAAGATAGAAGATTGAAGCATAGAGAGAAAAGTTTCTAATTAGACAAAACAGAGTTTTTAACGTAACAAAGATGTTTCGTACTATTGAAAGACTTTTTTGATTGTGCTTAGGTTGGACTTTTAAGCAAACCACACCTTGATAATTGTGCTTAGAGGTTGGACTTTTAAGCTGCAATCACCATCGTCATCCTATCACAAGGAGTTTCGGAAGTGGGATCATTGGTCAAAACCATTAGAGATACCATGTCTTTCCATTGTGCTTAGTGTTGATCCACCTAAAAGTTGAGAATCAGATCAAGAATGTGAAGTAGCTGGATTCAGAATCCCTGCAAAAACAAGAGTGATGGTTAACATTTGGGCTATAGGAAGAGATCCAACTCTATGGGAAGATCCATTAGAGTTTAGGCCAGAGAGATTTGAAGGGATTGAATGGAAGGTGATAAGTGAGAAGATGATGTCTTTTGGAGCTGGAAGAAGAAGCTGTCCTGGAGAACAAATGGTGTTTAGATTTGTTCCAGTGGTTTTAGCTGCGATTATACAGTGTTTTGAGTTGAAAGTGAAAGGTAGTTTAGAGATGAATGAAGGGTCTGGTTCATCTTTGCCTAGAGCTAGTCCTTTGGTGTGTGTTCTTGTTCCTAAAGAGGCTATTCAATCACTTGAACCAAAGGTCATGTCTGATATAACCTTGTAAACAAAAAGAAGTTGTAAAGAGTAAATTAATAACGGTTACTAGATAACCGGTTTATGTAAACCGCATTTAATGAATCCAATTCGAAAATTCGGATATCCAATTACGTTAAATCAAGATCCGAATAGCAAAATCAGTAAATACTTGTGCGTTTCTCTTTAAAGTCACAGACTTTGGAGAGATCGGAAAAAATGCCGATGCAAGATGATGTTCAGAATCTTCCCATTGATATTACTTTCTCTCGTCTTGGAGGTAATGTAGAGGTTTTTAATTGACGAGTAGATGTATGGATTTTGTATATATCTTTCGGTTTTTGTGTGTTCTTTGTTTGAGTTCGAATCTGATTTTTTTGATTTTAGTCTTGATTTGGTTTTCAATTTTGTTGGATTTGAAGAATGGTTGGTGGATCGGAAGAGGATTCCGGCAGATTGGAGGAAGAAGGTGGGGGCGATCAGAGTCAAAATCTTAAAAGAGTTCTCTTCTTTGCCAAAAGAAATTGATCCATACTTTCAAACCCTAGATCCTGAAGGTTTATACTTTTTCATATGTTTTCTGTCTTATTAACTTAACTAGTTCTCAAACCTTATATTGAATTCGTCTTATTTGTAGCAGAAATGATTATCAATTTGGTTCGTTGCTCTTACTTAAATGTAGTGTGTTGGTCTTTGTTTGATACTGACAAAGAGTTTTGATTTGTATATAAGTTTGTTTGGTGTTAGCCTATGTCTGATGCTGCTGATTAGGAGGGCTAAAAGGCTTATTGTGCTTTGGGTTCGTTTCTAATCCAAGTGACTGTTGTTTTGCTTCCAGCGATCGGTTACTTGGAGGTCAAAAAGGTGTATGAGATTCTCCTGAAGACAACTCCGGAAAGCCGGAATATCTTTGGTCGACTTTCGGGTGCTTCTGTAAGGAAAACTCTCTCTGCCTCGCACTTTGCTTGTACTCATTGTCGGTGTATATTTTGTGATCTGTTTTCTTTGCCCTTATAAGGGCGCTTGGGAAGCAATTGTTCGTGCGTTTGAAAAAGATCACATTTATCTTGGGGAGGCAGCTCAGATAATTCTCAAACCTTAAAACGAATTCTCAAGTATCCATAGCAATTTGATATGGAGACGCATGTTGTAAAAAAAAGAATTTGACTCCGCGCTAGAAAACGGGATCAGAAGGATCACGATAACTTTCTTTCCATATTTTATCAAAGATATATGACATTTTTTCAGTAAAACGATATACAAGGATCGAGTTTATAAGAACAATTTCTTGGACGATATACATTCCAAACTGCTGTTTATGGTGTTTGTTTTGAAAGAAATAAACGATGTTATTGTGTCGTATGGTTACAAAACCGTATTACCTCTCTCATGAGAGCTGAGGATAAGCGTTTGGGAGGGGATTACAACTATGGTTTTCACTATGGAATAAATGATTTTGTAGTTTAAATGGTTGAAAATTTATCTTGTTTGGTTATCGTTTCTTTTGAATACAGTAACATGTATTTAATATCAATCATGTCAACCGATCCTCTTCGGTATCCAAACACTGAAGGTATATCCTTTTTCTTTTTCTGGTCATCATAATGGGTTTAAAAGCCCACATTAGTACACGGGATTTTACAACGCTATTGGGTCTAAGCCCAATCAAATTGAAGGTATATCCAAAAACACTTCTAAAGTTTTTTTAAAATTTTTTTTTTCTTGAAAATGAACACAATTAAAAAAAAATTGGAGTTTGAATAAAAACAAATCGACGAGACGGTGCAGGGCAGTTGGTATCGCGCCGCACCATCCGACCAAATGGTCATGGGTTCGAATGATCAAAATGAAACACTTAAAATGCGTTAAAGAAAAAAAGAATAAAAACAAATCAGCCAAAAAAAAAAAAAAAAA
>CM071717.1:27322448-27334745 GCA_036630335.1 Physaria fendleri
TCATAATAATGATAATAATTTTATTTTGATTTAAAGGGTTAATATAATGTGTATATATATATATATGACACTACTATTGAATCTCGTTTCTATAGACTTTGTCAAATCACGAGTACGCAAGCTAATCTTGGAAAGAGACAAAAGTCACAAGCCACCTAAATATAGTTGTAATAATTTTATTTTGATTTAAAGGGTTAATATAATGTGTATATATATATATATGACACTACTATTGAATCTCGTTTCTATAGACTTTGTCAAATCACGAGTACGCAAGCTAATCTTGGAAAGAGACAAAAGTCACAAGCCACCTAAATATAGTTGTAGGTGACTTTGTTTGATTTATAATTTTGTATTAAATTAAGATTGAAGATGATGTAATCGTAATATTGATTACTTTCTTAATTTAAGTAAATAAAATCCACGTTCCAACCACAATTCTCGACAGCACATCTTACGCATTATATCTGATTTTTAGTTAGGTTTTTGTCTGAAATTTTTAATTAGTAAATAGAGTGTGAGAGTGAATAGAATAAAATTTTAGGGCTTATTTAGAAAAGTATTCTTTTAACGCTGATGTGGAAACAATCTTTCGGTGATCGCTAATCGCGTGCGTGTGGTTACCTGATTACCTGTTAACCAGTGGATATACTGGTACACCAGCGCGTAAGATACACCCCTCAATTTTCGTTTCTAGAATAGGCAAAGATGGTGATGATAATGACCGTGAACAACGTGGAGTTCCCAGAGAAATGGATTTCTTCTCCGGCAAGAAATCTAGGGTTTCTCGTGAAGATACGGATACGGACGTTGATGTAAGTACAGTAGAATATTTCAATAAATCATATGAATTTTGTTACAAATTGGTTTGTATTAATTAATGTGAATATATATTATTTTGTTTGATGGTATTTTGTATTAGACCGATTTGAATCTTGGAACAACTTCTTGTACCAAAAGTGATGATTTAAATATCCACGATGGAGAATGAATCTTCAGCAAAGCGTAAAAGGAATAATGAACGTGCAGTTCTGGATTTCTTATCCGTCAAGAAATCTTGGGTTTGTGGTGAAGAAGACGCAAGATTGCGTATTAATAACGAGGATCAAGATACGGACGTTGATGTACGTACAATATTTCAATAAATCATATGGTTTTGTTACAAATTGCTTTCTATTAATCAATGTGAATATTATATTATTTTGATTGATGTTATTTGTGTTAGACCTTTCAATAAATCATATGGTTTTGTTACAAATTGCTTTCTATTAATCAATGTGAATATTATATTATTTTGATTGATGTTATTTGTGTTAGACCGATTTGAATCTTGGAACAACGAGCCACGATGGAAAATCTTCAAAAGTGGAAGATCTTAAGCGTATAAACAATGAGGTAATTTTAAATTTCCTTCAAAAGTGGAAGATCTTAAGCGTATAAACAATGAGGTAATTTTAAATTTCAAATTTTTGTAAGCGGAGACTGGAGACGTCCTCTCTTCCTCTGTTTCGTTCTCTCTGGCCGTTCACTTCTGGTTTCTCCTTCGAGCGTAGGTTCGTCTTTCTCTGAAGATTCCGGCGAGGTAAGTCCTGTTTGGGAAGCATGGAGGTGTTGACGATTTAAACCAACTTGGTCGAGTGATGATTGGGTGTTGTCGGCGTTTAGTCCTCTCTCTCTGGCCATTTGGGTTTTGGTTTTTTTCCGGGAAGGTGATCCGGCGTTTCCCACTCAATTTCTCTATCCCGACTTTCCCTCAAGGTTTTCTCTCCGGTCTGAGCTCATCACCAAGCAAAGGAAGTCAGCCCGACCGACTTTCAGTCTCAGTCGCTTCGGCGCGGTTTGGCCGACATCAACCTTCGACGGCGCTCCTTGGAGTGTAGGTTTGTTAGGGTTTCGTTAATGGGCTTCGTGTTGGGTTTCGGTCCAATGCTTTAGGCCCATTACGAAATCTTCTTTTAATTTTCTGTTTCATGTGTTTCTATTTTTTCTCTTTGTTTAATTGGGTTTTCGGGGCCATCCCTTTGTGTCCTAGGCTGAACCCATCTTCTTTATATATTATATATATGATCCTTTTTCCGAGAAAAAAATAAATAAATAAATAAACAATGAGGTAATTTAAGGAGAGTTAAATGCGTAGAGACAGTTGCGTTGCACTTCAGATGCAAGTTGATGAATTTCAGATGCAACAACAACGACAGGTAACTAATAATTTGATTATTAACCTTAATAATTAAATAGAATTTATCGTAATCAAATTTATATGAAGTATCAATTCAAAAGAAACCTTCATTTTATTAGAATATTACGACATTTGGTATTGTGATTAATAGGTCATTAATTATTATGATCCAAAAACGGCATTAAATCTTTTAAAGAGATAATAATATAAAATAGGTCATTAATTATTATGATCCAAAAACGGCATTAAATCTTTTAAAGAGATAATAATATAATTATATCGATATTTAAATATATATTAATAAAACAGAAAAGCAAATATACATATATGTATTAAAAAATTAGAAACGTATTATTTATATTAATATATTAACAAAAAATTAAATTACAATTTTTATTTAAATTATTTTTCTATTATTATTAATAAAATGATTGATTGGATATTGTTTTTTTATAAAGAAAGAGTTCATTTTTGTCCTAATTTTTTCATAGCTATTATTAAATTATATGAATTTATTTTAAATAATCGTTGTATTA
This sequence comes from Physaria fendleri, assembly GCA_036630335.1. Classification (NCBI taxonomy): domain Eukaryota; kingdom Viridiplantae; phylum Streptophyta; class Magnoliopsida; order Brassicales; family Brassicaceae; genus Physaria; species Physaria fendleri. Next base: position 27,325,164 of record CM071717.1, read on the forward strand.
TTTCACATAAACTTTAAATTATATGAATTTATTTTAAATAATCGTTGTATTATTTCACATAAACTTTTAACGGGTAATCTTTTTTATAGTTACATGTTAATTAAAAAAAAACACAATCTTTTGTAAAAAATAAATTTTTTGAAAACTATAAAAAAAAATAGCTATTATTTTTTCCAAAGAAAAGATAATTTTTTCTGTCAGAAAAGAAAAAAAAATATTTTCAGAAAACTCTCAAATTTATCAACTAATTAGTAATTTTGTGATAAAAATATAATAATAATAAATTAAAAATATGCATGATTTCATATTTTTTAAAAACAATAATTAAAATAATACATTTTAGTTTTTAAGAAAATATAAATCTCGTGCAATCTCAAATTTATCAACTAATTAGTAATTTTGTGATAAAAATATAATAATAATAAATTAAAAATATGCATGATTTCATATTTTTTAAAAACAATAATTAAAATAATACATTTTAGTTTTTAAGAAAATATAAATCTCGTGCAATCGCACGGGAGAAATCTAGTAATAATTATTATTTTCTCTCTTTCCTGTTTTTTTTTCAATTCCTTGATTGTTGTTGTTTTCGATTTAAACAATTCATAAAAACATGGCGAGCTTGTAATTATTTTTTACTCCTAGATCAATAAACTAGCAAATTTCACCCAAAAAAGTCATTATTAATACTAAAAATCATAGATAAAGAAAAAAGGCGAATGAAAAACCTAGGATAACATATAAATAAATAAATGTCTCTATATATATTGGGTCTTCAAACTTATCTTCGGGTTTACCCGAACCCAAACTATTTTCAATATGAGATCCGATCGGGTTTTTTTAAATTATGGGTTCGGTTTGAATTCGGGTTTGGCTTCGGATTTTTTGCTCAATCCTACTTATGACCACATTTACACCTATCATGCGAGCCACCCCTATTCCGATCTAATACTTGCGGATTTTGAAAGCTTTTTTCGTTTGAACTTGATTTGTAAATTATACACATAAGGGTTTTGGATGATCTAAACAAGACAAAAAGGACTTTAAAAAAAAACAACCCTCCATTCAAAATGAACAAGAGAAAGTGGTATACGGAGGTATTCAAATTTCAAAATGAACAAGAGAAAGTGGTATACGGAGGTATTCAAATGAGACAAGTTGTCACTCGTAATTTCACAATATTTTCTGAACACGCTCACCTGGAAGTTCTTTGTTCAATGAATTTTTTTTTTTGATTTTATCCCACAAGTTACTGATGACATCAATCAACAAATCATAAGCGAAATAACCGACGAAAAACTACTAAGGCAATATTTAGAATTGGCCCACAACAAGCACCTGATAGCAATGAATTTAACGACCAATTTACCAAAAAAACACTGGAATTTAATCTCAGAATTTGTGATTTTAAAGGTCATAAATTTCTTTCAAAATAAACATACTTGACATAAGCCATAACCTTACAAACCTATGTCTAACCCATGAGTGGAGTCACCTAATACCATAACTATCATAAGGGCATAAGCCATAACCTTACAAACCTATGTCTAACCCATGAGTGGAGTCACCTAATACCATAACTATCATAAGGGCCGGGAACCAAGATCGACAAGGTGCAACCAAAGGATCAACGAGATCCGATCAACGAGATCCGGTGCTGAAATTCTATGGCTTGACGTTGCAAAGGTCGATAGACGAGATGGACACGACGAAACCACATGACCAAAACAAAAGGATTCTACTTGGTCGGTTATTACCTATGTCGATAAGGATAGAGATGATACTTTAGATCGTCGTCCTAATTCCCGAGACGCTGATCTCGAGAAACTCGCTTCTATCTGAGAAGCTTCTGCGTCTAGCTTATGAGGTAAAATAACTGTTTGATTGGAGGCAACCCATCGTCTAGCTTATGAGGTAAAATAACTGTTTGATTGGAGGCAACCCATTGGTAAGTTTGTAAATATTGGACTCTTCTTTTTTAATTTTTAGTTTTAGTTTTAATGTACAGATTAGGTCCGAAGTAAAAACCTATCAAAACAGTTCCGAGAAATATACGGGAACAAAAAAAGAAGAAAGCAGAATTTTTGGACCTGAGGTTTTTGAGGTTCGCTCGGGCAAAGTAAGATTCGCCCAGTTCGATCAAACCATACCAGATTCACTCGAGCTGTATCCAGGTACGCGTTTTTAAAAATCCTAGTGTGTTCGAACAAGCATACTAGAAAACAAAAACTCAAGCCACCGCGAGGATACCTCCAATTTTCCTCTCTAAAATTCTCATTCCTTCACCAAATTTAGTATTTCAAAGCTCTAATCCACTTAGATTTTCACCCTCAACATATTTTCTCAAAAGCATTTGCACCAAAAATCAACGACATGAGCTAAATTTTGAAAATCCGAATAGTGTGAAAATCAACGACATGAGCTAAATTTTGAAAATCCGAATAGTGTGTTCTTAAGAAATTTTTTGATTTGATTATGCTAGATTGATTTTAGGTTAAAATTGATGTTAGATAAGAGTTAGTTTACTTGTTTAGGTTTATTTTGTAACTTGAATCGTTTTTAGGTTTTGCAAAATCTAGAATTTTAGTTTGGAAAATTTGGATGAATAAAGAACTTTGAAAATTTAGATATTTGGTTTTAATAATCTTGTTATATTAAGCTAGAAATATCGGATTTCAAATTTGTTTGAACCGTTATTCAAGTTTTAAAACCTTCTAGCTTATGATTATTTTAGGATTCAAAATTTACAAAATAATTTCATTTAACGTTTTTCAAAATTATGATTTTTTAAAAATTGCAAACAATTGTTTTCAAAAAAATATATATAATAGTGTTGTAAAATTTTAATAGTTTGATAAATTTTTAACTTGCTAAAAATTTTAAAAATTCTTTTAAATTTTTATTTTTGTAATTACTTTTGGTTTTTAATTTTTAATTAGTTTGTTTTGGTTAAAAGGCCATTTAAAAATTTTCAAAAATTAGCAAATAAATTTGTTATTTGTTTTTGCCTTTTAAAATTAGGTTGTATAAAATTATATCTGCATATTTTTTAACGTTCAATTATTTGACAGATATTATGGTATCTTACTGATGGACCCCGACTACACACGATTCGAGGAGGTTTCGGACTCCCGAGATATGACGCTCGCTCAACTGGAACGTCTACAAGCACAGAGCACATAGCGGGGTTTGGGGAAGTTGGAGTAGCACTTGCTACAATGGTTTCTTTGGGGTGGATTTGGAGCTGACTCATGTCATGGATACGCGTACTCTGATGACCATGGAGATCCACGTTCAGGTTATGCGGTTCATGGAGGCTATCGGGTTAGGAACTATCTGTATCAGTTCTTACCTGGTATATCATGAGCTAGTGCGGCAGTGCCTGGCCTCTGCGGGGGACTACAATGTTCTGAGCCTTCCAATGGTTTCTCAGGGACGCTGATGTTCTTTGAGTTTTACCCTAAATAGTTACTGAAAGTATAAAGTATACTGCAGTAGTACTTAAGGATCGATTCCATAGAGATCAAGGTACTTCGTAGATCTGAGCTTACGTAAGGCAATCTAAAGTTAGGAGAAAATATGAGTTGGGATTTTGGTATAGCTAGAGCTGCTAAACTAATGCTAAACAGGAAACTACTGATGATAAAAAAGTGTTAAGCGACATAGATTTCTAGGGATTCTCGCCACTTCTGATCAGACAACTATTCAAGATTCTATTAACTACGATTTCTTGAAATCTAGCTGTTCTTATTATCGCATAGCTGCAAGAGGATTCTGTTCAAGAACCACTGCCTAGCATCAAGCCTCAACCCTTGCAAACTACACTCTTCTCTGTACCACTAGACCCTGTCAGGGAATTAAATCTAGGCATCTCGCTTCGACGTGATACAGAGAGCTTTAATTATATAAGCTGTCATAGGTCACAACCCTAGCATACCTAGAATCAACATCGTTTCATTCCCGGATTTTACATGATCTAAATATACATAGAATTGCCCATCAGACGCACATTGAACTTGGTTTTGGTTCACCAGTGCGGGTTAACGCTAAAGATGGACACAAGGGCACATCAATCTAGAATGATGCAACCAAGAGCACAGACTGGAAAACATAGAAATTAAAACTGTCTACTAAAGGTCACCTTTTCTAATATCGACATTACTCTTTCTTTGGGTCTACATAGTGCGGGTCAGCGCCAAGGGTAGCCACAACAAAACACCGATCTAGATCGGGATTACTACAAACTATAAAGCATAGATATGGGCCTTGTCACCTTCTCTAATATCGATGAGACTCAATTTTTAGTCTACACAATGCGGGTTAGTGATGCGCTAGGTTGTTAAACCCTAGGACACACCTGAGTTTCCCCCAAGGAAATTCCTTGAGAGTTTAACCCAGTTTTTACCGCAAGTGCACGGTTTGATCACTTGTAATAAAGAGCGGGATCAATCCTCAGGGAACAAGGTTACTTTTTGAATTCTAAACCTAAACCTATCTAGGATGCTAAAAACGAGGGATTTGTTGTTGTTTCGAGGTTTTTTGCATAAAAACTAAATAATAAACAATTAAATAAATAATAGAGACAACTAGGGTTTTGTTTCCCTAGGGACCTAGAATCTATGGATCCATCAACTATTCAGGGTCTGAATTAAGGACATATCCTGAAATCAAACACGGATATTGACTACGCCGTGGTGTTCGGTCATAGCCGTCATACCCTAGGGGTTGCAAGGTTGAGACCAGGGATTGCCACTCTACCTAACCACCCCCTAAAGAGCATTATCTCGCTCAAGTCTGATATGTTCACAACCTTATTTGAACAACACTTTCATCGCCAAAGTTCAGTTGCCCATCTATAACAGTTCAGAGAACCAAAGCTCCGCTAAGAGTCCTTGATTAACCCTAGATTCAACATTTGGGTGATCAAGCCAGATCCAACATTAAGACTGGTTATAGATGGAGATCTACTAATGATTGCCCTCTCTGTGATATTCCCATAGACTACTAGGTATTCCCTTTAGGAAACCTCACCCTGATGCCTCTACTAGGAGACTACTCGGTCATAGAGTTTGAAACCCCAAGAGGAAGCATCTTCATTATCCCTAGAGACTAAACTAAACTGAAAACTTAAAGAAAACTGAAACTTTATTTAGAAATTTTTTCTGTCGAACCTGAATGAATACAAGAGTTAGAGGAGACCCCTATTTATACAAGAAAAGAGAAATTCGAGATACTTCTAATATTCCCTAGTGCCCGAGCTAACCAAAGTGAATTCGCTCAGGCCCTCTTATGATTATCCACTTTTGGGTTTGATTATTAATCCTTCCATGCTTATCCACTTCGAGGTGGCGTGTGTGCCCTAGACCTAGCTCCTACTTACCTGAAACAAGTCAAGCCCGAGCTAATCCAACCTGATTCGCTTGATCTCTAGGTCTTTTGGAAGCTTTTCTTTATTTTCTTCCTCTGCAAACAATCATGTGATATGGAGAAACCCTAAATATAGTGCTCGAGCGAATATGAGCTCGTCTCCAGGATGTTTTTTTGAATCTTCAGAAATCTTCAAATCTGGGGTGTATCTGGTGCACCTAAGTTTCCAAATGCATCCTTTGTCTTTTGAACACTTGATTTCTGCTCTTTTCGTCTCTTTGAGTGAATGACTTGTTTCTTATAATTCTAAGCTGTAAAGTTTTTAAAAAGATTTAAAAAAGCAAACAAAAATACCCTGGAAACACCAGAAAGCAGGGTAAGAAAACGGTAAAATAATCAGTATATTAAACTCCCCCTACTTAAGTTGCTTGTCCTCAAGCAAGAACAGTTTATATCAGAGTTGTGTTCGACTTTTCTTCTTTTCTAGATTTGACTCTACTCTTTAGCAGCTTTTCCTTCGACTTGCCATGAGCTTCCCAATTCCCTTTTCTTTGAATTTTATTCTCAAATCAGCATTAAGCTGCATCTTTTCAACTTTTGGAAAAATCCTGGATCACAATAAACTTACTTTTTATGATCTCTGTGAATCAAGACCTTCCTCGGTGTTTTGAACTTAGAACTTTTCCTCCCTTATTTCCTTGATTTCTATATATTTCTTAAGTAAAGCTTTTGAATTAGGGATCTACAACTCTCGCCACCTTACTTAGCATTGGTTTTGAACCACCAGGCAAAGCCAATGCACAAGTTTCGAGTAGTTGTAGCTACCCAATTCCCGTCGAGTAGTTGTAGCTACCCAATTCCCGTCACCTCGCTTAGTAGTTCATGCTCTAGACGTAGCCATGATAGAACTCTTTATTATTTATTTTTTATTTTCTTTTTCTTTTTTTCTTTCTTTTCTTTTCTGTATCCTTTTCTTTTGTTTTGGCTCTGTCACTTCACCATTTGCAAGGATAGATTGGTCGACTATTCAGGTGCTAAATAAGCTTTTGTCTAGAACTCAAAAATCGAATATTTACTAAGCCACGCTAATGGTTATTAGTCTTCATACCCTACAGGTTGGAAGGTTGAGACCAGGGACTGCCACACTGACTAACAACCCCCTAGGGAGCACTATCTTGTTTGAGTCTGATATGTTCACAACCATATTTGAACAGCACTCTCGTCGCCAAAGTTTAGTTGTTCGGGAGCACTATCTTGTTTGAGTCTGATATGTTCACAACCATATTTGAACAGCACTCTCGTCGCCAAAGTTTAGTTGTTCATCACTGCTATGTTTAGGTAATCTGCACTCTGCTAGGAGTCAAGGATTATCCTATGATCATAAGACAATTCGCCATAAAGCTTTAAGCATTAGTCAACATATGATGAAGACTTTCTTAAACATCCAACCTCTTTGCGACAAATCCATAGATCTAGGGATTTAAACCCTTAGGGACAGAAACCAAATAAGGTTGAAGTCCGCAGCGGAGAGAGAGAGAGAAAGGAGGGTGATTGCGGCGGAGGAAAAAAATAAGGTTGAAGTCCGCAGCGGAGAGAGAGAGAGAAAGGAGGGTGATTGCGGCGGAGGAAAAGGACAAAAAAGGATGAGAAGAAGAAATCGGGGAAGATCGCGGTGGGGGAGGTTTTCCAGCGGTGGAGCACGACGTTTTTCGGCGAAGGGCACGGCGGCGGTGGTGGTTCGGGGACTTCAAGGGTGGTCAGTGAGTAAACTAGGTGCAAGCATGGTTGATTTCGGAGCTCGGGGTCGGGGTTCGGGTTTATTTTTGAAAATGCATCGTTGTTAGTTGCATGTTGTAGTGTATATGCATGCTCATTTTGTTTATTGATTGCAGTGTAGGTTGTGTGAACGGGTCGGGAGTCATTAGGAAACCGATAGCAGGTAATCAAAATTACCCGTCTATTAGAAGTCCTAAAGTGCGTAGTACATGCATGGCGTGTTGAGCATGTGATGATGTGTTGCATATTAGGCATATTCGATATGTATGATGCATTGTTGAATGTGTGTGTGTGTGTATGAAGCCTTAAAGCCTTGATTGTGTGATCAGGGAATTCGAAGGTAAGTGATTCTAACCCTTGTATCATGAGTTGTTGTTGTGTGTGCGTTTGTGTGCGTGTGACATTGTTTTTTGTTGGTTGTGTGTGCGGTAGCAGTGCGTAGTTCCTAGCATTTTTAAGTCTAGGAGGTCGTGGTTGTGGTTGTGTGCAGTATCACGTGGTGAGGTAAAGGTTAGCTTCTATGTTATAGAAGGGTGAGATAAGTGTATGGGTAGTTTTCTAGTGGAGTAAGGCTAGGTGGTTGGAAGTGGCGCCAGAAGTTGCGAAGGTTGAGGTGATGAGCGGAGTAACGTACACGGGAAGTTGCGAAGGTTGAGGTGATGAGCAGAGTAACATACACGGGAGGTGTGCGGTTACTGGTGGTGCAGCATAGTAGCTGGAAGAGATCCACGAAGATGGTGGAGGCCAACCGCAGAGGCACGCGCAGGGATCAATCTCGAGGCTCCCCTGAAGGGCAGAAGGGTAGCCTGTGGTGCGGGGCAGCGGGAAGGTCGGTATTGGCTCGCGAGCCTTGCCGACAATGGGATAGGTGGAGTTCTCTATCACCGTGAGAAGCGGATCGGCCCAGGCTAGATGGAGACCGCTCCGGAGCAGTTTGCCCGGGAGTGAGGGAACCGCTTAAACTGACAGAATTGGGACTAGCGGGAGAGGGCTAGATCCCGAAGTCAGGGGTGGAACTGGAGTTCGGGCTTCCTCCAGACAATATCGTCGGGACTACTGCGCAGACTGTATGTTACGCAGTAGTGTCGGCTCTATTATGCCGGGTAAGACCCATTGGGGCAGGTAGAGTTGTGGAGTAGCGGGGGTCTAGTGTTAAGGCTAGATGGTTGCGTGACTAGGGATTGCTTGTGCTGGGCGTTGCCCATGTGTGCTTTTATTGGTTATGTGATTGTTGTTGTTGTTATGTTGTTGTTAGGTAAGGTCCTTGGGGAGGTCTAGAGGTGTACATGGGAGTTCTAGTGCAGGTTACCATGTTCTTGTTTGATGGTTGGTTCTTGCATTAGACCTCACGTGTGAATTTTCTAGGTTGAGTCGGGATCGTAGTTATCTTGGGGTTGGGGTAGTGTTTACTTACTCAGCTTTATGCTGACCCGAGCTCATCCTTGCAGGTTAGGGCAAGTGTAAGAGGAAACGAGGATGGTTGACCCAGCTGTAGATTTTGGAACCGGTGTTTTGTTGTAAGGACCTTTAAAGGCTTTTAAAACACCTATTGTTTTTCGTTGCTGTGTTTTATCGTTGTTGTTGCGGTATTTCGAACTCTGAAGGTTGTTGATTTTTATCGGTGTTGATGTTTTAAAGATTTTATCTGCTTGTGTGGCTTGTTTTATGTTTCATGTTTTGTGTTATACCTATTGTCTGGAAACGATACTAGTCCACGCTGGCAGACGAACCAACTGCTAGTCGGACTTCTCTGTCACGGGACAAGGACAAAGGCGGGCAAGGACGAACCTTCTGCGTTGTGGCGCTCGGCGGTCTTCCAGGTCAGGAGCGGGGCGTTACACACAAATACAAGTAATTTAACTAATACTACTACACTATCATATCTTGTTGTGTTCAAGTGTATAGTTAGTCGAATCAAGTGGCCACCCTTTCATCAAACAAGGCTTCCATTAGGTCCTACGCATTCTCGGGAAATCATTGGTCACATCTTCCACATATTCCATTATAAAATTCTCTGTCATATTAGGGATTGTCTCACTCGCCAAAAACTGAAAATTATAATTAAAATGTATTTACTTTTTGGTTTCACATTATATGATTGAATTCGACTTAAATAAATGCGGATTACCTGCATAGGAAAACTGAAACCCGGGGAAGTCCAAGTTGATCTTATTTTTCCTTTCAAATGATCAACATGCCAGATCCTGTTCGAAGGTGAACGTTCCCCAAGTAAATGTCTGGGAAGCTTCAAGATCATCGGAAACACATAAGTAGGAACAAATGTATATATCCATTCGTGTCATATTTTTTATGACTATGCTCAAAAATAGTAAGAGTGTCATCTTCACTTGTTGGTTACCTCACGACATCGATTGAAACTTTTTTTATAGCCTTAACTGTATTATTTTCTCTTATTATTTCTACCACTTCCAAATT
>CM071717.1:27338211-27351981 GCA_036630335.1 Physaria fendleri
AAGTCAGAAATGGAGTAAGATATGTTAGGGGTTCTTCACGTAGGATGCAGACATTTGAGACGAAAGTTGACGAGCAGAAGATAACTAGGGGAAGTCTGCCAAATGATGTCACAACAAGATGGAATTCGACTTGCTACAATAGCTAAGTGTTTGTTGGATTGTTTGGCTGAATGGGGCATTGAAAAGATATTCACCGTAACAGTTGATAATGCTACAGCAAAAACATCTGCATTAAGGAAATTTCAGAGGGAATTTGCTTCAAAGAGTGAGGAAGATTTTGTACTGGGTGGAGATTACATTTGTAACAGTTGATAATGCTACAGCAAAAACATCTGCATTAAGGAAATTTCAGAGGGAATTTGCTTCAAAGAGTGAGGAAGATTTTGTACTGGGTGGAGATTACATTTATGTGAGGTGTGCAGCTCACATCATAAACTTGATTGTGAGAGATGGTGTGGCTGATATAAGTGAAAAGTGTGGAAGCAGTCAGAAATGGAGTAAGATATGTTAGGGTTTCTTCGCGTAGGATGCAGACATTTGAGACGAATGTTGACGAGCAGAAGATAACTAGGGGAAGTCTGCCAAATGATGTCACAACAAGATGGAATTCGACTTTTCTGATGTTGCAAATGCTGTAAAGTTTGGGAGAGCTTTCGATAAGATGGAAGCAGAAGATAAACTTTACAATGATTATTTCAATGAGGTGGAAAATGGACAGAAGAGAATTGGTCCACCCTAGCGGGGCTGATTGGAGAGAAGTTGAGAGGTTGAACCAATTTCTTACCATGTTCTACACTGCTACAAAGATTGTCTTGGCTTCTACTGTTGTTTCATCTTACCAATGCTACGGGGATATAGTTACCATAGAAAAAGCTTTGGTTAAGATGAGCAATGATGTAAACAAGAGGTTAGCTAGCAAAGCTGATGAGATGAAGGCTAAATTTGACAAGTATTGGGACGGAATAAAGAGTGTCAACAAGCTGGAAGCTGGATGAGATGAAGGCTAAATTTGACAAGTATTGGGACGGAATAAAGAGTGTCAACAAGCTGGCCATCATTGCTAGTATTTTTGATCCTACTATGAAGTTTGTGTTTGCCAAAATGTATTTTGACAGGTTGTATGGTAAAGACAGTGTGCACAAGCTAAGGAGATGTATAAATTGGTATATGAAGTGTTATATTCATTGTTTCAAGAGTACATGAGTAGGGCAAAATCTAGTCAGCAATCAACTCAGCAATCAGGTCAGCAATCAACTCAATCCAGTCAAACAACATCTTCAAACCATGTAGTACGTGATCCGGTTGATGAAGATTTAGGATATAAACGGATGCACTGTGCTTATCAAGAGAGTTTTGAAGATATTACACATGGCACTGCTAGCAATGAGTTGGAAATCTACTTGAACGAAGCAGTAGTCAATCCAAAAACAATGGTTGGATGCGAGTTTGATGTGTTGTCTTGGTGGAAGGTGAATTCTAGAAAGTTTCCCATAATGTCTGAGATTGCAAGAGACATTCTAGCAATGCAAGTTTCTTCCGTTGCATCTGAAAGTGCTTTTAGTACAAGTGGGAGACTTGTTTCACCATATAGGAGTACTTTAACTCACTACATGGTTGAAGTCATGATGTACAAGTGGGAGACTTGTTTCACCATATAGGAGTACTTTAACTCACTACATGGTTGAAGTCATGATGTGCCTTGAACAATGGGTTAAAAATGACATTAAGATGCCTGAAAAAACATTTGAAACAAATGCTGATTTGTTAAGTGACTTTGAGCTTCAAGATGGTCTAGAAAGAGGTAACCATTGTACATTACCTTGTCTTTGTGCAAATGTAAAAATTCTGAACTTTATGATTTGTATTTGTTTCAGAATTTGGAATTGTACATTACCTTGTCTTTGTGCAAATGTAAAAATTCTGAACTTTATGATTTGTATTTGTTTCAGAATTTGGAAGTTTGGACGAAGATGCTCATTTCAGCAATTTCACGTAGGCTGATGCTAAGTGTCCAACATTTTAATGGTAAAAGTTTTATCAAATTCAGTTTTATAAGCTTTAATAATTGTGTTTAGTATATTAATTGTGTTTCTTTGACTTTATTAGGGGATGAAGAATATGGTCCTGAAAATGTTTGGTTGTTTTGCTGCCTTTAAAGTTTGAAACTTGAATTTTAATATCGTTGACTTTGATGTCTTTGCAACTTGGGTATTTTATTTTGATATTTTGATGTCTTTGGAACATTGTTGAAACTACTATTTTGATTGCTATGGAATATTATGCTATGTTATTTTGTTATAATCAGATCAGGATGAAGAAAAAATAAAGCAAATTATTCAATACGACAGATTAAAAAATCACCAGTCTTTTTGGGTTTTTAGTTTCTATTTCGGATTTTTTTATCCAGTTTCGGGTTTTTCGTGTTTGCTAACCCGAACCCGACTGAGATCTAAGAAATTTTCAGATCTTTTCAAAAACCCGAACCCGACCCGAACCCGCATGAACCCGACCCAAACCCGACCCGACTTAATAAATACCAGATCGGGTATAGTTTTTTATTCAATACGACAGATTAAAAAATCACCAGTCTTTTTGGGTTTTTAGTTTCTATTTCGGATTTTTTTATCCAGTTTCGGGTTTTTCGTGTTTGCTAACCCGAACCCGACTGAGATCTAAGAAATTTTCAGATCTTTTCAAAAACCCGAACCCGACCCGAACCCGCATGAACCCGACCCAAACCCGACCCGACTTAATAAATACCAGATCGGGTATAGTTTTCATAGGTCTGAATTACCCGAAATCCGAAAATCCCGACCCGAACCCCGACCCGAAACCCGAAACGCCCACCCCTACTGCAACATGTAAAAGACCATCCTGTTTTTAAAGCCTTGAATAATAACTCGGTCCACAACGTCATGCCTATATATATACTCCGTTAGGCTACAGTTCTGTTGAACCGAGTTGATTAACAGATTAACATTTAATGAAAATTGGCAACGTAACCAAATATACCTTAAACAGTATAGAGTATCGAGAATTACAAATACACTGGGCCAGCGACAAATACGAAGTACGACACACTCCACTTGCACACTGGATACTTTATATGTACATGCTCCCAAAGTAACCTAATTCGTAAAATCCGAGAAATTTTCTAATCGATTGGTCCTTTGTTTGCTAAGGTTTGTTAAAAATAAACAATCCCAGATTTAGAATTTGATCATTGACGTTAATTTTTAATGGATTCCTTCTCTTTCAAATCTCTACCATTCGAACAAAAATCACCTCAATTTTTCAATCAAGTTCTTTTTTTTTTGATAAATAAGAGACAACTCAGAGATGAAAAGAAACAAAGAAAAAGAAAAAACGTTGTAATTGGAAGGTTGACACTGTAATCGTCCAGGGACTAATACCAGCGAACATTGTAATCGTCCAGAGACTAATCCCGACGAACGGAGAACAAAACTTTAAAAATCTAATTGGAAGATAGTGAGAGAAAATGTCATTTATTGGAACATTGGAAAAATGCAAGGCCTATGACAAAACCGTATATGTTATGGATTTGTTGACATTAGAGGGTAACACTTATCATAAAACATGTTTCAGATGCAGCCATTATAATGGCACTCTCGTGGTGTCTCTTTTTCCTCCATTGTTACTCTATTATTATAATGGCACTCTCGTGGTGTCTCTTTTTCCTCCATTGTTACTCTATTTTTTTTTTTCTTTTGGCAATGTTCTTTTTATTAAAAAATGGTTCAAATTTTTCTGAAGAGATAAGCAATTACTCATCAATGGTTAATTCTTTACTGCAAGCCACACTATGAACAATTCAAAGAATCTGGGTTTATGGTCTCAAATCAGCCTCCAAAATGGACTAAAAACGTGAGTTTCGAACTCATTCGTGACAATCTCTCAAGAAATGGCACAAAATTGAGAGAAATTGACTTGATTTCAATTCTGGGGAAAATGTTGAGGGTTAAACCCTAATTTGATTTGGGAAGATGACAATGACCAAAACGACGACGTTTAGTTTAATTCAATTTTCAAAATTTCGATTTTTTTGTTAATTCCAATTAATTGAGAAATTCGAAATTCCAAAAAGAACATCGTTTGAATTAAACCGTGATAATTAACATCGCTAATTTTCATTAAATGTTAATCCTGTTAGTCAACTCGGGTCAACGGAACTGTAGTCTAACGGAGTTTATATAGAGGCATGACATTGTGGACAGAGTTATTATTCAAGGCTTTAAAAACAGGGTGGTCTTTTAGATGCTGCAGATTTCCTACTAGAGCCATTTACTGGCTGGTTTAGACCTTTTTTCGTGCAACTGAGTTTGAGGATATGGATAGTGATAAGATGGAAGAAAGAGATTCCACGGGAAGTTAATGACGGTGAGCCTAAACAGCCAACCAACACAAAATAAAAATTCAAGAAAGATCATATGTTTGGGAACATTATACAAGGCTAAAAGATAACGTTAATAAGTGCAAGTAATTACTCTCGGAAAGAACCGTCATGTCCTACTTCTCAAAGTACTTCTAATATAATAAAGCATTTGAAGATATGTAAGAAGTACTTGGCAACTAACGAGCATGCAAACCAAACCAATCTTAAAAAGCATTTGAAGATATGTAAGAAGTACTTGGCAACTAACGAGCATGCAAACCAAACCAATCTTAACCAAGAAGGTGATTGTACTCTCAAATACGGTAGAGTTTCTGAGGCTATATTCAAGGAAACATCTAATGAGATGCTTTTTTTGGTGAGTTGCCATTGCCATTCATGGAAGGAGTAGCGTGGAAGCATTTCTGCAATAAAACAAAGCAATACAAGCCTCATTTTAGAAGAACAGCAGAGTAGCGTGGAAGCATTTCTGCAATAAAACAAAGCAATACAAGCCTCATTTTAGAAGAACAGCAACTCGTGATATTTTTAAGATGTATTTCCAGAAGAAATCAGAGATGAAGAAAATGATCGGGTCGCATAGGCTTTCACTTACAACAGATATCTACATGGTGATTATATCACAATGAAGCTTTCTACATGGTGATTACATCACATTGAGTTGATGATCATCGGAGTTTAAGGAAACTGATTATTGGGTTCAAGAATATTGTTGATCATAAAGGAGTGACTATAACAAAGATTCTACTTGACTACTTAGGTGACTGGAATATCAAAAAGGTCTTCATAATTACAGTAGACAACGCCACAGTCAACACATCAGCTATTAGGAGGTTTAAAGATGAGTTCAAAACAATAGGTACAAATTCATTGGTTTTAGAAGGTGAGTTTTTGCACATGAGGTGTGGATGAGTTCAAAACAATAGGTACAAATTCATTGGTTTTAGAAGGTGAGTTTTTGCACATGAGGTGTGCTGCTCATATAATCAATTTAGTGGTTAAGGATGCACTGAAAGAAGCAGATGCAAGTATAGAAGCAATAAAGAATGGTATCACATATGTTAGAAATTTTGATGACAGACTAAAGTCCTTTGAATTGCGGGTTGACAGTCTAAGAATAAGTAGAGGTAGTCTTGTACTAGATATCCCAACTAGGTGAAATTCTACTTTTATTATGCTATCTAGAGGTCTTCAGTTCAGGTTAGTGTTTGACTAGATGGAAGTAGAAGACAAAAAGTACAATGAATGGTTTGAAAAAATGAGAAAGGGGTTAAAAGGATTGGACCTCCTAAAACAAAAGAATAGGAAGCTATTGAGAAATTGGTACCGTTTTTGGAACTGTTTCACGTTTTTAACTTAACTGTATCAGCTTCAAAGAATGTTAACTCGTATAAGTGATATGCTGAAATTAAGAATATTGAGAAGGATATTATGAAAGTTATCCATGATTCTGATCTATCCATGAAGGAGAAGGCATTAATGATGAGGACTAAATTCAGAAGAGAAGGCATTAATGATGAGGACTAAATTCAGAAAATATTGGGATGGTTTAGAGGATATAAATCTGCTTTTGATTGTATCAAGTATCTCAACACTACTAACAAGATGTGTTTTGTGGAACTTTACGGAAAGGACATCAATGAGTGTAAGTTGATTTAGCATGAAGTAACTGAAGCTTTGCATAAACTTTTTGCAGAGTATAAGTTACGATTTTGGACTACTAGTTCACTATTCCAGTCACAGAACACATCTTCTTCATCGCATTCTCAGAGTCAAAGTGGTGATGATATGAAAGATACTACTTGCAGGTATAAATTTGAAACAAGGGAATTCGTCTACAATAAAATGGTAGAACGAAAAGGTATTCAAGAATCAAGTAACGAACTGGAGCTCTACTTGAAGGAACCAATAGAAAACCCAAATCTAATGCGTTGAACAAAGTTTGATTTTTTTTATCATGGTGGAGGATTCATGCACCAAAGTATTCGATTCTTTCTCAATTAGCTAAAGATGTGTTTGCTATGCAAGTTTCCTCAGTTGCCTCACAATCAGCCTTTAGCACAAGTGGTCATCTTCTAACGCCTTTTAGAAGTTGTCTCACTCATGACACAATATAAGTTCTTATAAGCAAGCAACAATGGCTTCGAAGCTCACTTAACCTAAGAGACAAGGGTGAAGAGTCAAATACTCAACAAATGTTTGCTGAAATGGTAATCCAAGATCAACTACAAAAAAGTACAACAAATGTTTGCTGAAATGGTAATCCAAGATCAACTACAAAAAAGTAATTTACATATCAATATACTACTTGATTTTTTGTTGAAAAACTGATTAGTATTGTATTATTTTTTGCAGAATTTAATTTTGGCTCCACATCTATTTAAAAAGCTTCAGTTCATGAGTCAATGAGGAAAGGTTACATCATTTTTTTTTGTTTCATGTGGAATTTGACTTATGTGCTCATAACAGATAACCCAATCCAAACATATCTTAATTGGACAATCTATCCAACTTGATTTACTTTAGTTGGATTATTGGTTGTGAAATTGTTAGTGAGTATTTATATTGTTCATATTACACATCATTATCAATTTTAGTATTGTTTTTTTATAATTTTATATGCAGATGTAATCAATATTTTCAGAATGTCATTTATCTTGGTCACGATGGAGTCATGGAGACTTGACAATTGAGAGCTTATGTTTTCTTAAGTCATGTGGAATTTGACTTTTTATTTAATCCATCTTTAAAAAACCAATTGTTTGGGGCCTTGGTTCAAACTCCTTATATTCCAAAAGGGAATTTGACTTTTTATTTAATCCATCTTTAAAAAACCAATTGTTTGGGGCCTTGGTTCAAACTCCTTATATTCCAAAAGAAGCCACTTATTTACGGCTTCTACGCCCTTCCCTTTCTTTGCTTTACCTTGTTTTTCAAAATTTTATTGACTCTTTTTTTTTTTGAATGAATGTTTAATTTATTCAACAAAAAAAAATATTTCCAAAAGTGTTTAAAGAGATGACATTAAACGTATTGGAAGACTATAGAAATCAGTGTAATCTCTATAGTGCACCTTCATCCCTCGCTGCCTCATTAAAACCTTAGAGGCAGAAACTTTGCTTCGAATCCCCTTATCTAACATTTTTATCAAAACTCTCTTGAGATTGAGGAGGTTGACCATGACGTCTATTGTTTCGTTCCATCCACACAGCATAGACCACAGCTTGAAACGAATACTTAAGTAAAATTTTTGTCTCCCTTTGTAAATGAGTCGTAAGGAGAAAACGGATTGACCTATCAGGACCAAATACCATTCGAAAAGGGATAATAAAAAGCAGGTGATCTCTCGATTCAAGCATAACATTACATAGCACACAAGTAGCATCAACAGAAGGATTCCATACTAGTATACGATCCATCATTGAGAGCCTATTCCAACAAGCCAACCATACTATAAATGCATACTTCGGAGTTACCTGGGAGAACCAAACAAGTCGACTCCAAACAACTCGATCCCTATGATGACGGATCAAACCCCACGTGTGTGCAATGCTAAACTCCGGAGCGTAATGGTCACTTCTTCTTTGCCACAAATGAACATCAACTCCTTCCCGCCCTGGAACCATTAAAAGTTGGTCCGCAATTAATCTGTACGCCTCAAAACGATGATTCCGCCTCCGCCGAACTGTCAGAGCCTCCGCCACCGTTGCCGATGATGAGATACCTATATCAATAAAACCCCTCCACCCAACTATGTCTTGAAGGCACCCTAGATCACACCAAACATCATACCAAAAGGAGGTACCATGCCCCGAGCGAACTTCAACCTTGTTCATGTTCTTTACCAAAAGTCGAAGCTTTAACATCTTCTTATAAACCCATGAACCGAGGCTAGTCTCCTTTACCTCCCAAAAGGATTTACCTTTGAGAATATATGAGGAGACCCATTTCGCCCAGAGAGACTTAGAACTAGAAACCAATCTCCAAATCAACTTCAAACTACTCACTCGATTTATATCCTTCAGACAGTGAACACCAAGACCACCTTCTTCCTTAGGCAAGCACACATTTTCCCAAGCTATTTTTGCTGAGTTAGAAGTTAGCTCCGGACCATTCCAAATGAAAGAAGAACATAAGCTCTTCAGTTCCTGTATGCAATCCGAAGAAGAAGAACATAAGCTCTTCAGTTCCTGTATGCAATCCGAAGGCAAATAGAAGCAACTCTGCCAGAAATTAATGATACCATAAATCATCGACGCGACTAACTGAACCCGTCCTGCATATGACAAAAAACGACCTCTCCAAGACCCGAGTTTCCTACGAATTCTCTCCACCAGTACAGCCCAATCCTCCACTAACTCGTTTAGGAAGAAGAGGCAATCCCAAATACCGAACCGGTAAATTACCCTCCGAGAATGGGTATGCCGATCGAAGATCCGCCCGTTGCTGAGTAGTCAAACTCGCCAAAAAAGGGAAATTTTTTCGAGGTTAGCAACAAGGCCACAAACCCGAGTAAATCTATACAAAATTCGATACCACGCCCTCTATAGATCTTCTACTTCCTTCAACAAAAATTAGCAAATCATCAGCAAAACATAGGTGAGTCAACCCAATGCCCTACAACGGGGTGATAACCAAACAACCGATCCTTTGCTCCTCGATCCAACATAGAAGATAAGACGTTCGTACAAATGACGAATAAATACGATGAAAGAGAGCATCCCTGGCGTAGACCTGTCGAACTGTTAAAATACCCAGCAATCTCTCCATTAACCTGAACTGAAAATGAAGGCGTAGTGACACACAACTCAATCCATCGAATAACCTCTCCCGGCAGGTTCATATTCTTAAGCACCGCAATCAAGAATGGCCACTGCACTGAATCAAAAGCCTTAGATATGTCAATTTTCATAGAACATCTAGGAGAAATATTATCCTTATGGTAATCCTTCACTATTTCTGTTGCCAATAACACATTCTCCAGAAGTAACCTCTTGGGAACAAAAGCAGACTGATTTGCAGCAATCATTCTCGGCATCAAACCCTTCAAACGATTTGCAATAATCCGCGATATAACCTTGTAAAAAACATTGCAAAGAGAGATCGGTCTGAAGTTCCGCGATATAACCTTGTAAAAAACATTGCAAAGAGAGATCGGTCTGAAGTCCTTCATAGTAGTTGAATCTTCCTTCTTTGGAACCAAAGCCAAAATAGTAGAATTAACCCTTTTTGGCAAAAAACCTTTCTGAAAAATGATTTAATTGCCACAATAAAATCAGGACCAATAATATCCCAGGAAGCCAAAAAAAAATCAACTGTATAACCATCCGGCCCCGGAGCCTTATTTTTGGCAAATGAAATACGACCTCCTTAATCTCCTCATCTGACACTATCTTCGACAAACCCTCACTCTCCTCACAGCTGCAACGGAAATCTACCAACAAGGACAGCTCCTCCGGAGTCGCATTGACAAATGTTGTAGGAGTATCATTCAAAAAAAGAAGCGGATTATCATTTTAATCATTTTTTTATACTAGCAGGAGCAAAGATCTTCACCCCATTTCTGTCTACCAACTCCTTAATCGTGTTTTGCTTCCTTCTCTCTGCAACTGCACTATGAAAAAATCTGTTGTTTTTGTCTCCTACCTCTAACCAATGGATCTTCGATCTCTGTTTTAGGAAACTCTCTTCAATAGAACTAAGATCATCCCACTTCTGAAAAGCCTCCAATTCTGCCTCTAGGGACGCCGGATCAGAAGACAAAAATGAAGCATTTTGCTTAGCACAAAGATCTCTGCCTCTAGGGACGCCGGATCAGAAGACAAAAATGAAGCATTTTGCTTAGCACAAAGATCCGAAAAAGCCTCTGCCACCTTATCCGAGATCTGATGCAGACGAGTCCGACCTAAAGCTCTCAAAGCCCTCTTTAACTGCTTAAGAGACTTCGCAAAACGGTGAGTAGCCGATGTAGAAACAAATAAAGGTAATTGTTGATGCCAAAAATCCTTTACCATAGGAACAAATTCAGGATAGTTTGTGAGAACATTAGCGAACTTAAAAGGTTTCCGATTTTGTTCACGAACAAGATCCAGATAAAACATACCACGCAAGTGATCCGAACATCCACCACTCTCAATTGACCCATATGATGAAGAGAAAATTCTATTCCATTCTTCATTAACTAGAATACGATCTAGTTTCTTGTAAATCAACCCTTCAGTTCTTCTATTATACCAAGTAAATTTTGGACCCTGCATTGCCATCTCAACTAGTTCACAACTTCTCACCATTTGCTGAAAATCTCTCATTCCTGCAAAACCCTCAACCGGCATTGTAAGAGAATGGTCATCCACATGAAGAACCTCATTAAAATCACCCCCAATCCACCAAGGATAACATTTAAACAACGAAGATGCACAATGATCACCCAAGTCTCTCCATAGGTCTCGCCTCTCCTCCTCCGAATTAGAAGCATAGACAAAAGAACAATAAAAAGCTGGAATACCTCCCCCAAGCTCCACCAGACAGGTGATCAATTGACTACTTTTGAAGACCGGTGTAATACACACATCGTCCTTCCAAAGAATCCAGATACGACCATTAGCATGATGTTCATAATTTGCCATAGAAGACCAACCCAAACCAATTTTTGACAGAGTAGAAACCACTTTATGTTCCTTGACCCTTGTTTCCAAAATACAATCAAAACGAAAACCTCCCCTCTGAATCCACGACCGAACAACAGAATGCTTAGAAGTCTTATTTAGACCTCTAATATTCCAAAGAAAACCTGACATTATTAATGTTTGCGGGACTTTCGTCCCATATCGTTTTGCGAATTAACAGTAGACTGCGGCCTAGCTGAAGATCGAGTATTTCGCTTTATACCAGTTGAGGAAGATACAACTTTTTCCCCACCTTCCGGATTCGCACAACACCTATCTCTTCATTTTCCTCAAGATCTTTTAACACCTTAAACCGAGAATGCTCATCAAACTCCTTCCGGATTCGCACAACACCTATCTCTTCATTTTCCTCAAGATCTTTTAACACCTTAAACCGAGAATGCTCATCAAACTCCCCTTCTTTCCGTATTGTGACCCTAGAAGAGACCTGTCCCTTTCTTGATGGGGACGAAACAGTTTTCCAACCTTCTTCGTGCTCAGCCCGTGCAGAAGAGACCTCCTTATCTTTAGAAGCCACTATGCGGAGGTGTTCCGCGATCAGTTCAGGATAAGGTCTCGCATTATCTTTAGAAGCCACTATGCGGAGGTGTTCCGCGATCAGTTCAGGATAAGGTCTCGCAGACAACTCCACTTCATTTGTCTCCCGTCTTACCACCACATTTTCCTCACCTATCTGATCATTAACCTCCATTGCCCCAACATTGTGCGAATCAGCCTCTTCTACAACCTCTCGTGAAATTCCTTCCGCCACAACCTCTCCTTCTTCAACCTCTACCTCTCCGATCCGAGTCTCAATCTCTAAGTTTTGCTGAACCGAAGGCTGCGACGACTCCACCTCAGAAGAATCACCATCTGCTTTCGATTCCACATGGACGTTAGTAGATTTTACACATTTCTTAGAGGTATGACCCCAACCCGAACAAGAAGAGCACCGCTTTGGTAGCCAAGGATACTTAAACCCGATAGGACGATCCACTCCATCAACCTTGAACTCATAGACTAACTCCTTCTGTAGGTCTACTTCCACAAAAACCTTAGCCTCATCAAAGCTTTTACATTGTAAGGTGTCTGGATGAAGAATTTTCGCATCTCTCGCGGCTCGAATAAGCCAACTAATTCCCTTGCGAGTAAACAACTTTCGTGGGATACCTTTCAATTGAACCCACATAGAGATATCCTTAAATTTCGGAGTTGATTCCTCAGCAATAGGGGACCACTTAGCCAACACCATTGGTTGTCCTGCTATATTCGACATGCCACGTCCAAGAATACGATTACGCATATCCTTGTGATTAATCTGGAACTTCACCATTCTATCATTAACCTTCCACACATCAATCTTCACTTATCTGTCCTCTAGAGGTCATATCTTGTTGACGATTATATGAATGACAACAATAGATGGAGACTTGTCTTGAAAACTTAATGTGAAAACAGAGGATTTTCTCGGGACTGAAAAGAACCTTGACTTCCACCTCGAGAAGACGAGGCAGATACACCTACCACGGGAGAAGCCATTGCTTACAACGGAGGAGAACGCCATAAAATTTTGAATTTGAAAACCCTACTTGAGTCGCCTTCCTAGTCACACGAAATTTCTAACAAACTTTTTACTTTTTAGTCGTTTTTTTCTTCTTAATCGTTCTCTTGACTCTTTTATTTACTTTCCTTCATTTCTTTCCTCTTATGACATCTTAGCCATCTTCGAGATTCAAACTTTCTATCCAAATCTTCTTGTTCCTCACATTCAGTTTCAGATATGTCTAGCTCAAAATCAGATAGGTTGGGATCCTTAAGAGCATCAAGTATTGTCTCTAAAGCCAAGGACGGGACAAAGCTTTTAACTGGACTTTTTTATGGTTTCTCAGGCTGCAGCCACTCGTCTTTATCCACAGAAACATTTAATGTCCAATCCTTTTTCGGAGAAGTATCCAGCGTACCCAAACTCTTTGCCAGAGGGGATGCTTTAATATTCCAGCTCCTATCTCTAAGAGGGCTTACTGTATGACCGAGATATCTACCTCCACGATGAGAAGATCCCAAGCCTAAAGATGAATGAACCTGCCCAGCAGCTGAAGAAAAAAGGGGTTGAGATTTAGATTTCTTGTGCAGATTTCCGGAACCATGAGAATCTTTGTTTTGGTCAACTAAAAGAGTGATCTGAGGTGATTGTTGAGTAGAAGCCTGATCAAATCTCTTATCTGAAAAATCCTGAACTATTACTTCTCTTTCTTCTGGGGGATTAACTACTTCAACATTATTAGAGACTTGCATATTAGGTTGTAATTGTTCTGAAATAACATCATTCAAACAAATATCCTTGACATGACCCCATTTTGAGCAAGAACTACATGTAGGCGACAACCAAGGGTAAAAATAGGAAATTTTGAAAACCAATCTTGTAGAAGATTATTTAACCATCTTTTCTGTTGGAAACATTTTGTTCAAATCCACTTCAACTTGAATCTTTGCTTCATCAAACTTATTACACAACTCAATTTCCTGATGAAGTCTCTTAGGTGCACCTGCTACACTTGCTAAGAAACTTAAACCCTTCATTGTGTAAAGATAATGAGGAATATTCTTCATAACTATCCAAATGGGCATGGGAAAAATGTTAATTAAACCCTATAGTATTGTATTTACCCAAATTAAACCCTATACATTGTCGTC
>CM071717.1:27460738-27479900 GCA_036630335.1 Physaria fendleri
TCTCCATATCCTCCATGAGAGAAAGTATCTTTCTCTCATCCAGATAAACCGTCTCGTACTTACTAAATCGGATCACGGGTGTTACAATCAAAGAAGAGTGTGGGAAGTGAGTGTTTGGATCTGGCTTGTGATTCTGGGATT
This sequence comes from Physaria fendleri, assembly GCA_036630335.1. NCBI lineage: Eukaryota > Viridiplantae > Streptophyta > Magnoliopsida > Brassicales > Brassicaceae > Physaria > Physaria fendleri. The sequence goes on from CM071717.1 coordinate 27,460,880, forward strand.
TCCGCTAAGGCGGACTGTCTAACTATCGGGAAGAACCCAACGATTGATTGCTTGTTTTTTTGTCTAGTCTTTATGATTAGATTTTTAGAATATTAGCCATGGGAAACGAACTGTTCTAAGGAATATGGTTGGATATCTGATAGTCTGTTCAAAGCAAAAGAGTCTACGTGGATGGTGGATGACATGATCATTGACAACCCTTAAGTCTCCATTAAGTCTCCACTTAACCTGAGCGATTACTTGGCTAATGCAACGGATTTGGCCTGGCTAAGTTAAAATGGACTTAGAAGAGAATATGCATTCATAATCATTTACGGGTTAAAATTCCAAAGAACTTGAATTTGACTAAGTATATAAACTTACGTGGTTTGTCTCTTTCAGGAAATGATAAGGATCAAGGATCACAGTAAAGAAAGGCTCATGAACGAGGCCAAAGTCCGAGGGGAAAGGGTGGTGTGAAAATAGTATTAGGATCGTTTGTAATAAAAGGCATAGCCTATTGTGCATTCTTTAAAACCTTGTAACGAATCCTTTTTATATTAACGAAGATACCTATTTACGTCTAGACTCTATATATTCGCAGTAAAACCAAAGTGAATCTCAGAACATATGAATAATGACTTAGAAATATTCGGCTTAAAAATCGGGCTAGGTATTTCTCGACCTCAGAACCTTATTGCGCTAAACGCGGTAAGTCTGCCGGGATAGGGTTTTACAAGTTGGTATCAGAGAAGTTACGTTTCTAGGACTAAGTGTTGGGTCTTTGGAAAACACCATCCTTTGGACATCGGTCTCGGGCTAAATTGTTTGGAATATCTTACCTTGCGAGAATTCTAACCATGCTTACTTGATGCCGTAGATGGGTAAGGAAGGGAAAGATCCGAAGGATCCAAAGGAAAAGACTTCGAAGAAGAATCGAAAAGACAAATGTGATACCCCATATCAGAGTAGTATTTTTGAGGAGCCGAGTTTTCTGTAGATACCATGAAGTGTCGAAAGCTCCTGACTGCTGAGTTTTGATAAGTAGCAGATTTTGTAAAGTTTCGAGGTTGCCTAATTTATTCCGTAGGACCCGGAATAAATTAGTAGAGAATTTCCGGGAATTAATAAAAATCGGTGTTCAAAATTTGTACCTCAGAGAAAAAAGCTCTATTTTTTTTTTTTTTCTAATTTGCTTTGTTAGTGTTTTGTCCCTTTTTGCAATATTTTTCTTTCAAAATTCAATGAATAATTAATATAATCATGAATCTATTTGAATTAGTGGCTTCCTCATGCCAAAAAAAAAAAAAAATAGTAACAACTTTTGCACTGTAAATTCAGAATTTTTTTTTTCTTCTTTTAAAAAAAAAAAAAAATAGTAACAACTTTTGCACTGTAAATTCAGAATTTTTTTTTTCTTCTTTTTTTTTTCCAATGTGTTCGCAAAATTTTGATGTAAAAATCAATCTTATAAACTAAGGGTTGATGTTTTTGGGAACATAAAGGTTCTGACTTTGACCGGATTGAAAGAATTATACTCAATTTTTACAGATGCGTGATCAATTTGGTTCACAACTTTACATGTGAATTTGGTTTTCCAGGGTAAGCTACAAACAATAAGCAAACACAACATTGTGATTCAGTTGTAGACAAAAACTGATAAATGCTGTTGGTCTCTTCTATAATCATTATCTTTAAGCATCATTATGTATTGTAATCAATGTTGTTCAAATTGATGGATCATATCTACAAATATTTCCTCGACATAACGGACATACTCTGCATCGCCACAAAGAGTATCATCAGATCATCTCATACAATGCAAAGCTAGTTGTCATCAAAATCACATTCATACCTGTGCATCTCCTTGAGCCATTTATCCACACAGGTTTTGTGGAACTCATGATGACAAGGAAGTGTCCTTAGAGTGTCTGCTTCTTCATATTCCACAAGACATATGTAACATCTGAAATATTCCAACAAAACAAAACATGTTTAACTGTTAAACTTTAATCATTAGGGAGATGTACGGTGTTTGGGCCTAGCACTTCATAGTATTCCAAAAAAAAAAAGTATGAGAATTTAGTGGTCATTACTGTGAAGAATCCTCGCTTTGTGATTTGGTGTAAAGTTTGATCGGTAATAGTTCCACAACATCATTAGGTGCAGGAACAGGCCCAATAGATGATATTGATGGTTGTTGAGACGATATGGCACCAGATTGCTGATGAATTTCATCAAGAACCTAAAAATGAATACACTCTAAACCTTAGGATACAGGAGAAAGAAAGAGAGTGGCTAAAAACTGTTAATCGGAACATCAAAGACATGTATTTACCTCGAAGAGAGCTTCAGCTAGCAATACTATCCTTGAGATGCTATTTCTCGCATTTCTTTCATCGGTTGTTGCTGCTGTGGAAGCACTGTTAGTAATGGCACGGCATGTGCAACGACCTGCTTGATCATGACCTGATAAGACACAAGATCGGTCATCTTGACGTGTGACATTCTCAAACCGGCTTCCTAATCTTTGAAGAGCGCGTACCTATGGAATCAGTTACATGGATTTGTTAGATCTTTTTTGATCAGTCACATAAAGGAAGAGAGAATCAGTGAGTTTAAAACCTGGGATCTTATTCTCGTCCTTCTTTCAAGATAATCTGATCTGTGTTCTAATAAACTTTCTCTAACAAGAGGTGTCTCATGATCTTGATTGCCAAATATTGTCCTTTGAATACTAGAAGCGGAACGATTTAGTATAGATGTTGAAGTCACAGGAGTATTCTCTGTTGCTGCGGTTTCAGCAGAGAATAGATTAGTGTCTTCTTCTCCCTGATGTGGAGACAAACGGGTTGTGAAATCAGAGAGCGGAGATCGGCTTAGAACTCTGTCACGGAGTCTTCCAACACTCAGAGTTCTGCTAAATCTAACATTTCGGTCTATGGAAGGTTCACGAACGACGTGTCTCCTATCAAGAATTCCAGCAAAGGTACTGTCCATACCATTAACTACTCTCGGAGAACTTATGCCACCATCTTCACCAAATCTCAGGGCATCAATATCTCTAACTACATTGTCAATCATAGGAATTCTTGGAGACTCAACTCCATCAACAAGCCTAATAGCAGATTCTGAAGGTGAAGTAACACCTTTTTCTCGACGAGGAGAGGAAATTGGATAAGTAGTGTGGAAGGATCTTGAGCTTGAAGCTCTGCTAAGTCTAGAGCTTATATTACCAGGAACGAATTTGAAATGCGAAAAAACACAACCTGGAGTAGAAGATTCTTGAATAGAACCGCTAACATTCCTCACCTGCAAATTTCTTACACTTGCTTCTTCTTCTTCCTCCTCAACATCACACTCATCATCAAGTCCAAGCTCATCACAATGTCTTTCGTTTTCGGTTTTACTCTCATCTTTCAATTCTTTATCATAGCATTCTGTTGCATCTCCCTCATTCCTTAAGTCCATTCTACGCCGTGAAATACGTCCATGACTCTTCCTCATCCAGCCATTACATACCTGACATGAATTTGACCTAAATTCAGATTTTTTTTTTTTTGACCAAAAACATTGATTTTGCTTTAGAAATCAAAATCAAAACTAAACCTGTTCATCATCAACACTATCGTCAGAAGCAGAAGATGAAACAAGACAAGAAGAGTGAAGACCACACAAAAGACTCTTTGATCTTCTCCTCCTTCGACCACAACTTGAAGACGACGGAGTAGGTTGAGCCAAGTCAGAATCTTCTCTCGCTGTCAGCGACGAGACTCGACGCAATTTGCTTCGCCCAGATCCCATCTTTTTTCACAAAAGAAAACAATTTTCTGCTATAATTGCATCATTGCAGCAAGACCCACAAGTTTTTTCCTCATCTTCTTCAAAATCAACCAATCAAAACCTTCAAGTCAAAAAAAAAAAAAAAAAAAAAAAAAAAAAAAAAAAAAAAATTGAAACTTCCTCCTCATATCTTTACATTGAAACTCAAACTCATCATTGACAATGCAGAATCAAATCCCTAATTACTGAGTTCCAGATCTGAAAAACTCGATCGAGAAGAGAAAATAAGAATACCTCGAAATCGGTGGGGTTTTTTTTTTTCTGTGAGGATTCAATGTAGCAACTCAGCTATGTTGTCTTAAATCAAAGATAAATGCTTTGAAGAAAAGGAACCAATTTAGGTGATCGAAGTTATGAAGAAGGAGACAAGGCACCTATCTGCGATAGAGAGAGGCTTTTCGGAAAGAGTGTGTTTTTTGATGTTCGAATGGGAGGGAACCAAAGAAAAAACCCAAACGCTCATTTCCTTATTTTTCTCTTTTTCTTTTTCAAACTATATATTTTTTATTTTATTTTTTTTCGTCTAGAACCCGAAACAAGAAATTAAAGCCAGCTTATGATATCCAACTTCTTGTTGCGCCTACTCTCTCTCGCTAGTTTGTCTGCTTATGTATTTAGCTTGCGATCTATGTGTTTGAATTCAAATGATAGGTTGTGCTTAGAGCATAACAGAGTCATGTCTTCTATTGTTGAGAGATGATGATTTGCTGACAAATTTCTATGCTTCCAATGTTTGAGTACCGGGGTTTCGTACACATTTTTTGAACCACCAAGGAAGATAACGTTGTCATATCCCAAAGCATGAATGTTGTAAACCGCTTCCCTCAGAGCAAAAGCCTCAGCATGTGTGGGATCTTTAATGTACTTAGAGCTTCCTGTTCCTTGGATAAATGTACGTCCATTTTGATCCTTGAGAATTCAACCATAGCCAAATGTTTCTGTGGGAGAGATCCAAGAGGCATCAGTTAGGCAAGAGAATTCGCCAGAAGAACTTTGTGACCTACTCATAACAGAGGAAATTGACACATTAGTTCTATAAGACGCCTCGTGAGCCTCACTCCAAGCTTTTTGATCCGAGATAGCTTGGTTTATTATAATTGGAATTGGCCAACGTCGTTGCTTAAAAAAAATATCATTCCGAGCCTTCCAAATTCTCCAACCTAAATGAAATGGAAGTGTAGAAGAGGAAGATCTATAAAGATCAAGTATTTGGACTATAAAATCCATCAAGGTGGTAATGGAATTGGAATGATCACGCAGAACAAGATATAGGAGTGACTAAATCTCTTGGGCGACTCGACACTGCAAAATCATATGAAAAGCATTCTCATCTTTTTCATTGCATACACTACAAGTTGTATCAACTGGAACTCCTTTCATAACCAGAATATTCGTAGTTACGAGTGCAAAAGTTGCAGATTCTCCACCAAAAATGTTTTAATTTAGGGGGGATTGGAACTGACCATATTTTCTTACTGAAAGCATCCTGAATTGGCTTGATATAACTAGATGGTAGAAAGTTGTCACTATTGGTGCAGTGTAAAGATTTGTAACATTGTTTAACTGAGAAAACACATGTATGATGTTTTGTCCACAAAAGTCTCTCTTGAACACTCTGAATGTTGAGTTTATACTGTAAAATCAAAGGAATGTCTTCCCCATGAACTATCTGCTCTAGCTTTGTGATATTCCAGGAAGAACTATTCACTTCAAATGCATCCGAGACTTTGTGACATTTTGAAATTAACTCAGCGGGTGCCTGAATTTTAATCCGAGGAGGTCTAGAAGGGTTTGAGTCGATCCAATTATCATTCCAGAAGCTTATATGATGTCCATTACCAATCTTCCATTGAGTATTGTCATTGATGACTTGAATGCCTTGACACAAACTCTTCCAAGCTAGGCTTGGTCTTCTTCCAACTGTGGCGCTTAGAATGTCCTTTTTGTGAAAGTATTTACCTTGTAAAACCCTGTAAAGCAGTGAATGAGGAGAAGAGACAAGTCTGTATATTTGTTTGGCTAGTAGTGCGGTATTGAAACTTCGAAGATCTCTAAAGCCAAGACCTCCATTGGTTTTTGGCTGCGTTATCTTTGACCAAGAGCTTAGTGAGGGATATCTTGTCTTTTTGTTTGAGTTCCACCAGAAAATTCTAGTATGGCTCTCCATTAAATTGATAACTTTTGATGGAAGTTGAAAACATGTCATAGCGTATGATGGCACTGCTTGAATAACAAACTTGATGAGAATTTCTTTTCGAAGCTGTAGATAGAAGATTTGAAGTCCATGATTTTGTTAAGCGCGCTGTTTTCTGAAGAAGATAAGAAAAACTGTTGGTGTGATTTCTTGATGAAGTGTCTGGCAAACCAAGGTATTTCTCAATGCCTCCATTATTTTGAATTCCCAATATAGAGCAGAGATGTGTTTGATCTGATGGAGAAACTGTTTTACCAAAAAACAGACTTGACTTCTGGTAATTAAAGTGTTGCCCTGAAAGTTGAGCATAGTGATCTAACAATTCTTTCAGGTGATGACACTCAGAGGTTGAAGCTTTACAGAAAAGTAAGGAATCATCGGCAAAGAGTAGATGGGTGATAGCTGGGCCTGCTTTTCCAGCTCCAAAACCATGAATATTACCTTTCTTCGCCTCTCTGTTTAACAATTGAGTTAAGCCTTCTGCACAGATCAAGTATAGATATGGAGATATTGGATCTCCTTGTCGCATTCCTCTAGTCGCATAAAAAGATGTGGAGCTTCTGGAACCATTTAGTAGCAAAGAGTATGAAACAGATGACAAACATTTATGTATCTATCTTCGCCAAGTATCTCCAAAGCCGAGTAATCTCATTAGATGATCAAGATAATTCCACCATGAACTCGTTTTTTTATTCTTAGAGAATGGATAAGTTCTGCCCCAAGGATCACATTGTCCGTGATTTGTCGACCTGGAACAAAAGCGGATTGGTTCTCAGAAATAATAGAGTTCATCCAAGGCTTCAGACGGTTAGCTAGTGCTTTTGTTATAATCTTGTATACTACATTACACAAACTAATGGGTCGAAATTGAGTTACTGAGGAGGGGTTCCTTATCTTGGGGATAAGACATATATTTGTTTCAGAGAAAATCTCCTCCATATCATCAGTGTTTAGAAAGTTTGATATGGAAGAAAAAAATAATCTTTCACTGATTCCCAATTTGTTTGAAAAAAACCTGCAGTGAAACCGTCCGGGCCTGGTGCCTTATCTAGATGCATCTGAAATAGGGCAATTTTGATTTCCTGGATAGTGATAAGCCTTGTGAGATTGTTTTTGATGTCTTGAGTAACTCTTGGCTTGATGAAATTAAGAATTTCCAGATTTGTTGAAGCAGAGGAAGTGTATAGATTTTGGAAAAAGTCTAAAAACTCAGAGAGGATAGAGGAGTGTCTCGTAAGATAATGTCCTGATGATGATTTAATTGTAACAATCTGGTTATTTGATCTTCTTTGTTTTGCACATCCATGAAAGAATTTTGTGTTCTTATCTCTATGTCTAAGCCATAAAACTTTGCTCTTGTCTTTCCAATACTTCTCTTCAAGCTTAACGAGTTTTGTTAATTCCAACTTAATGTTTGAAATCTCCTCATAACTGGGATTGTCTTGATCAACAATGTTGTTTAGCTTCTCAGTGAGATCTTCTATGTCTTTTGATGGATTAAAGTAATGGCTACTTTTCCAGTGGGCTATTGATTTGCGAATATTAGAGAGGAGTTCAGAGATATTGGGATTTTGACCTGTTAGGGAAGAAAATGTGTTCGCTAAGCAATCTTTGAAATGATTACACCATCGATTGTCATATCTAAATGCTTCCTGGTGATAGGAATGGAGGAACATAAGAGTGATAAGTAGGGGTTTGTGGTCTGATACCAAACAAGGAAGTAGTCTTGCATAAGAGGAAGGGAACATATTGAACCAGGTCGAGTTACCATAAGCTTTATCCAGTAAGCATTTGACATGATGATTGTGTCTACGGTCAGACCAAGAGAATTTCCCACCCATTGTATTAAATAACCGAAGATCTACAGCCTTACCACCTTTCTCCTCCTCAGATGATTCTAATTCATTGAAATCCCCAACAAAGATATGAGGATTATGGGGATTATAGTTGTCATGAGTTTGATCCATAAGTTGATGCCAAAATTTATGACGGTCTTTCTTTTTGGGGGGGACCGTAAATATAGGTTAGAGTGATTGGAGACGATCAATAACAAAAGGACATAGTAGTTATATTAAGATTCGGTGGAGAAAAAAAAGTGGGGTTTAGCCAATCCTTCCAAAAGATAGCTAAACCACCCCGAACACCTTCCGAGTCTAGGATTACATGATGATCAAACTTAAGCTTACTACATAACGAAAGGACTTGAGACTTAGCTTGCATAGTTTCTATTGAAAACAACACATCGGGAAATTTAGTTTTATTTAAGTAGATAAGATGACGAACTATCAAGGAGTTCCCGAGGCCTTGACAGTTCCAGTGCATGATCTTCATTTGGAGACTGGTGGCGTCGGGGTTCCCACCTCCCCAGAAATTGAGCTCGGAGTTACAGCAGAGATCTTGAGGTCATAAATTGGTTCAGAGGTGTTAAAGCGGCAGCGTCGTCGTGGAGATGGCTCATCAGAGGAATACGACTTCCTTCACCTGCATTCTTACGGATGTAGAATTGATCAAAAGTAGAGGTGGAGGTGTTCTTAGATGAATCGAAGGAGGAAGAATCCAGAACTGGGATAATGGGAAGAGACACAGGAGTTGAGGTGACAGTAACACTCGTGAAGATTGGAGCCATGACTGATGAAACAGTATGTGTGATAGCTGGAAGAAGAGTAGATGGGGAGTGAATGCTGATTCCTGGGAGAGTGACGGTTGCAGACGCTGAAACGGGAGTAGGAGGGGTTGTAGATGAGCCAGCAAGGATGATTTGGATTATTGCATCTACGGTGTTTGGTGAGAGAGGAGTACCCATGCGGTCCATCTGAACAAGACTGTCTTGGAATTGTTGTATGGAGTTATGAAGAGCTGCTTCTGCGTGGTTAGTTATATTGCGGAGAATGCGAAGTGAAAAGTTGGAAGAGTTAGTGGAGGATTGATAAGTTGAGTTGTTAGTTGAGGGAGATGAAACGTGGTGAGTATTGAAGGTTAGAGCTACAGGAGCTTTCATGTAAGAAGCAGACGTAACAAGAACCGGGGGATGTACATATCCATGAAGAGGACATGTGATGTTATGTGTGTTGATACCGTCGTTATTGCAAGCTGGATGGAGGATGTTAGAGAGAGAGCCTGTGGGTCCCATATGAAGACATGCATTGTCTGCATGAGTAGAATGAAGTGAGACAGAGTGACATATGTGTGGCTCCGAATTATGTGGCTTGTAGAAGCTCCCAAGACATGCACAGGTGCAACGTGTTCAGCAAGAAAACCAGACTGATGAGTGGCTTCGGAATAATGAGGGTTTTGGTGGTTGGGTTCCAATGGTTGCGAAGGGACTTGCACATCACTTGGCGAATGTGGTTGAGGGACTGCCTGGTCTTGAGGGGCCTGGTTCACAATATGAGGCTCATTAGCTTGATTGCCGGCTAAGTCACAAGCCAGAGGAATACGAAGGATCGAACCACAAGTTGAACAAAAGTGTTTTAGACACAAGAAAATCAGCTGCATGTGAGTAGGTTCTGGGTTGTCACCAAAGAAAATGGAAGTTACAAACTTGAGTTTCGAATCAACAGGCATTAGGAAACGGACCAAGGATTCACCAGGAGAGGTTCGTGTCGGTTTTCGGATCCTTGTTCCAGTAGCTTCACCAATAATGCAACCGATCTCTTCGAAAACTTCTGCATGTCGATATTCCGGTGGAACACTTAGGACTTTGATCCAGAGTTGGATACGGGAGAGAAACTGCGGAGTATGTTGACTAGAGAGACGATCAACGATCAAGTACCATCCTCGAAATGACCAAGGGGCGTCTTCAAGGATCTGTAGCAAACGATGTTGTGATGGAAAAAAAACCAAAAGACTTCCATTGTCTTGGATGATGATGTCTCTCTCTACCTGTTTTTCTCTCACTTCTCTCCTCTTTGCTTTCCCGTGTGTCCTCACCTCCATTGGTGAACGAGTTTAACTCACGTCCGAAAGACGGCAGAAATGATTTCTCTATGTGCCTTTCTACGTTCCTCTCCACTGCATGCCACCTCCATCTCAGCCAATCGCTTACTACCTCTCACCTCGGAAATCATATCTCTACTGTTCACGCTTCTTCTCAATTGGTTTTTACTATCATTTCTCTTTCCTTTTCCCGAAACAAGCCAAAACCTTCCTTTTCATCTTTCTTTATATACTTAACATTCCCCTATCATTTGCTTTTACTCACCTGCAATTAATCCACTTCTGCATTTATTCTCTCTAGTTTCACTTTAAAATGTCGGATCTGTCTGACTCAATTGCGGCTCTTAACTTGGGTGCTCAAGACCCTCCTCGTCGTCTCTCTCAAAGAACTCAATCGATTTCTCGAATCAACACTCAAAACTCTCTCGTGGTAAGGCCAACTCACCAATCTCAAACTATATCAAATGTTTTTTTTTGATAAAAAACATTTTTTTTATCATTTTTTCCAAGTATTATTGGACTTCACTTCACCAAAGACTATCATTGATTTTTTTTTTTCAGCAAGGTGAAAACAAAAAACTTAATCCAAAATGAAAGGAACCAAATTATGATTTACTTTTTCTTAATTCATAAAATTTAGGTACATTTCATTTTTTCACTTATTAATAATTTTACAAGTCTATTCCACCCTATTTCTTTAATTAAATAATTAGTTATTTTATGACTCAAGATTGTTATCTAAAAAGATAAAACATAAATCTCTCAAACACAAATATCGAATAGATTCATATCTGGAACCGAAACTTCTTTTTCCATTTTTTGACAGTGGAGGTCGGCATCGTCGCCGCTCAGGGCCGCTAAAGGTTCTCTTCGAGATCATGCTAGTGGTCGCAATCAGAATTAATGACAGTGGAGGTCGGCATCGTCGCCGCTCAGGGCCGCTAAAGGTTCTCTTCGAGATCATGCTAGTGGTCGCAATCAGAATTAATTGTCTCACCACTGCGCACATCTCCACCTTTCACCCTACTCAAATCAATTGGATCTTCTATGGCAGAAACACCATGGCTCGTTTCCTCACCTCCATCTCTTTTTCGACATCTATCTGAAGATCTAATTCAAAATTTTCCAACCCGAATTGAAACCTTTTGGTGCCTTCCAAAAATTTTCATCGTGATATCTCGTCCATTTTCACCACTTTGTTTGCCATCTCTGTGCTTAAACACACAAATAGGTGTGGAAGAACACGACAACCTCTTTTCCCATTATCTCGAAACAAGTTCGGCTCGTTTATCTCAAACTCTAAGAATTGTTCTTTGTCTTTTATATGCTATCAAGATTTTATGCAATTTCTTCAGACTGCGTTCCATCACACCTTTATTCCCATGTATTGGATCTTTATGTTCGCAAACTTTATCGGTCCTCCATAGAACTCTTTATCGCCATAATATGGCTCGTTTCACCAGTTTATGTCCCATGTGTTGTTACAGATTTGTTATACTTTAGACCTACAAATTTGATCTAATTTCATAGAACAGTTGGCCAAAAAATTCTAAGCATTAAGTACAACTAAAAACGGAGATTTTGGAGATTTTCGAAACATAAAAGCCTATTTGCGTCAAATCCACATATTTCTAAGTATATTTTCGTTGAAGAACCCTTATGCTTAATAGGGAAACTACTCAGACAAAGAAATTAGAATACTGGAATTAAAAGAATTAAAAGACATAATTTTTTTTTTTTGACTGAAAAAGACATAATTTTAAAAGTAAAGAAAACTAAAGAAGAAAATTAAAAAGTAAAATGGAGATTTTAGTATCTCAGATCTGAAGTTTTTGATCAGAGAATAGAAAACTGGATAACTGGATGATTGTTTCAAGGTAAAGAGGTCATATATTTATAGTAAAAACTTATACATCGGTTAAAAACCGTAATACCCCAAAAAATCCTAGATCAGTCCAAGCGGCTCGTACGAGCAGGGGTGCGCTCGTACGAGCCAAAGCGATGACGTCCTTATCTTTTTTCTTGATCCTTATCCACAAGTGGGAATGTTCGCATCTATCAAGATTCAATGAACCTCTTGTGCCCGATCAAAGTCGCTCGTCCGAGCAGATCTTCTAGGTGCTCTTCTCTGCTTGGTTATCATGTCTTACGGTCTGTGAAATCTTTTAAATATTGGTTTGACTAGTACCATTAAGTCCTCAGTTGCTCCATAGTCCATTAAGCTGATTTCATGTCTTTTTGCCATTTTCTTAGTCTTGATATCTTTTATATCTTTCGGCAATAATTCTCCTTAAATAAACTAAAACTAAAGAAAAACATTGAAAATCAAGGTGTAAAAACGGTAAAATTAATAACACATCAAAAACTCCTTGTCAATTGTTAACTATATTTAAAATGTGTTTTAATAATTGGTTTGAAAATATTGTGATTGGAAATATTTTATGGATTTTTTTTGTTTCAAATAAAAATTAATAAATTAATAAATCATAAATTTAATTATAATCATAAATGATAAAGTTAATAAAAATATCATAAATAATATATTAATTTGTGTATGCTTTAATCAAATAAAAATTAATAAATCATAAATATTTATTTAACTTATGTGTTGAATCTACAATAACAATTAAGGATAATTGCTATACCCTCTAGACATTGTATAGTGAAAACACATAGTTTTCCACAAAAAAATCCTTAGTTGTGTTTTTTTTTTCTTACAGAACGATACTAAATTAATTTCATAAAAATTTTACAAGGCCACAGGAAGTTTAATCCTTTTGAAGTTGAGAATAATTTACAAAGTCAGAGGATTTTAATAATCTCTGGAAGCTGAAATTCTTACAATATAAGGTCATAACTAATCTACCGAAGACGAAGGAGATGGCAGCCAAAAATCCTTGGAGGGGACATGCGAAAAATCCTATTTTTATAGTTGTGTTCTAAACCTAATTTTATAATTTAATACAATTGTAAAAAAAAAAAATCCATAAGATATAATGACTAACAACATCAAAAAGGCCAAAATATGATTGTGTAAAAACAATATGACATACATTTTGCATACGAGTATGTGTTATTTTTGGCGCGTACACGAGGTACGACGGTGCAATCTTTTTTCTTTAACAACATAGTAGTATTAGTCGTATGAAATTGTATTTAACTTTTATCTTTTCTAGTAACATAGTAGTATTAGTAGTATATAATTGTAGCATGAATTTTTTATAGAATCAATTAGATGCACTGCCATTATTCGTCACTGTCTTTGTGGGTTTGCCATTAATTTTCTGGCGTCAAGACGAATGGTCATTTTCGGAGGACAAAAAAGCCACAAGTCTCAATCGTGATCTTTTACGTGTCACTTTGTGGTAGGGAAGCGCGTCCTCGCGAGGACAAGAACGCCACGTGTCTCAATCGCGGTCTTTCAAGTGTTCTCACGAGGTTATTTTCGTTTATTCCAAATCAATCATGGCAGAAACCGCATTTCTGCTGTGGTCTTTCTCATCAGTCAGAGGACAGAAATGATAGTTCAACAAGGCAAGGTCGCACAAATGGCAAAAAAAAAGTACTCTTTTTTAAAAATAATGGTGTTAATTTATTTTTTATATCAATTGTTAATTAAATCTTCCTATTTTTTTGTTTTTATCAAGGATGATATATTATTAACAGGAGAAAAAAAATAGTTATTTACAAACTGAATAATAAAAAGTTTGAAAGAATGAACTATAATGTTTTAAATCTAATTGAGTAAAGAAACCCAATCACATGACCCGCGACGTACGACCATGGTTCCAGATGATATCCCAACGATCACGCAACAACATAGACAACTCCGAGTTATGGATAGCATATGAAACAATCTTGTCCCTGATTAAGCGAGCAGTATGACTAGCAACTGTATAGAAAGATTGAGACTTGCCTGTGTGAATATGATTATTTCGTTCCCTCCAAATATCTTAAACCGTAGACTGTAATGCAAGACGAAGTAGTATCGAATCTAGTTTCGAGCACCGTGAACTCTAAATCGAAGTGATGGTTATGAGCCAGCCGGGATTAATAGAGCGCGGCAAGAGGTTACATGCTAACAATATCCATAACTGAAAAGTATATGGGCAACCAAAAAACAAGTGCTCACGTGATTCAACCTGTTCACCATAGAAAGTGCAAGATTGAGAGATACCCCAAGCACGCATTCAAGATCCAGTTGAGAGACGGTTGAGGAAAACAAGCCATAAGATGAAGGATTGTCGAGGAATGGCGAGTGGAAACCACACTACTCTCCACCATGTTACCGTAGCCGCAGGTCTACGGATTAATTCCCATGTTCTAGTGGCTGAGAAACAGGGTTTATAGACATCATCATCAAACCGCCATAAGTAAACATCTGGACCTGCATTTGGGTTTGGAGCACGATGTGCATATACCCGCTCCACAAGTTCCCTCAGAGCATGATTTCTAGGCCTTCGTAACGTCCAAGCATATCCTGCAGAAGCCTCCACCACTCGACAATTATGTCCCAGTCCTAGCACCGTAGTTAAATAAGGATTTTGCTCATCCCAAAGTTTGTGAGTTGATAACCAATTATCATGCCAGATATGAGCACGCTCTCCATTACAAATATCAACCTTCATAAATGTAGAAGCTAGCGGTCTGAGGTGAAGAAGTTTACGCCATATCCAAGACCTAGGGGTTGTATCATCCTTGAGATCCTAGAAAGAAGAATTTCGAAGGAGATAACGTAGAACCCAAGATACCCAAAGAGAATCCATATTGTTAAATAACCTCCATATCAGATGAAGAGCAAACACCAGTCCTGTATCACTGAACCTACGAAGACCAAGACCTCCCTCTTTTACCGGTGCACAAACATCATGCCATTTGACATTAGCACCCGCTGCATGATCAAAAACACCTGACCATAGAAAAGATGCACACATAGATTCAACAGTGTCTAGGCAACTTTGAGGGAGTGGAAAAACCGACTGCCAAAAATTTGTTATACTTGCTATCACTGCTTTGATCAACTGAAGTCTTCCACCATAAGAAAGAAACCGATTTGTCCATGACAAAAACCGTTTTCGAATATGATCTATAAGGGGTTCATAATCATAACGTGTCATCATCTTTGTAGTCAGAGGTAGACCTAAATACCTGATGGGAAAATGGTCAGTTGGAATACCAAGATCAGTGGCTAAATCTATAAGAGATCGTGATGTCTGACCCGCTTGGAATAATATTGATTTAGCATGATTAATATGAAGAACAGAAACCTTAGAAAATATTTGCCGCACATCCATAATACCAACCAAAAAATCCCTTGAACCATCAAAAAATACCAATAAGTCATCAGCGAAGCTTAAATGAGTAAGAGGCACTTCTTAGCTCATGGGATGATAACCAACATACCCTTTTTCCGCAGCCTTATTAAGAAAAAACGAAAGAACATTCATGGCGATGTTAAAGAGATATGGTGATAGAGAGCAGCCCTGTCTGATACCTCTGGAGCTTGTGAAATACCCTTCAAGCTGACCATTAATAGAAACTGAAAAAGAAGCTGACGATATGCAAGCTTTGATCCAGTGAATAAATAACAATGGGAATTCCATAACCCTAAGCACTTTTAGAATAAACTCCCAGTTAATAGAATCAAATGCCTTGGAGATATCTAACTTGAGAGCTCCTCTTGCAGCTATATTCGTCTTATGATAGTTCTTAGTCAGTTCTGTGGCCAATAACACATTATCAAGTAGAAGACGTCCTTTAATAAAAGCGCACTGATTTGGCTCCACAATAAGAAGCATAACGTGTTGTAATCGCTTAGCCAGTAAACGCGAAATGATTTTGTAAATGGTGTTAAAACATGATATGGGCCTAAAATCTTTCATGGAGACAGGTGGGTTTACCTTAGGAATCAGAGCAAGAATTGTGGCGTTCAATCCTTTAGGCAAAAATCCATAAGCAAAGAAAGCCTGAATAGAAAGCACCAAATCAGGTCCAAGAACTGGCCATGTGCTACGGAAAAACTCAGCCGTAAGCCCGTCAGGCCCAGGAGCCTTGTTGAGGGGAAGTGAATACACAACCTTACGGACATCGTCTGCAGAGAATGGTGCCACAAGTGAATTAGCCAGTGATGAAGAGCAAAGAAACTTAACCACTCTACTAACATTCAACAAAGGACCCTCTGGATTAAGTGGTGGTGCTGCCAGTAGGTTCTGAAAATAGGACACTGCTTCTGCTGCAATATCAGTGTGTTCAGTAAGCAAATGGCCTGAAACAGATTGAAGTGAGCGAATCATATTCCGTGCAGTTCTAGCCTTCACCGAATTATGAAAAACGAGGTATTTAGATCTCAACTAGCCAGCCAGTTGATCCTCGATTTTTGACGAAAAAATCGCTCTTCCACTGATGCATAGTGATGCCAAGATGCTGCTGCTAAACGTTCAGCCTGAAACGTTGTTTCATTTGGGCTGGCTAACACTTCCTCCTGTCTAGAGCATAATAGTTCATATGCTTCCCTAGTCCGAGTGGTAATGTCACCATACCGTTCTTTGTTCATTCTGCGAAGAATAAGCTTGAACTGTTTGAGGCGTTGGTGAAACAACAACAATGAAGCACGAGAAAACCGCAGAGGCTCAGATGCATTCCATGTTGAAGCCACTATGTCCAAGAAACTCGAATTTTCTGTAAGAAAAATGAAGAAACGAAAGGGTTGACGTTTGATCAATCTTTCATTGGTAAGAAAAACCACAGATCTGGCATGATCAGAGAAGCCTGTAGCCTGAAATTCAGCATGAGAAGAGGAAAAATAATCCAACCACTCTGGATTTATGAGGACTCTGTCCAACTTTTTCCCAATAGGATTAGCTTCTTGATGATTCCACCAAGTATACCGAGGACCAGTGAAAGAAAGATCATGCAGCCCACAATCTGAAACCAGCTCTTGAAAATGTCTCATTCCAAGTTGATCTGCCATGTAATCAAGATGACGCGAGTGTTCTGAAAAAGAAAAAATTTCATTAAAGTCACCTAATAAGACCCAAGGTGTACCAGCTGGAACATAATGAGCTTGAATTTGTCTGGGATCATTCCATAACAATTGCCTCTCCGCCACAAAATTAGAAGCATATATACAAGTACACACAAAACTAGCATGGTTGGGAGTGACAATCAAGACTGTAATAAGCTGAGCAGTAGTAAATAAAATCGTAGCAGAAATAGATGGTGAGCTTACAAACCAAATTTTTCCAAGGCGATGATGAGAATAGTTAGTAATGTAGTTCCATCCCGGAAACGTAGCAGAAATAATTTTCAGTGATTGATCTTCCAAAACTCTAGTCTCTAGAAGACAACAAAAACTAGGAGAAATTGAGAGATTACGAAGTAAATGACGTACTGGGGCATGCTTATGAGGATCGTTGAAACCCCGGACGTTCTTTGTAAAAAAAAAAAAACAGACATTGTCGCATCCTTAGGGAAGTTTTGCTCAATTTTTTGAGGTAGTCGTGCTTCATTGAATCCAATTTCTCCTTAATATTCTTCTGATGTAGTTTTCCTTTCTTCTTTGTGTTATTTTTCTTCGTTGGGGAAGAATGCTTACACTGAGTTTTATTTGGCACAACAACCGGCTGAGAGTCAGTGGATTCCGAGGAAGAGTCATCGGAGTCCTGTTCAACATCATCAGTTGTTTCATCACGCAGAACTTTAAAGCCAGAGTTATCAGACATGGTTGGAACCTGCTCTCGGACTTGAGCTTGTGCAGCAGAGCGTGGCAAAGGCCTGCATGGAGATGTCCATTCTTCCGAAGAGTCATCAATAGTACACTCCTTAGAGTCTGAAAGCTGAGTTTTAGCAGTAGATACTGGATGCACTTCACGATCCTCCAGTTCAGCTAGCAGGGTAGCCAATTTTTCTTGACCTTATAAAACCCTTAGGTAAGCTGGACTCAACGACTTGCTCTTCACTAAGTTGTTGAGCAGCTGCCACAGAACCAGGGTGAGAAGAAGCCACGCCTTCCTTTGATCCAGAGTTAGGCACATTAACCTGTGAAGTAGAATCAAATTTCCGAACAGAAGCTTGACATTCTGTATCTAAATGACCCCACTCAGCACAAGTCTCACAATGAGAAGGTAAACCCGTGTAAGTAACCCCTACAAACACATTTGTTCCTATTTTTATTTTGTAGTGGCTTTGATCAAATATCTTCTTACAATATTTGTGAATTACTATTTTGGATTTGCCGAATTTGTCCTTACGTTTACGAGTAGTTAAGTCATATGTTAGAATAAATTAATTTCATATATTTAATAGATTAATTCTCATATCTATATTTAAAATATTGTACACTGAAAAATAAGAATATTGTTACCACATATAATAATTAATTTTAGATATTTAATAGATTAATTTTCATACCTATATTTAGAATATTGTTACCATATTTAATAATTAACTAGATGATACTCCGCGTCATGCGCGGATTTAATTGTATTATAGATGTTAAATAATATTTGTAACTGGTTGAATCTTTTAACTCATGTTTAGTTGTAACGATCTGTAATAATAGATATGAAAAATTCGAAACTATAATAATAATCACAGTTAAGCAAGTTCCAAAGCTAGGCCGTTTTTTCAAAATTCAACAATTTAAAAGTTTTAAGGCCTTACCGTTAAACGATCTGTTTTGTTTGCATCTGTTATTGGGCTTCGCCATTTGTAAACTGACTAGGCCCAGTAGGTTAAGAATCTGTTAGGCACGTTACAGCCACATGACGGTGCGCGTGTGAGAGGGCAACAAGAACGGGAGATTAATTAACGGTTTTAACGAACTGAGTCATATTTGGATGTCAGCTAATAAACGTCACTGTCTGAAATGTATTTTTTGTCCCATCAGTTATTTAGTTAACTATATTTTCTTAAAACTCCTATTATTTAACTTCTTATTTGGTATATGTGTATTTAAATAAAGGTGTTAAATAAACAACAATCTTCTTATAGTATCTGTGAAGTACTATTTTGGATTTGCCGAATTTGTTCTTATGTTTACGGATAATTACGTCATATTTTAAGATAAAC
>CM071717.1:27486712-27500855 GCA_036630335.1 Physaria fendleri
AAATAAGAATTCTTTTTCTTTATTATTTTATTCATCTTATGACCCTGTTTAGTAATAGATAATTATAGAAAATTTATCGACCATTGACGACTGAGAGGGTGATTTGGTTCAAAGTCCAAGATTCATTGTTTCCGAACGAGGAAGAGTCATTTCCAGGAGCACTCCTCCCAACGCAATAACCAGGAGACTGAGGCTGAGGAATAGCAGCTGTTTCGCTTCCAAGCATCCAAACCACTGACGACATTGTTGGTCTATCATGTGCATGTTCTTGAACACATAAAAGACCAATATTTATGCATCTTATGACCTCTTTTGGTCGGAACATTGTTGGTGCAAAGGATGATGAAGCATCTATGATGATTGGATCTACGACCTCTAGCCCATTTCCTTCGTTCCAATTCCTCCACACCTATGCATTAAAATCATATTTTTGCTGTTTAAGCATCAAAGTTCAAGTGCAAAATAAGATCAAATTTCAGAAGTTTGAGGCTAACACAAGCGAGAAGGTTAAGGTCACGGTCAGAGTTGTAGAATCCTTTGTTCCTCTTGCCACATATAATTTCAAGAAGCAACACACCAAAGCTGAAAACATCCGACTTTATCGAGTATATCCCATCCATTGCATATTCCGGAGACATGTAGCCACTGCATAAAAAATATTAAATTCAAGTATACACACACGTAAAATGACATAATAAGAAAATATTTTGCATTGTCTTAGAAAAGATTGCTAAGTATACACACACGTAAAATGACATAATAAGAAAATATTTTGCATTGTCTTAGAAAAGATTGCTTACTAAGTTCCGACCACTTTTCTCGTGTATGCCTCGGTCTCATCCCGTCCAAAGATCCTAGCCATCCCAAAATCTGAAATCTTAGGGGTCATATCTTTATCAAGCAAGATGTTACTTGCTTTCAAGTCTCTGTGGATAATCTTAAGCCTTGAATCCTGGTGAAGATATAGAAGTCCTCTAGCAATTCCACTGATGATATCAAATCTCATTTGCCAATTCAACTTAGAGCTTTGGGTTTTATCTGTAAATAAATCATAACCAGATTAAATAGATTATTATTTCCAATCACAGTCAACTGTAAAAATGCGTGGTACTAACCGAAAAGATAAAAGTCAAGGCTTAAGTTTTCCAAGTACTCGTATATTAACATATTTTCATCCGCCTCAGCACACCAAGCAAGAAGTCGGACAAGATTTATGTGTTGAAGCTTTGCAATCAGCTTCACCTCATTCTTGAACTCAAAAGTTCCTTGAGATGACATCTTTGAAAGTCTTTTCACCGCGATTTCTTGCCCATCAAATAACCTCCCCTGCTTCCGTTTATCAGTCAGTTTTATGAGACCTAGCCCAATAACGTACAATGTATCTGTTTTAGAGAGTTTAATAATGTGTACCTTATAGACAGTTCCGAAACCACCTTGTCCAAGTTTGTTGGATTCAGAAAAATTATCGGTGGCTACAACAACGGCTTTGAACTCCATCAACGGAAGTTTGAAATCCTCTGTTTTGTTCTCTCCAGATATAATGGCTTCAATCATGGTTAATTCTTGATTATTGTCTTCATACACCGTTTTAAATCACATAAGAAAACATTTGTGGCCTTAAACAAATTTTTTTTTTTAAATGAATATCTATTACTATTATTTTACCAGTAGCTGGTGAAATATCTCCTGCTAATTTTTGTTTCCTTTTCCAGAAATAGAATATGGTGAGACTCAGAAGAAGCATAATGCTGACTCCCATAATCGAACCAATCATTTTTCCCCTTTTGTTTCTCTCCCTTCTTGGCTTAATCTTATCTGTTGAAAAGTTATAATTCCGTTATCGGATCTTTGAACATTGTAAATTATTAGTGATGCTAGTGCGTCCATGCCACCGGTGAAAAGGAGGGAGAAGTCGAATGCCAAAATCTTTCTTTACAAAAAATGTCAAAATTCCATCAAAACATAAAAAATCAATATCTGTGGAAACTAACGGTGTAAAATTCGATTCGTATACCAAAACTTATGGATTCAAAACCGGACCTTATTGGATATGAGTTTGGTTCCCTGAAAATTCAAGATATTAGATTTATATATGTGAATTAAAGGAGATAGAGCTAACCGATATCAGAAGCAGCCAATCTAACGTAAAGATCTTGACCATCGGCAGCATAATTTCGGATATCAATGAGCTCTCCGGTCCAAATCACACAACCCGACCCGCCATTTCGGATATCTGTATTTGCGAATGCCGTACAATTACAATCACCGAGACACCTCTCCCTACATTCTTTTGTACTGATTTTTTCGTCTATAATAACATTCTCTGTAACCGGCAATTTTATCTTCTTCAGCGGCTCAAACCCATCTTCTCTGCAGCTAAGTGGTGTCCTCCTTACACACCCAGCTTTCCAGAATGACAAATTCCACCATTGTTCGGAGTTCATCGGATCGAACCCTTTGATACAGTTACAAACGGGTGCCGTGTTTACGTCACAATAACCATAAGGCCCACACTCCTCGTACGCATCACAGTCGTCTTTTGGTGAACTCCAGATCAAATTCCATCCATATGATGGTTGAATCATAGTATACCGTTCGAGACGCCCTCTGGGATTTAATGACAATCTCGAGTAGACGCTCTGGTTAATCATTGTGAACGAGTAAGCCACTTCCTCTTTGTTGTCCGAAAAGTTGTAAATCATGTAATTCACTGGTTTGTCTTGTATACCAATAAACCGGGTACCATCCCACGGACCGCTCCGGTACAAAGGCACGCCTAGAGAGTTTGAATAAAATTCAGGGAGCCCTTTAAAATTGAGTTCATACGTGTATTCCCCACTTGACGGATCTGTATAGTTTTTCCAAGCTCTGAGGAATTTGTTAAGACCTGATTTGCGATCCAATCCAAGTTTCATCTGCGGGAGTAATGTATTAGTGGGGAAATCAAAACTCTGCCACAAGAATCCATTTTCACCTTTTTTGTTGTCAGGTTCTCTTAAAACAAAATTGCCGTTATCCAAAAGTTCTCCCACTAGTGAAGATCTTGTATCTCTGGGCCTATTCGTTGACCAAACAATGGTATTAGAGCTATTGAGGAGGACCAGATTAGAGTTTGAGATTTTAAGGATTCCGGTAGAGTTGGAAAGAGGATTGTCTCTGTTTGCAACCCATACATATTCTTTCAAAGATTCTTCCTTGTACCATATCCCAAGATACCAGCGAGAATTTGAATCCAATTCAAAGAAGCCAAGTTCAAACACACCACCAGGAGACACAATCGTTCGGTTGCTTGAGATTGTCAGAGATTCTGTAGAGGATAAAATGTTAACTGATATTGAAAACTCAGGAAGAACAAGAAGTGTAACAAAGAAGAGCAAGAAAGAGAACATGTACGAATAGTGATAGATCATATTTTGTAAACCTCTCATCGCTCTCTCTATCACGTTGGTTTTTCTATTGTCTTTTATATAAATGTTTCACATAGCCATTTCGAATTGCCTTAATAAGTGAAACGTCACTTTGATTTACATCATAACAATCTTTTGTTAAGCTCATAAAAATCCTAAATTAAATTATGTTCACATTCCCAGCAGACAGGCAAAAATGGTGTTTGTTATTTCTTGACTTTTTCATCACTTTCGTTCTTTCTTTCCACCAAACTGTTGTCATTAGTGAATATAATTAGTTAACTACAAATGAAATTGAATTCTAACGCGGCCAACATAACATGTTGTTCAGCATGTGTAGTGCTCTCAAGTACATCATTTGTCAAAGTATACCAGAAGCTATGACTCTAAACAAAAAAATTGTAATTTTTACATATTTGGTTTCAAATGATTACAACCACAATTCTTTGAGAATATAACTTTCTAAGATCGTCAATTAAAGCAATCAACCCATGAATCACAATAGCTAGGAAATAGTTCAATTATTGTATATTTTATGATGCGCAATTTGAAGTAAACAAAATCAAGGCATACTCCCATAATGTAACCTATGCTTTTTTTTCACTTTTTGTCTCTCCTCTCATAGATTTATCTTCTCTCATTTCCTCAAATCTCAAACAATATAAATTAGGGAATTACTCAGTTATTAGATGTAAAATCCCATCGACAAATGGGATTAATCTTGGGTAGTATATATATGATTGGCAATCACAAATGGGATTAATCTTGGGTAGTATATATATGATTGGCAATCCTCCTTCCTTGAACTAACTTTTGGGTGTTGAGTTAGACTCATATATGATTCTAAAATGGTATCACCACCTATTTCTCCATCTTGAGAAATTGAAGAAAAAGTCCAATGCCAAAATCATTCATTTAGGTAAAATTTGAATAATCTTAAATAAAAATGACTAGACCACGTCGTATGCTTCATAAATGAAAAAGTTAGGTCATTTAGTCTATAATTATTGATTGGCTAAATCTTCACAAATCAGTGAATCACAACCATCTATTCCAAATCTTTCCACCATATTTTGACTACTATGTATCTCCCTAATAAATTTTTCATATATAATAATTTTCAAACAGAAAATCATTCTAAAAATTAGCTACAGAAATGGAACAAATTATTTTATATAATAATTTTCAAACAGAAAATCATTCTAAAAATTAGCTACAGAAATGGAACAAATTATTTGGGAGTCAAAAATAATCTTAATTCTTTTATTTATTCGAAAACTTTGAGATATATACTCTCCAGATCTAGACTAATAAACTAAGGTTCTACCATTTTAATTTGAGTTATATATATAGATATCCTATACAGTTGACAAAAAATGTATTAATATACAATACATAATTTCAAATTTAAGTTTTGTTATTTATTATTCATTCTTGTGAAAACTTTTACGTGCGGATTTTAATATTTATTTTTAACTTCATACATCGGATACGTATTGAAATGAGTTCATTGATAATTCAGTATATTAGATTCATATGTGTATTCTAGTCGATGGAGCTAGACGACATCAGAAGCAGCCAATCTGACGTAAAGATCTTGACCACCGACAGCATAAGTGCGGATATCCACGAGCTCTCCCGTCCAAATCACACAACCTGACCCAACATTCCGGATATCCGTATTCGCAAAAGCCGTACAGTTACAATTTCCAAAACACCTCTCCTTACACTCTTGTGTACTGATTTTTCTATCCACAATAACATTCTCTGTAACCGGCAACTTCACTTTTTTCAGCAGCTCAAATCCATCTTTGCTGCAGCTAAGTGGTGTCCTCCTTACACACCCATCTTTCCAAAATGACAAATTCCTCCAGGCTTGGGGGTTCTTTGGATCAAACCCTTTGATACAGTTACAAACTGGTGAAGTGTTTATGTTACAGTAACCATTAGGCCCACACGCCTTGAACATATCGCAGTCATCTTTTGGTGAAGTCCAAATCAAATTCCATTCCAATGATGGTGGAATCATGGTATATCGTTCGAGACCACCGAAGGGATTCAATACCAATCTCGAGTAGATGCTTTGGTTGAGCATTGTGAACGAGTAAGCCACTTCATCATTGTTTTCCGTGAAGTTGTAAACCATGTAACTCACTTGTTCGTCTGGAATACCACTAAACCCGGTACCATCCCACGGACCGCTCCGGTGCAACGCTGCGCCTTGAAATATTGAATAAAATTCAGGGAGCCCTTGAAATTTTAGTTCGTATGTCAAATCCCCACTTGATGGATCGTTTGGGCTTTTCCAAGATCTGAGGATTTTGTTAAGACCTGTTTTGCGATTTAACCCAAGTTTCATCTGTGGGAGTAGAGTATCAGTAGGGAAATCAAAACTCTGCCACAAGAATGTATCTTTGTTGTTAGACTCTTTTAGCACGAAATTGCCGTTATCGAGAAGTTCACCCATTAAGGGCAATCTTGTATCTCTGGTGCGATTCGTAGACCAAACAACGATATTAGAGTGGTCGAGGAGGACAATATTAGCATCCAAGATTTTAAGGATTCCGATAGAAGTTGGAAGAGGGGTGTCTCTGTTGGCAATCCAGACATGTGTTTTTAAAGAGTCTTTCTTGTACCATATCCCAAGATACCAACGAGAATTTGAATCGACTTCAAAAAGACCAAGTTCAAAAACACCACCAGGAGACACAATGGTTCGGTTGCTTGAGATTGTGATAGATTCTGTAGAAGATAAAATGTTTGTTGAGTTTGAAAACAAGGGAAGAACGAGAAGTAGAACAAAGATGAATAAGAAGGTGTAAGAATGGTGGTACATATTTTTTAAACCTTTCATCTCTCCACCAAGTTGATTAGTTATTGCAATATGTGTGTATTCCTTGCGTCTTATATATATGTGTGTTTCACATAGTTTCAAGTTGGCCTAATCAATGATCGTCACTTTGATTATACGAACCATGCATGTTCATGTTCCTAACAGACACACAAAATGGTGTTCCCATATTTCTTGACTTTTCATCACTTTTTATCTAACTTTTGTCATTAGCCATCAATACTACACGTGGAATTGATTTCTCACACGGCCAACATAACATGTTCGTGTTGGTCAAGTGCATCTTTAGTCAAAATTTCTTAGTACTATTGGTACCGGATTGACAAAAATAAATAACTAATGGTACCTATGTTAGATTGAAAAGAAAAATGAATTGCTAGATTGAATTCAATCTCGTGTTGTACCTATGTTAGATTTTCCTTCGAAGGAAAATCAACTATATTAATGAAAAAAAAGTAGTCTCGTGTTGTGTTTAACTTGACTAATTTTAAACTAAATTATATTAATGAAAAAAAAGTAGTCTCGTGTTGTGTTTAACTTGACTAATTTTAAACTAAATCACGTCGGTTAGGCGGCTAAGTGAATTAAAAACTATTAACCACATGATAAAAAGAACTAATTAATATATTTAAATTTTCTTAATGTTTATCTGAAATTTTACTGAGAAATAAAACGGAATTTAAACTGAAATTGGCACTTAAAACGAATCTAAAAAAAAATCAAAAAAAAAAATTAACCAATTATATTCTGTTTTAACTAGGGTTTTTTAAAAATCAACTAACTAGGTTTCTTCTGCATTTAAATCTGTAACTAATTTTTTAATAATTTCTGATAGTGATTAGTTTTAGGTTCGTAAGTAAATTAGGTGTACTATTACTAATAGTGATAGTTAGGTTAGTACTTAGTATGATATTCTACTTCTACAATTGTTAATTCACAATGCCTGATACATTCCTTTGGAGAAGAAACGATTTATCATTCTTATAATTATGTTTTGTTAGAATCCCACATGAACTTTAGCTGCACCAAGAAAAAAAAAAATGAACTGTTGACCGCTACTAGAAATATCATACAAATCATATTAACTAGATAATTTAAGAACTAGAGCTTAGAATTTAATTAGATTTCATCAGCTGCCTAGATTGAAGTAATGTGTCCTTATCGAAGAATGACTCAGGACGGTTCGATACTGGACTAGGGATCACAGGAGCTGAATCAGAACCCACAGACGGTTAACTCATAAGGCATATAGATTTGTTTAGGATGATGACTCCAAGAATTATAGATTTGGATCAGAAAGATGTACTAGGGTACTAATGGAAAATCGTGTAGCATAAAACTTACATAGATGATTTCTTTATTCATCTTATCAATTTATTTAGTAATATATAACAACAGAACATTTCATAGATGATTTCTTTATTCATCTTATCAATTTATTTAGTAATATATAACAACAGAACATTTATCAGATCCAAGAGGACTACTATAGAACCAGAACCGTGCCTACATACTCGAAGGCCACAGGCGACAATAACTAGGGTTAAATAAGTTTACTAGACCAATGGTACATGTTGTAAAACTTGGCCGAAAAATATAGTTATATTTAGAATCGGCGGCAAGCACAGTTTATTCTGCTTGGCTCTCTGCACGGCCCTGTGTAGAACCAGTAGGGAGACGGTTTAGGTTGAGGAATAGGCAGTGCTTTGCTTGCAAGCATCGAAACCACTGACAACATTGTTGGTCTATCCTGTACATGATCTTGAACACACAAAAGACCAATCTGTAATCAGATCCAAGAGGACTACTATAGAACCAGAACCGTGCCTACATACTCGAAGGCCACAGGCGACAATAACTAGGGTTAAATAAGTTTACTAGACCAATGGTACATGTTGTAAAACTTGGCCGAAAAATATAGTTATATTTAGAATCGGCGGCAAGCACAGTTTATTCTGCTTGGCTCTCTGCACGGCCCTGTGTAGAACCAGTAGGGAGACGGTTTAGGTTGAGGAATAGGCAGTGCTTTGCTTGCAAGCATCGAAACCACTGACAACATTGTTGGTCTATCCTGTACATGATCTTGAACACACAAAAGACCAATCTGTATACATCTTATGACATCTTTTGGCTCGAACGTTGTTGTTGATATAGAATCTATGATGATTGGATCTACGACCTCTTGCCAATTTCTTTCTTTCCATTTCCTCCACACCTATGCATAAAATATCACTTTGAGAAGATGCATAGAGAACAATATGAAGTTTGAAAAGTTTTAGACTTACAAAACCGAGATTAATATCACAGTCAGAGATGCTGAAGCTTGTGATCCTTTTTCCACATATAATTTCGAGAAGCATTACACCAAAGCTGAAAACATCCGACTTTATCGAGCAGATACCGAACATTGCACATTCTGGAGACATGTAGCCACTGCATCAACAAAATTAAACTCAGATACATGTTTGAGAAACCAAGAAAAAAAAGATCTAACCAATTTAGTATGTCTTAAAAATGATTACTTACTAAGTTCCAACCAACTCTGCCGTGTAATCCTTAGTTTCCTGTTGTCCAAAGATCCAATCCATTGATTTATCCTGTTCAAAGATCCTAGCCATCCCAAAATCTGAAATCTTAGGGGTCATATCTTTACCGAGCAAGATATTACTTGGTTTCAAGTCTCTATGGATAATCTTAATTCTCGAATCTTCCTGAAGATATCTAAATCCATTCCCAATTCCAATGATGATATCAAATCTCATTTGCCAATTCAGTTTAGAGCTTCGGGTTTTATCTGCCAATGAATTAACTATATTATTTCAATCATATTCAACTGTAAATAAAAGATAGTTTGATACCAACCGAAGAGATGAAAATCGAGGCTTAAGTTTTGTGAGTACTCGTATATTAGCATATATTCATCTGCATCAGCGGACCAACCAAGAAGTCGGACAACATTTTTGTGGTAAAGATTCCAAACCATCTTCATCTCATTCTTGAACTGAAGAGTCTCTTGAGATGACATCTTTGAAAATCTTTTCACCGCGATTTCTTGCCCATCACATAACTTACCCTGCTACCATTTACAAATAAGTTCTCTAAAAAACCTAGAGATCAGTGATAGACTCCTTCTCTGTTTTATAATGTGTACCTTGTAGACAGTTAAAAACCTAGAGATCAGTGATAGACTCCTTCTCTGTTTTATAATGTGTACCTTGTAGACAGTTCCAATTTTTTTTAAAAAAAAAAAAAAGACAAAAGAAACTGAATGCTATTATTATTATTTTACCACTAGGTGATGAAATTTCTCTTGGAGGCTTTTGTTTCTTTTTCCAAAAGTAGAAGATGGTGAGAATTAGAAGTAGGATCATGCTGACTCCAATAATCGAACCTATGATTTTTCCCCATTTGTTTCTCTCCTCTGCTTCTGGCTTAATCAAGACTAATATATTCAAGTGATACCACCTTTGAGTTATTTATAAATATAAATATGTTATTATCATCTATGCATACAAAATAAAGTTTTTTTTTGATAAACCAAAATAAAGTTTTAAATGTATGTTTTTTATTTTAAAAGAAATTGAAATTGATTATGTAAAATTCTATTGAAACTTCTTACATGTGTATCTTAATATATGAATTAACTTCAGATCGTATTCTGATAAATTCATTTATCAAAATTTATAGTCATATGGGATATGAGTTCCTTAAAAATTCAAGATATTAGATTTTTATATGTGAATTTAAGGATATAGAGCTAACCCTGATCAGAAGCAGCCGATCTAAGGTAAAGATCTTGACCATCGACATCATAAGTTGGGACATTAGTGACCTCTCCGGTCCAAAGCACACAACCCCACCGGCCATTTTGGATATCTGTATTTGCGAACGCAGTACAGTTGCAATCTCTAAAACACTTCTCCAAACACTCTATTGTACTGATTCCTTTCTCTATAATGGCATTCTCTGTAGCTGGCAACATCGTATTTTTCAGCTTCACAAACCCATCTTCGCTGCAGCTAAGTCGCGTCCCCCCACCGGCCATTTTGGATATCTGTATTTGCGAACGCAGTACAGTTGCAATCTCTAAAACACTTCTCCAAACACTCTATTGTACTGATTCCTTTCTCTATAATGGCATTCTCTGTAGCTGGCAACATCGTATTTTTCAGCTTCACAAACCCATCTTCGCTGCAGCTAAGTCGCGTCCTCCTCTGTAGGTTGCTTGAGATTTTCAGAGATTTTGTAGAGGATAAAGTGTTCCTAGAGATTGAAACTTGGGGAAGAACAAGAAGGGTAACAAAGACGAGTAAGAAGGAGAAGGTGTAATAATGGTGGTTCATATTTTCTAAACCTCTAAGTTGATTAGTTGTTCTTTTTATTTTGTATATACACTACATATATATATATATGTGTGTTTCACATAGTTTGAACTTGGCCTAATCAATATACGTCACTTTGATATCAACCATGTTCACGTTCCTAGGAGACAAACAAAATGGTGTTCCATTTTATTTCTTGACTTTTCATCACTTTGGGTTCTTTAACTTTTGTCTTTAGGCATCAAAACTACGCGTAAAATTGATTTCTGACACGGCCAAGTTCTTTAACTTTTGTCTTTAGGCATCAAAACTACGCGTAAAATTGATTTCTGACACGGCCAACATAACATGTTCAGAATCTGTGATGTTCTCAAGTACATCATTCGTCAAAGCTTGTTAGGTAGTCTCGTGTTGTGTTTAACTTGACTAATCTTAAATTAAATCACATCGGGAAGGCGGCTAACTGTATTAAAAATTATCAAAGATTGTTATTAGAAAGATTTGGCTTTAGATGTAAATAAACCCACACAGGATATGATTGAAACCACACAATTAGAATGAACTACTTTATATAGTTAAAGCTTCTTAACGTTTATTTAAAAGTTTACTAAAAGCCAAAATCGAATGTTAAACGATATGAAGCTTGTAGCTTAAGGCAATAAAACGTTTCAAAACAAGCACTTTTTTTTTTTTGCTGCACCTAAACGTTCTAATTAAAAAGGGTTAGGCCCAAAAGATTAAACATGAGCATCGTGGGCCTAAAACCAGTTCTAAATTGTACTGCCCACATCAATAAGTAAAAAGTCCAAATTGCTTAAAATCTTTAAATTAATGAGCCTTTAAATCTATTTTATGGTTAGGGAAAAAGTTGGATGTAACCAATAATTAGTTGAATTATGCACAAATTTATTTCCCTAAGGGGGATGTACAAATTTATTTCCCTAAGGGCTCTCTTGGAGAAGATAATCACGTTTTTCTAATATACACTTGTATTGGATTGAATTTTTTTGTCTAATAAAAACTTAATGTACAAATTTATTTCCCTAAGGGCTCTCTTGGAGAAGATAATCACGTTTTTCTAATATACACTTGTATTGGATTGAATTTTTTTGTCTAATAAAAACTTACTAGATGATATCCCGCGCTATGTGCGGATTTAATTGTATTATAGAAGTTAAATAATATTTATAATGATATAGTTTATAAATATTTTAAGGAAAACAACCTATTTACCCACGAACTATTGATATATCATAATATTTTCCCACAAACTATTGTCCTCTTTCTAAATCTCCATGAAATCAAAGTTGCATACTTATTTATCCATGAAATCAAAGTTACAGAGACTTAAGAGGTCATAAGAATTCTTGGGAACTATAAGATAAAGATACATTGAACATTTATAAAATTTTCTCCCAAAAATTAATTCTCTACATTTATAAAACTAAAAATTATATTTACACTTAGGAATCCCTTTGGGATTTTTTTTTCCTTTACACTTTCTTTTCATTTCTATATTTTTCATTTATCTAATAAAATAAAAAGAGAAATATTTTTTTCTCTTTAAGGAAAAAAAAATTCCTCACTTTCTAATTTCAGAAAGTAAAATGGCATATTTTTTTCTCTTTAAGGAAAAAAAAATTCCTCACTTTCTAATTTCAGAAAGTAAAATGGCATTCTCGTAATATCACTTGAGTTTTCGTTCCAAAACAATAGGCAATCCATTCTGAGGCAAAGCGAACGGTCCATATTGAATCCCATCGCTAGGTCCTACTATTGACCATCTGTAAATTTACAAAAGCACCCCTTATCAGAAAACACTTTCCAAAAAGCTAAAAGCGATGTCGTTTCATGTCAATTTCAGTAAAGACTTTGTACCAACCTGTACTTAGTGGTGAGATGATGGACTAGAATTGAGATTTCAAGTTTAGCTAACTCATTGCCTGGGCAAGAATGTATCCCACTTCCATATGGCATGAATGTATTCGGTTTTGGCGCTGTTTCGAATCTCGATGGATCGAATTTTCCGGGATCCGCAAATATATCAGCATTGTGATGAATGTTTCTGAATAGTGGTAATACTTTCCATCCTTTTGGTATCAAATATCCTGCAAAAATAAAGACTAGAACATTAGCTTATTGTAACAGATTGATCTATATTAGGTCAGATATAGGATATGGTATATACATACCTTCGTATTCGACATCTTCAACAGCTTCTCTGAATGTAAAAGATAAGATTGAAGCAACTCTTAATGTCTCTTGGACTACTCTATAAGTTAATGGCATCTTCTTTGTATCTTCCCAAGTGAGACTTTCTCCATCTTTTTTATCTTTTCTTATTGACATTTGCTCTTCTGTGACAGCTTCTAGAACTGTTGGATTATCAGCTAAATACTTAAGGATCCAAGTTAGAACACTCGCTGTTGTGTCCCTAGCTGCGAAGATAACTCCGATGATGTTATCGGCGATTTGTTCATCGGTTAATCCTGCTTTTTCTTCCATGAATGATGAGAGGAGATCTGTGTGTGTGGATGAGTTTTGTCTTCTTTTGGATAAGATGTTAGCGAGGATTTGAGCTAGCTCCTTTCGAGCTTTCATGGCTTTGTGGAATAGTGTTCCGGGAAGATTAATCGGCATTGAATTGTAACCTTTTTCGAGATTGTAGTAGCATCGTTTCAGATCTTCTCGGTAAAAAACTTCGTCTTTTCCGAGTATTGAGGTTAACGCCACATTGAAAGTGTACTGTTGAAAGAAAATTTTAACAAAATTGAATCAGAAACAGCTTCTCAAATGTCAGATACAAAACAGAGTATGCTCTGTTTCTGACTGAGAAAAAAACAGGGGACACTCTGTTTTGTTGAGGAAGAGAGCTTACTGTTTTCATTTCTTGGTAAGTGTTGAGTTTAGTTCCATCCCAAGAATTGAGTGATTCTTGAGCGATTGATTCAATGTTGGGTACCATGTTTCTAATTGCATCAGGCATGAAAGCTCTTAAGACGAGTTTCCTGAGTTTGGAACCATGTTTCTAATTGCATCAGGCATGAAAGCTCTTAAGACGAGTTTCCTGAGTTTGGAATGATAATCTCCTTGATGAAAGAAGATAGCTTGTTTTCCAAGCATCCTCTCTTTACTCGCCGGAAAAGTAGGTTTAAATAAATGAGACTTTGTATTCAATACGAATTTAGCTGCTTCTGGGCTTGAGATCATCACACATGGACACCCCAATACATGAGTCTTGAACACCGATCCGTATCTGTTTTTATCAAAACAAGTAGAAAAAAGTCAATTTTTCTGTTTAAAGACAGCAAAAATTCAAATTTTTAGGGATTTTGAAGAAGACTCTGTTTTAGACCTTTTCTGTTTTGCTGCGAAGAACACATTTGGGTCTTGTGAGTAAAGTTGGAATGTTTCGCCGACATATGGATAACCCATTGTTCCGGGAGGAAGTGGCAATTTCGTGGAGGAGCTACGGCGGTTTCCGATGATAAATTTGAGTAAACAAAGAAACAGAGCCGCCGCGGAGAGAGTGAGAAACAAACCGGAGAAATCCATTATAATCT
>CM071717.1:27539327-27550584 GCA_036630335.1 Physaria fendleri
GTTTTTTCTTATTTTGTCTTGGTTGGATTGTTGAACTGATTCTTCTTTATGCTTTGGAATCTCTCATTTTTACGCATCACTAACACATGTCTCATTACTCCATAACTTAATAATTATATATTGTTCTATAATTTTAGTTACGCTATAAATTAATAGTTATTAAATTATTAAAAACACGATATATAAAAGATAAAAATATGCTCCGTCATGGGGAGGAGAGGCGACACGATAAACCCTATGATAAACCCTAGGAGACAAGACTTTCTTCAACCTCGGATCTGATGTTACCAAACCGTTAACCTCGAATCTAGAAACATTCCCTCTTTTTTCTGTCCTTTTCTACACCTTTTCCACTTTTCGTCTAATTTATTTTTTTGTTTTCTCCTTTTTTCTTCTCTTTTTCCATTTACCGATCTTCTCCTAAACACCTATAACTCTTCTCCTTCACCTTTCCTAAGTTTCTTTTCCACTTTTCGTCTAATTTATTTTTTTGTTTTCTCCTTTTTTCTTCTCTTTTTCCATTTACCGATCTTCTCCTAAACACCTATAACTCTTCTCCTTCACCTTTCCTAAGCTTCTCAAAATCTCTCCTTCCTTTCTAATCGCTCTTTAATTTGCTAAGGCTAGTATTTGGTAGATTTGGTTTTCAAATCAACCTTGAGTACGAACCTTAGAAACAGGAAAGGCTAGTATTTGGTAGATTTGGTTTTCAAATCAACCTTGAGTACGAACCTTAGAAACAGGAAATAACAATGGCAAAGACAAATCGCAGGAGGGATGAAGAACAGATGAGGCAACTAATGGATGCCGAAACTGTGAATCTAGAAGATGCGATACAATTGTCTGACGATGAAGATGATACAGAATTATTGGCAAAACTTGAGAAATCTATGATTGCCCGAATTCTTAACAAGCACAGTATCTCACTCTCTGGCCTATTGATGCCTTACCAGGGATTCTCGGATTACACCCTGATCAGATGCGGGGCAGAGTCATTGAAAAGGATCAAGTGCAGTTCATATTTAAAACTGAGGAGATGTTACTTGCGACGGTTGCTAAGAGTCCCTGGTATGTGAATGGTTGGCTTGTTCTTGGGGAGAGATGGATGCCGAATCCAACGGATAGATTCCTCGCTAAAGCTCTAGTGTGGGTGCAAATTCGAGGATTACCACTTCTCAGACGAACGGAAAAGATCGTCAGATCTGTGGCTGAGAAACTAGGACAAGTGAAGGTTGTTCTGTTACATGCTAGGAATTCAGACTCCACAGAGCATGTTTGTGCTCAAGTTTGGATTTTAGTGGAAGAGCCTTTGATCTTCAAATTACCGTTTCAGTTTAAAACAGGTGGACCTCTGGCTATAAGTTTTTCGTATGAGAAGCTTCTTAACGCCTGCCATGTCTGCAAGAGAATTACTCATGCTATTTATCAAGAGAATTACTCATGCTATTTATCATTGTCCACATAAAGAAGCGACTACAGGACAATATGGGAAACAGAGTGAGCACATTCCACCTGATACACGGGTTGATAAGACAAATCAGACAGACATGATGAATCCCGCTCTTAACAAACCCAAAGGAAGAGGCAGGGGTAGACCTGCTAAGGCTCATAATAAAGATGAAAACACTCAAGGATAGAATCAGAATTCAGTGTTTCAACGATTAAATATAAAGATGAAAACACTCAAGGATAGAATCAGAATTCAGTGTTTCAACGATTAAATACCACAATGCCAGGAAGACAGATGTGGCAGGGGAAGAAGAATTCTATAGAATCAGAATTCAGTGTTTCAACGATTAAATACCACAATGCCAGGAAGACAGATGTGGCAGGTGAAGAAGAATTCTGACACTATGAACCAGGGGATGGGGAAGGACAAAGATAACCAAATATCCCCTGTTCGGAAGTTCTTGGAAATGGGTTCGGGTTCACTATCATCTGGGAAGAAACTTCAAAAACTGATAACACTAATGGATACAAGAATCTTAGCTTTGGTAAACGACTACAACTGCCTAATCTTGCTCCCAGGGAATCAATTTTAAGCTCAGGCATAAGAGTTTCACCGGCAAAAAAGACTAAAGGACATATGGATGAAGACACAACTCCGAATTTTCAATTTTATGCTGCACAAAACACGGAAAGCACGGTCAAAAGGAAGAGAATACCGAGTATAAAAATAAATGCAGCAAAGAAAAGAGCTAAACATGCACATTCTCAACAGATTCATGATGTGCACACATACGATGAGGAGGCGGATGAGGCTGATCAGAATTATGAAGAATGGACTCTTGCTGACCCGAAAAAGCCACTCGCCAAACGATCTTCTACAGCTGCTAGGTTCGTGATTCACCAGAAACCGCACAAGTCGATATGATGACGACCTGTTGGAACTGTCAAGGGGTGGTAAAGGAATACATAATGCCTACATATGCCATGTCTTGTTATCTTCTCCCGAAAGGTATGATAGATAAGCTTAATCAAGAAATTGCAAGATTTTGGTGGAAGAATCAACAAATGGGTAAAGGTATTCATTGACAATCATGGGATAAATTGACAAAGAGTAAGCAAGAAGGTGGGATGGGTTTTAGAAATCTTGAAGGGTTCAACATTGCACTCCTTGGCAAACAACTATGGCGGCTTCTAAGATAATCCCGATTCATTGCTTGCTCGTACTCTTAAGGCTAGATATTATCCTACCTGCTCCGCGCTTCAAGCGTCTCTTAGTTCAAGACCTTCTTTTGGTTGGCGTAGCTTATTGGCGAGTCAAGAAATGTTGCGGTATGGACTGAAACGTGAAATTGGTAACAATGAGGGAGTAGATATATGGCATGATCCTTGGCTTCTTGATTTATGTCCACGTCCGCCACAGCCCCAAGCACATATCAACATCGCAGATTGGGAGCTAAATGACTTCAAAGAGAGATACAGTGATCAATGGAGGGTGGACGTTTTGCACCAAATTTTTGAGTCTGATAATGTCGCTAAAATATTACAAATAAAGCCAGGTGGACTAGAAGCCAAGCAAGGATACTCTTGGATACATAATGAGAAAGGATTATACTCCGTAAAATCCGGTTATAAGCTTTGGGAAATGTTAAATTCTCAAGCATATAATCAGGTTCTGGCCAAGGCCCCAACTTCTCTGTTATTTACGCGCATTTGTGGAAGATCAACACCAGCCCCAAGATGAAACATTACCTTTGGCGTTGTATGACTTATTCAATGGCGATTGGTACAGAATTAAGGAAACGCAAGCTCACCATCGACGGTAGCTGCCCACTGTGCGGATCTTCACCGAAAACAATGCTGCACTTGTTATTCGAGTGTGCTTTTTCCATATTGATTTGGGTACAATCTCCTTATATCTCTATACTTAATGACTTAAGCTGCTCAATACAAGGAAAAATTTATGCACGTATGTTGTTAAGTAAGGAGGTTACAGATGATTATAGTGGACTATGGACATGGCTTTTATGGAAAATCTGGAAAGTGCGCAACGAAATTGTTTTTCAAGGGATTGAACCTGATGAGCTTAAAAGTTATAATTTTGCTCTTATAGACAATCAAGAGTGGAAGGAGCATAGTGTATTAATTTCACCGCAGCCTCCAACAGTTCAACACATGACGGAAGTGAGATGGATTCTTAATTTCACCGCAGCCTCCAACAGTTCAACACATGACGGAAGTGAGATGGATTCCGCCACCGCTTAATGTACTCAAATGCAATACGGATGCAACATGGCAAGATGAACATGATCGTTGCGGAGCTTCATGGATACTAAGAAACTCGGCTGGCGAGATTAAGTTTTAGGGTGTCAAGACATTTCCGAAGCTTTTATCTCCCTTGGTGCAGAAGCGGCAGCGTTAGTATGGGCAACAATGTGTATGGTGAACATGGGGTATGATAATATAGTGTTTGAAAGTGATTCTTCTTCTCTTGTTGAAGCAATCAGCGATCCACGGAGCAATCCCCGACTTCTCAATTACACATCGGACATTCGAGGCATGATTGGTATGAGCAATAGGAGTTACACTTTCACGAAGGTTAATCGGCAAGGGAACGTGGCTGCCGATACATTGGCGAAATACGCGAAAGACTTTTCTTTATATTATGGCTCTATTGATAATAGGATCCCACTATGGTTAACACCATTTTTGGATGTAAATATTTGAGAAATCTTTCAGGTTAATTCATTTGGTCTGGGAAAAAAAAAGTTATTAAATTATTATTTTTTGAAAATTGGAGTAAATCTTCATGTGAAGATTTTTTTGATTTTATTAACAGGGTCAGTCCAAAAATATATAAAAATATGATTATAATTTTTAAAAAAATTTTTTAAGAACGTTATTTCAAACCCCTAAACTAAATTATGATATTAAAAATATTCAAATTTTAGAGTCAATAAAAATTAAGAAAAAAAAAGAAGAAGAAATTGGAGATCCAACCATGGATTGAAAGAAAACATAGGTTCCAGTTTTTCATATTAGCACGATTTCGTCTTTAATCAAATTTTAAAGAACATGATATATAAGTTAGCGTTATTTATGTCACTGTCACTGTCACATTCGGATTCTGCCAAACATAAAAGTTGAGTCAAAGGACCCACAAATTTGTGTGGTGATAATTCATTTTACCCTTATTGCAAATGCGTGGTTTAACCTCCCTTGTTAAACCATTTACAATGGGGTGTTGAATGTGACATAAATTTAATTCAACTATCTAAGACCATCTACAATGAGGTAGTAAAATACTAGATAGAATTATCTAGTTGAAAAACTTTCACTCCGTGAAAGTGTTTTTCTCTCCCTTATTTTGTGACACATACTTTTTTTTTTTTTTTCTCAAAACCAACTTTCATTAAACCTCAAAAAATGTTTTCAACATTTGCATCCAAAAATGGTTGTAACCATAGTGGGATCCTATTATCAATTGTGCCAAAATATAAAAACTGTTCCTGAGCAAACTTAGCCAAACAATCTGCTGCCTTGTTCCGTTCCCTGCATACTTTATGAACCTGGAAGCTCCTGTGCCTGCGTTGTATATGATCTTGAAATTCTGTGGAGAAAGTATACAGTCTAGGCCAAGTGTGGGGTTCAAGCATCGCCTTCACTACCATCTGCGAATCTGTCTCAAATATTACTCCATTATACCCCATATTTCCAATGCATTTCGCTGCCCATATCAATGCCATAGCCTCCGCTTCGAGTGGTGATCTCAATTTAGGATAAGTCTTAGTTCCCCAAAACCTAACTTGTCCTTTATCATCACGCAAAATCCACCCTACACCACATTTGTCTCTATCCTTGTGCCAAGTAGCATCAGTATTACATTTCCAAGCTCTATCCTTGTGCCAAGTAGCATCAGTATTACATTTCCAAGTGCCTAATTGTGGCGGAATCCAGGACAAAATCTCGTTGAGCGTGGGTATAGAAGGGTCACGCACCTGAGTTGAGTCCGTTGTGTTTTGGTACCATTCAGAACAGTCCGTGTAAGCTGTGCGATATCCATGTACGATGTCTGGCACCTTATTTTCAAACACTAGCTCATTCCTCATCTTCCAAATACGCCACATAATCCATGTCCATAGCTGCTTGTGTTCCTCTTGAACGGATTCACTGAGTTTCATACAAGCATATAGTTGTCCATTAAAGGAGAGACTTGTGTCTGAAGTTATCGCAGCAAATGGTGGAGAGACTTGTGTCTGAAGTTATCGCAGCAAATGGTGACATAGTCCACATCGCTCGAGCCATGGGACAGAGGAAGATCATATGATGTACGCTTTCACTCTCTGTTCCACAAACTTGACATGTCGAGTCTCTGATCAGTTTCTTTTTCTTCATCTCCGTACCAACTGAAATAGCTGACTTACTACACTTCCAGATGAAGTGTTTCAGTTTTGAGCTAGTATTAAGACTCCATATTTCCTTGTAAATCGGAGAGAAGGAGGGTTGCTGCTCCGGAGCCATAGACGACATCTGAAAATTTAATTTCCAGACCTTGTATCCTGACTTGACGGAGTATTCTCCATTGTTGGTGTGTATCCAAGAGTATCCTTATTTAGAGCCTTCGCCACCTGGTACCACCTGTAATATATGTTGGACATCGCAGGCTTCAATCGCCTGATATAGTTGTGTCGCATTCCATTGGTCTGAGAGCTCATCTCTGAAATCTGAGATTGTCCATTCATGTCTGTTAGTCGTAGGGAGTGCCATTGGAGCTCTCAGTGCTTCATCCTCAAGCCATGGATCGCTCCAAAAATTCAGGTCCAAGCCATGGATCGCTCCAAAAATTCAGGTCGTGCCCGCATCCTATTTCTTTTTTCAGTCCCAGCTTCATAAGAGATTGACTGGATAGTATACTCCTCCATCCGTAGGACGGGCGACTCCCAATCGTGGCTTGCATAGGATCTGTATTTGGGTAGTATCGTGCTTTCATGGTGAGTGCTAGTAATGAGCCGGGACAAGTGATCAATCTCCAAAACTGTTTTCCCAAAAGAGCCTTGTTTGTACCTTCTAAATGTCGAAAGCNNGTTGTTCTTCCACCAAAATTTCGCAAACTCTTGATGTAATCTTGTAATCATCTCTTTGGGGAGAATGTAGCATGACATAGTATAGGATGGGATCGCGTAAGCTATAGCCTTGAGCAAGACTTCTTTGCCACCTGGGGATAAGTACTTATGGTGCCATGAGTTTATTTTCTTTTTGGTCTTCTCTTCTACAAAGCGAAGGGTGGCTGTTTTTGAGCCTAGGAAGACTTCCGGGAGACCCAAGTAAAAACCAGTACCTCCTTCTTGTTGTATTCCTAGCAATGTCTTAACTTGTTGCTTCTTTCCAGGTTCCATCTTAACTCCATAAATAACACTTGACTTGTTTAAGTTGACTTTTTGCCCGGAAGCTTCCTCATATTCTTTCAGTATCTTGTTCAGAAGTAGAAGCTGCGCCTCTTGAGTAGAACTAAAAAACAGGCTGTCATCCGCAAAGAACAAGTGAGATATGTTGGGCGCGGTAGGAGCTATTTGTATACCCGTCAGTGATGAGTCCAGGTCTGTCCTATTCAGCCGTTGTATTAAAATCTTCGTGCAGAGGATGAAGAGAAAGGGTGAAAGCGGATCTCCTTGACGTATTCCTCCAGAAGGTTGAAATCGAGTGGTGAGCTCACCATTGATTAAGACTCCAAAGGAAACTGTTGTAAAGCATAACATTATCCACGAGATCCATCTTTCATTGAACCCTAACACTCTCATTGCATCCTCTAAAAACTGCCACTCTACTCTATCAAATGCCTTCATCATATCTGTTTTGATCGCAATGCTAGTAGCCGATAATTCCGGATGAGTCTTCAAACAGTGGACTAGCTCATGTGCTAATAATATGTTGTCCGAGATTAATCTTCCACTTACAAAAGCTGCTTGAGACTCCGATATGATGTCAGGAAGTATTTTCTTAAGCCGTGTTGATAGTACTTTTGCTATGATCTTGTAAGCGAAGTTACATAAGCTGATTGGCCTGAATTCCGTCAACTTAGTGGGCTTGGTGATCTTTGGTATAAGGCAGATATTTGTTTCATTGAGACGATTATCGAACTCTCCGTTATGTAGAAAGTCCTTAACCACTTTACACACCTGTGGACCAACCGTTGACCAATGTTGGTGATAAAAACTCCCTGTAAAACCATCAGGTCGGGGGCACTTCTCCGGTGCTAAATCATAAGCTGCCACCTTGATTTCAACATCAGTAACCTCAGCCGTGAGCATAGTATTATGAGTCTCAGTGACTTTGGTTGGAACATTGGTAAACATTGGACTATATCGCACAGAAGATGTATTGATTAAATCCGAGGTGTATAGATCCATGAAAAACCGATGTGCTAACCGTTTAAAATCTCTGTTTTCATAGTAAAATACCCCTGTCTATGTGTCTTGCAGCTGTAGTATCTTGTTTCGAGCTCTGGTTTGTTTCACCGAGGCATGAAAAAACTTTGAGTTTCGATCACCTTCCTTTAACCATGTGACCCGGCTGCGCTCTTTCCAAAACTTCTCTTCTTCATTGTATGCGTTTGTGAGCTGTCTTTTTAACTCTTTGAGTAGTGTCCAATCCATCGAGTCTTGGTGGCTGAGATGATCAAGCTGAGCTTTCAGTTCTCGGATCTGTCTCTTAGAGTTCACGTGGTTCATCTTCTTCCACTTGGACAAAGCTTCGCGGCATCTTCGGATTCGAGCTATTATGTCCGCTGAGTCCGTCGACCCCGTTAAGTTCCAATGGGTGTTAATAATATATGTCAACTCTTCATTGGCTTTCCACCGTGAGTCATATCTGAAGAACCCTCGACGTTGAGTTGTTAGACCAGAGAATGATGTGAGAATTGGACTGTGATCCGATCCTATTCTTGCCAAGTATTCGGATTTAGCTGCTGGAAATTTGAGAAACCAGTCTATGTTTCCTAGAACTCTGTCTAGCTTGCAGTGAACTAGTTCTCCGCCACGCGAGCCAAACCATGATAGAGGATTGCCTTCAAATGGTAGCTCGATTAAACCACATTTCGTGATCATGTTCCGAAAAGCAAAGAACGAGCTCTCAGCTCTAGTCCTTCCTCCTCTCTTGTCTTCGTTACTTGTGAGCTCATTGAAGTCTCCGAGCATTAACCATGGCTCTTGTCTGTTTTCCCCTAAGCGTATTAATCCTTCCCATACTTCTTCTCTCGCTGTCGGAATTGGGTCACCATACACTCCTGTTAGGAAAAAGGATTTATCCTTCCAAGTCATGTAAGTGTCTATCCAGCGGGTGTTCTTTGAAAGAACATGAACCTGGACTTCATTCTGCCATATGAGCGCTAAACCTCCGCTTAGTCCTTGAGGTTCCACAGTGACGAGATCATAAAAATCAGTATCTTCACAAAGTTGCTCCATGTAGTTGCGTTGTTGTTTGGTCTCACTAAGGAATAGAACCTGAGGAGTATACTGACCAAGTATATCCTTTAGGTTTCGAACTGCCAGGCTATTCCCCACCCCTTGGCAGTTCCAACATGTCACATTCATATCGATCCGTGCGGTTTAAGGACCGCAAACCTTTCAGCATTAGAGTTCCTCTTGTTTCGTGGTGTGACCTGATCAACAGCATCAAGGGCTTGTTTGAAATTTGCTTGTGCTTGTTTAGTTCTTTTCCTAGCCGTATTTGTTTCTGCGCTTGTCCTGTGCCTTCGTTTCCTTTTTGCTCCAACTTGATTGTCTTCTTTAGATTCAATGCGCTTGTCCTGTGCCTTCGTTTCCTTTTTGCTCCAACTTGATTGTCTTCTTTAGATTCAAATTGGAACACCGAGCTACACGGACGCTGTATTGGTGGTGAGATGATTTTCCCTGAGCTCGTCATTGTCTCTCCTGGCTGCAATCTCGGAGAGTGCACTTTTCGTCCTTGTCTCTCCTGGCTGCAATCTCGGAGAGTGCACTTTTCGTCCTGAGCTTAAAATTCGATCTTCAGGGACATCATCTGTTGCTCTTTGTAATCTCTGTCCGAAGGTTAGGGATGGAGAAGATGTCTTTTTTTATTGATCGTCTTCATGAAGTCTATCTTCTCTCCAACCTTTGTCTTGTCTAGAGTCTTTCCCTTTGACTCTCCATTCTTGAGTCGACTTTGAGGTTTGTCCCATTCGCGAGAAAACAGAGGTGTCTCTATTCGAAGTGACGGGTTGCTTATCTTTGGCAGGTCTCCCTCGTCCCCGTCCTGTGCCTTTGACATGTGTGCTCTGTTTTTCGTCCTTCACTTGTGTATGTATTCGCGACTCTCTTTGTCCTGCTTCTATTCCTTCTTTCATTCTGTTCTGAGCCCCCAGTGGTTCTCGTTTATCCTTATTAGGGCATCTGTACTCATCATGCGTTATTCTTTTACAGACGTTGCATACCTTAAGTAGTTTTTCGTATGCAAACTCAAAGACCAATGGTTCTCCTTTCGGGAAACGAAACGGAAGCTTGAATTTCAATGGTTCGTGTATGGAAATCCATACTCTGACTTGTATATACTCTTTTGAATCCTTGTGCTTGCCGTATAGTCTCACCTGTCCTTCACCGTTTTCAACATGTCCTAGCTTCCGTCCAATTGCTTTAACAACGTCCTCGTGGATCTTATGCAGAGGAATTCCTCTGATTTGAACCCACAACGGTATCTGATTTAGGTAGCTTGGAGTGGGATCTGGAGTCCATCTTTCTCCCACAACTAACCAACCGTTTACATACCACGGACTTTTAAGAAGCGATTCTTCCAGGTATTGGGGTTTAGTGAAGGTGAACTGAACTTTATCTTTGTCCACCATTGTGCCTGTCATAGAGCCTACCAGTTCCAAGATACCTGGGAGTGCATCAATGAGGCCTTGAGCCGAGATACTTCTGGTGTTGAGTATGCGGACAATCATACTATCCTTGTTCTGTTCTATAAGAGCTGAATCATCAATATCAGGTAGTTCAAAAGCATCGTCTAGACAGATCTCTTCTGCCTGTGTGATCTGTTGAAGGATTTCAGCATCTCTGCGCCTATTTGTTTTGGCCATGGTTTGTTTAACCTTCGTATCCATGAGATCTTCACTCAAGGTTGATATTTAGATATATCTACCGAGCAAAAATCGTATGCCTTGAAGATTCCTGTAGCCGTCAGATTCACGGGGTCTTTAGGGTTAAGGGAAAGAGTGTAAGGAAGAAAGGAAAAGAAAAGAAGCGGAGATTTTGTGAGAGCTTGGTGAAGAGGTAATGGAGAAAGAGGAAAAATTGAGAAAAATGGAAAAAGTGAAAAGGTAATGAGAAAAAGGACAAAAGGAATGAAAAAAGGTTTGAGACAATATTCCATAACAGTTGGAATCGATTGAGGAACAGTTGTGTCGGTTTCAGTGTAGAAGATCCTTAACCCTAGTTTTTCTCCTTTGTTGTCGCTCATGACGGCGCCTCCCCTCGCTGAGAAACATTAGTTATTGCCCCTAGTTTTTCTCCTTTGTTGTCGCTCATGACGGCGCCTCCCCTCGCTGAGAAACATTAGTTATTGCTGACACATACTTATTTTTGACTGGTTCAAATTTTAATTACAAAGTAAATAACAAATACTTAATTCTCATTGGTTCTTCATTATTTATGTGTGTTTTTAATCCACCTTAATTTTTCAAACTTAATTATTTGATCTCTAACATAATAAATTATTTTTTATTTTTACACCAAAATTCATCATTTTTTAAACTCTATAAATAGATACTTGTTTCATTTCATTTGGACACAAAAAAAAA
>CM071717.1:27662412-27672524 GCA_036630335.1 Physaria fendleri
ATGTGATTGTTTTGGATTTGCTTGATATCGAGCACACAGTCCAACACTTTGACACAGATCCGGTCTACTTGCTGTAAGATATAGGAGACTCCCAAAC
Organism: Physaria fendleri; assembly: GCA_036630335.1. Classification (NCBI taxonomy): domain Eukaryota; kingdom Viridiplantae; phylum Streptophyta; class Magnoliopsida; order Brassicales; family Brassicaceae; genus Physaria; species Physaria fendleri. The sequence continues at coordinate 27,662,510 of CM071717.1, forward strand.
ACAGATCCGGTCTACTTGCTGTAAGATATAGGAGACTCCCAATCATCCCTCTATAAAGCTTGTCGTCAACCTTTTCACCTGCCTCATCTTTAGATAGCTTAAGGGTTGTACTCATAGGAGAATGTGCAGCTTTGCTAGAGCTCATGCCAAAACGTTCAACCAAGTTTTTTGCATACTTACTCTGTGATAGAGTTATGCCCTCAGCTGTCTGGTGTATTTGTAGTCCGAGAAAGAACTTCAGCTCCCCAACCATGCTCATCTGAAATTCATTAGTCAAAGTAAGCACAAACTGTTCCACCAGCTTCTCAGATGTTCCACCAAACACGATATCATCAACATAGATCTGAATAAGAATCATTCCTTTGTTGTTTCGTTTTGTGAATAGCGTTTGATCAACAGAGCCTCTTGTGTATCCGTGTTCTTCCAGAAAATCGGTTAACCTCTCATACCAAGCTCGAGGAGCTTGCTTCAACCCATACAAGGCTTTGTGAAGTTTGTAGACATGATCTGTCAACTCATGATTCTCAAAACCTTTTGGCTGCTCAACGTACACCTCTTCCTGAATGTATCCATTTAGAAAATCACTCTTGACATCCATTTGATACAATCGAAAGTTAAGAAGACAAGCTGCACCAAGAAGAAACCTTATGCACTCTAATCTTGCAACAGGTGCAAAAGTCTCATCAAAGTCCAGCCCTTCCACCTGAGTATATCCCTGGGCCACTAGTCTTGCCTTGTTCCTGGTTATGTTTCCACTTTCATCACTCTTATTTCTGAATATCCACTTGGTTTCAATGACATTTGTGTTAAGTGGACGTGGTACGAGAGTCCACACATTGTTTCTAGAGAACTCTTCTAGTTCCTCTTGCATTGCAATTATCCAGAAATCATCACGTCCACACATTGTTTCTAGAGAACTCTTCTAGTTCCTCTTGCATTGCAATTATCCAGAAATCATCACTCAAGGCTTCTTTAACATTTTTCGGTTCAGTTTGTTTGAAATCTATCTTCTTACCTCTTGTTACTCTTTCACCTTGAATATTTCCATGTTTGAAATCTATCTTCTTACCTCTTGTTACTCTTTCACCTTGAATATTTCCAATAACGTCTCTAGTACCGCTGGCGGACTATTTGAGCTTTCATCCTCATCATCATCACTCTGGTTGATCTGAGGAGTGGTGATTTGTACAGGATTGTCAGGGACTACCGTAGACACTTTTCTGATAGAGATTATGCCATCATCAAAGACAACGTTCATAGACTCTTCAATCCGTCCTCTAGCTTTGTTATAAACTCTGTAAGCCATGCTATTTGGAGAGTATCCTAAGAAGAACCTTTCCTCACTTCGAGAATCAAATTTCCCAAGTTGATCTTTATCATTCAAGATGTAGCAAACACAATCAAATTTCCCAAGTTGATCTTTATCATTCAAGATGTAGCAAACACACCCAAAAACCCTGAAATAACTAAGATTTGGTTTCTTCCCTTTCCAGAGCTCGTAAGGTGTTTGATCAGTTCCACTCCTTAGATACACGCGGTTGATCACGTAGCATGCAGTACTCACAGCTTCAGCCCAAAATTTTTGTGGGATGTGATTTCCATGGATCATCGCTCTAGCCATTTCTTGGAGCGTTCGGTTCTTTCGTTCAACAACACCATTGGCTTGAGGAGTGCGTGGTGCTGAGTACTGATGGAATATTCCTTGAGACTCACAAAACTTATTAAAAACTTCATTTTGAAACTCACCCCCATGGTCACTTCTGATCTGTTTTATTCCTATCTTCTTCTCATTTTTAGTTGTAGGGCCAAGATCTTGAAGCTCTCTGCAGTTTCAGATTTCTCTCTAATAAAACGGACCCAGGTGAACCGTGAGTAGTCATCTACTAGTACGAACATGTATCTCTTTCCCGCAATGCTTTCTGTCTGCATTGGACCCATCAAATCCATGTGTATGAGATCAAGAATCTGAGTGGTTTGAATTGGACCCATCAAATCCATGTGTATGAGATCAAGAATCTGAGTGGTTTGAATCTCATCAACTCTTTTTGTTGTACTTTGATTTGTTTCCCTTGACTGCAAGCACTACAAACCATTTTGTCTACATGTTTGATGTTAGGAACTCCTCGAACAGTATCTTTAGCTAGTAACTTGGATAGATTCCTGGTATTCATATGCCCAAGATGTTTGTGCCATAGAACGGAGTTATCAGTTTCAGCCCGGAAGCAGATTTGCTCATTGTTCCCGTCCCACATGTAGCAGTTATTAGCTGATCTGGTACCAGTGTATTTATGCTGATTCTTTTCATCCATAACCCAGCATTTCTCCTTATCAAAACTAACCGTGTACCCTTCGTCGCTTAGCTGACTGATGCTGATCAAGTTAACTGCCAATCCTTCCACATAATAGACATTTGATCAAGTTAACTGCCAATCCTTCCACATAATAGACATTAGTTAATTTGGGTTTGTCAGACTTATCCAAATCACCTTTCCCTTTGATTTTTCCCTTTGCTCCACCGCCAAACGTCACTTTGCTCTTCTTTATGGATGTGTAGTTAGAAAGAATTTCTTTATCTCCGGTCATATGCCTGGAACAGCCATGTCGAAATACCAAGCCTTAGCCCCACTTTTCTCAGCTGATGTATATGCAACATAGCAATACAAGTCGTTTCTGGAAGACATATCCATAGTCGTGTATCCCTTGCTGTGGATAGAATCTCCCTTGACTCATCAATTTGCTGACCCTTTCCTTGTACTTGAAACAGTTTCTCTTGATGTGACCATAATGACCACAATAATAGCACTCATATCCTCGTATCTGATGAGAAGAGCCTCTTCTGTTATTGTATGATCTGTTACCACTGCTATTTTTTCCATGTTGAGTTGAATTGTAGAGTGGTTTGTTGCTGCTGTAATCCCATCCAAAACTGGAGTAACTTGGTTGAGAATATCTGAAGCTTCTTGAGTTACTGGTTTCTCCACGGATCAATTGTGTGAACTCTGGTTTCGTATCTGATGAGAAGAGCCTCTTCTGTTATTGTATGATCTGTTACCACTGCTATTTTTTCCATGTTGAGTTGAATTGTAGAGTGGTTTGTTGCTGCTGTAATCCCATCCAAAACTGGAGTAACTTGGTTGAGAATATCTGAAGCTTCTTGAGTTACTGGTTTCTCCACGGATCAATTGTGTGAACTCTGGTTCCTAAACCATCCTTAGATTTTCCACTCCTTCCATAGGACAGAATATTGTCTAGGCTCTTAGTTCCAGTGTTCATCAATTTGATCTTCTTGTTTGTCTCAGCTATTTCTGTCTCTAACTTCTTTCTCATTTCTTGTTCTGTAGTCAGATCCTTTTGAAGCCTTTCGATAATTGTGACAAGCTCAAATTTCTCTCTAGTTAAGTCTGCTCTTTCTTTTCTTAACTCTTCTAAGTCTTTATCTTCATTTCGATCTCCAATCCTCTCCTTGCATCCTGTTCATGAGTCAAGTCTTTCTGCAGCTTTTCAACCTTCACCATCAGATTTATCTTATCATTAGTCAACTCTTCTTTTTTCCTCTCTCAGCTTTGCCCATTCATCATAAAGTTTCTTGAATTGTTCTTCAAGATTCAGAGCTGAGTCATCATCTGAGTCTTCATCACCCTCTTTTTCAGAGATTTCCATTTCACCATCCGAACTATCATCTTCCAGACTTCCCATAAACGCAACAAAGCCGATGATTTCTTCATCTGAGTCAGAGTCGTTTGAACTGTCTTCACTTTCAGCAATAAACGATTTTTCTTTCTTTGATGATCCCACACATTCAGCTTTAGTGTGTCCGTACCCTTTGCAGGTATAGCACTGAATGCTCTCTTTCTTCTTTAGTGTAGAACAATCCACCTTCATGTGACCAAACCCTTGACATTCATGGCACTTGATCTCAGATTTTTTACTTGACTTTTCACCAGTTTGTCCCTTTCCGTATTTGACTTGATTTCCTTTCTCAATTTTCTTCATCATTCTTGAAAAGTTTCTGACAATTAATCCCACTTCCTCCTTCAGTTCATTAAATTTTTGATCCTCAACAGTAGTGCTTAAAGCTATTCCTCCTTTGTGCGTTTGAAGCTTGACAGAGTTTAGTTTCATTTCGTGTGCTTGAAGCATCCCAACTACTTCCTCAAACTCAATCTTATCAGTATCAAGTGATGTTCCCTTCGTCGCTTAACTGACTGATGCTGATCAAGTTAACTGCCAATCCTTCCACATAATAGACATTACTTAATTTAGGTTTGTCTGATTTATCCAAATCACCTTTTCCTTTGATTTTTCCCTTTGCTCCACCACCAAAAGTCACTTTGCTCTCCTTTATGGATGTGTATTTAGAAAGAATCTCTTTATCTCCGGTCATATGCCTAGAACAGCCACTGTCGAAATACCAAGCCTTAGTCCCACTTTTCACAGCTGATGTATATGCTACATAGCAATACAAGTCGTTTCTGGAGACATATCCATAGTCGTGTATCCCTTGCTGTGGATAGAATCCCCTTGACTCATCAATTTGCTGACCCTTTCCTTGTACTTGAAACAGTTTCTCTTGATGTGACCATAATGACCACAAATAATAGCACTCATATCCTCGTATCTGGTGAGAAGAGCCTCTTCTGTTATTGTATGATCTGTTACCACTGTAATATTTTCCATGTTGTGTTGAATTGTAGAGTGGTTTGTTACTGCTGTAATCCCATCCAAAACTGGAGTAACTTGGTTGAGAATATCTGAAACTTCTTAAGTTACTGGTTTCTCCACGGATCAATTATGTGAACGCTGGTTGCTTCCCATTATCATATCCTAAACCATCCTTAGATTTTCCACTCCTTCCATAGGACAGAATATTATCTAGGCTCTTAGTTCCACTGTTCATCATTTTGATCTTCTTGTCTGTCTCAGCTATTTCTATCTCCAACTTCTTTCTTATTTCTTGTTCTGTATTCAGATCTTTTTGAAGCTTTTCGACAGTTGTGACAAGCTCAAATTTCTCTCTAATTAAGTCTGCTCTTTCTTTTCTTAACTCTTCTAAGTCTTTATCTTCATCTTCGATCTCCAATCCTCTCCTTGCATCCTGTTCATGAGTCAAGTCTTTCTGCAGCTTTTCAACCTTCTTTGCAGGTATAGCACTGAATGCTCTCTTTCTTCTTTAGTGTAGGACAATCCACCTTAATGTGACCAAACCCTTCCTTAATGTGACCAAACCCTTGACATTCATGGCACTTGATTTCAGATTTTTTACTCGACTTTTCACTGGTTTGTCCCTTTCCGTATTTGACTTGATTTCCTTTCTCAGTTCTTCTTCATCATTCTTGAAAAGTTTCTGGCAATTAATCCTACTTCCTCCTTCAGTTCATTAAATTTCTGATCCTCAGCAGTAGTGCTTAAAGTTATTCCTCCTTTGTGCGTTTGATGCTTGACAGAATTTAGTTCCATTTCGTGTNNNGTTCAAAGAAAGATTTGAGTTATACCAATCTTTCAATAGAAGCCCAATCGGTGTAGTGCTGTCTAGGCGGAGGCAAATGAAATAAAGGAAGAAGGAGAGGATGATTATGAAACAGAGTGCCATAATTGAAGAACAAAGACCTAAACCAACCACTTTTAGTCATATTTACTATATACTATGTTTTTTAATTCACCTATTATCACACAGGAGTATTGCAATAGTGAAAACAATTGACAGATAATGGACTGGTTGTTGTTTTTAATTTTTATTTGTCAAACTAATATGGTTACAAATATATCTAAAATATGATAATTTCATTCGAGTTTGATGGTGTGTAAGTTTATGGAACTGGGATTTGGTTCGGGTCACTATAAAACATTGTCACTATTGAGCTAAACTAAATCCTTTTTTTTCTAATTAAACCAGAAGCAATAAGAGAATATATCCATATTTATTTCTTGTCAAAACAATATAATATTTAATATCAAATTAAATAAACAGCTTGGAGTTTTAAGAAGATTAAAAGAATAAATTATTCAACTAGATTATTACCCGTGGTAAACACGGGTTTGATGTTTATATTGAATTTTAAATTACTATATTTAAAATTTAAAATAAGCGTTATTAATAAGGATGAACAAAATATTTCATTTCTAATTCGTAATCACTATAAAATATAGCAAATTCAACCACTAACAAATTTATCTAAATACATGAACATCATCTTAGTTCTTATCTCTTATACCCGATAACCGAATCCGGATCCACACAGACACAGAATTTAATACCCGTAAGTAATCAAAATACATAAATATATAATTATATATATATATAGATATACTAAATTAAAATAATTATCTAAAAACTACAAATTATATTAAGTTTAAAATAATATATTTTACACGAAAGAAACTGATTCAACAAATAATCAATTATTAATTAGTTTTGACTAATCAACCCATCAAATATATTAATTGTAATATTCAATTTTTTTGAATGTTAAAATAAAAATTATAGGTGTACACAAACAAAATATCAATTATCTGATTTTCGATCTTCACACTGCAGAAAAATATTAAGCAAACTCGAATTGATTAATATTAACACAAAACAATACTTTTCTCTTATTCTCTAAATTACTTAACCCGATATTCATAAATAAATTTCTAGATTATGATGTTGATTTTAATATTGAAATTTATTATATTTAAATTTTAAAGTAGGTATTGTATGTAATAATGAACAAAACATTCAACACCCGGTATCTAATTCAAAGTGATCCATAATTTTCAAACCCGAATTTGAACTAATATGAATATAAACTAATAACAGATTTTCCCATATATTCGAATAACTAAACTCAAATCTAAAAATACCCAAAATTTTTAATCAATTTTTATCAACATACTTCTTTATCACTCAAAAGATAATTTCGTATTTATGTTTTGCATAATATATAATAGGTTAATATAAATTAATTACATAAAACTCGAAACTACAATAATTGATATAAATACATGATACTATACTTTTTTCTATATCCAAGTAACTAAACTCAACCTTGAGTTAAATCTGATACCCATGAAATTTTTTAATAACCAAAAAAATAGTTTTAAATCTGATATTTATGAATAGCCATAAATACTCAAAATTTTAATTAATTTTATTAATATAATAATATATTTATGTTTTGCATATATATAATTATATTTTCATTTCTAATATGAAAAAGTAACTAATATTTCTATGGATATGAATACTTCAACGTAGTTACCCATGAGAAATCAAAAAATATAAATAACGTGAACATGTGAATATAATTATAAAATATGGTATATTTGATATAAATTTATTATAAAAGTATCCATAAAAAGTAAGTATTAATATTATTAAACAAGAAAAAATAAAAAGAGATACATGATATTTGATTTGGATTTGGCGGAAAAAAAAAAGTAAGTATTAATATTATTAAACAAGAAAAAATAAAAAGAGATACATGATATTTGATTTGGATTTGGCGGAAAAATATTAAACCAAATTTGAACTATTAATCTATACAAATACATAGATAATACCTTTTGCTCTTTTTCTCTAGTGACTGAACCTGTTATCGGTGGATATCCGAAAATACTCAAAAAATTTAATCAATTTTATTGATTTAATGTTCTATATATATTTAATATAATTTTTTAAATTAATTATATAATACTCAAATCTGAACAATTTATACAAATTCTTGAACATTACACTTTCTCTTATACCTGAATAATTATTATTTATCAACAAAAAATACTATTATTATGGTAACAATATATAAATACATTTCATTATTAGATTCTTTTAATTTTAATTTAAAATTCATTTTCAGAATGGCATTACATTGTAACAATTTGAAAATCAAAACCTTCTTTCAATATTGTACTTTTCAAATATTATATAAGATATGCTAGAAAGTTTTGAAAGATTTCAAATCTTTAAGTAAGGTAAATTTGATGGATGAAGACATTTTCGTTTTGCTGGTTAAGTAGATATGAAAAAGAGATGAGAAGAAAATTGTGTTAAACAATTGAAGTATGTGTTATATATTTATAATATTTTAGTTTTATTTTTTATTTCTGATTAAATTTAAAAATTCTAAATGATAACCATAAGTAAAAGGAATATCCACTAACAATATTGTTTATTAACGGTAAAGAAAAGTAACTAATTAGATGGCTATTTTTTTTTAATTTAGTGATTACTCAATAATGTCCATCACTTAACATTAGATAAGTAGGTAATTTTTAACTTTTGGATTCGAATTATTGTTTATAATTAAAATGATGATTAATTTAACGACTGACTTTGTAATTCCACGTGTACTATTGAGTTTCAAACCAGATCACCCTGAACTTTTAGTCTCTTCACTATACTACATAAACAATATTTTTACTCATTTTATTACATGAACTTTATTAACCGTTGCAATTTCCCCATATTTAATCAAATCCAGTTAACCATAAAAAAATTATGTTTGAAATCGATTTTAACGCTAATTTATTCCAAATCCTAACCGGTTTTGTAGCCGGTATGATAAACAAGTGTATGGAAGATAATTTATTCCAAATCCTAACCGGTTTTGTAGCCGGTATGATAAACAAGTGTATGGAAGAGGGCCACCATTTTTATCGGCTGCAAAACCATTCAGGATTTGGGATAAATTAGCGTTAAAATCGATTTAAAATATGATTTTTTTTATGGTTAACTGGATTTGATTAAATAGGGGGAAATTTCAGCGGTTAATAAAGTTCATGTAGTAAATTCAGTACAAATATTGTTTATGTGGTATAGTGAATAGACCAAAAGTTCAGGGTGATTTGGTTTGAAATCCAATAGTACATGTAAAATTACAAAGTAGCCCGTAGTTAATTTATACATCAATTATACGGGATTTTTTTTATTTGTTTTTAATTAGTGGTTATCGAATAAGATGAGTATGTATACATTAGTTACACAGGATTAGTTTAATTTATCTTTCTGGTTCTAAACTAATTTTTTTTCTGAATTTAAATTATAAATTATAAATGCATATATACGATGTTAGATCTTTTCAAAAAAAATTAATAGATATTCAAAAATAGGATAGATATGGTAAATGAATATTTAGATTTCCTATAAAAATATTTTTTACTTAAACTATTAATAGATTTTTTTTTTTTTTTTTTTTTTTTTTTTTTTTTTTTTTTAAATTTTTTTTTTTTTTTTTTTTTTTTTTTTTTTTTTTTTAATAGATAGGTCCAATCTCCACGGAATTCACAATATGAAAATGGTTGAGTACCTGGCCAAACTAACACATCATCTTCAAAACCTTCGTCCGGTTGGTTAAAATGTAATTTTGATGGTGCTTTTCATAATAATTTTACAATTGGTGCAGGATGGCTTGTACGTAATGCATACGGCAAATATATGATGGTGGCTGTGCCAAAGGGAAATCCCTACTATCACCATTAGAAAATGAACTACAATGTCTCATGATTGCTATACAACACTTTTGGAGTAAGGGTCACAGGAGTATCATGTTTTAAGGGGATAACCTTGATATTCATCACATCATGGAAAACAAAAATTCATATTTTAGCTGTCATAACTGGATATGTGAAATTCGTTATTGGCAAAGAAAATTTGAAGCGGTACATTATAGTTGGACTAGAAGACAAGGAAATAAGGATACTTATCATCTTGCTCAATTAGCTATTCGTTCTTCTCATATGCATTTCACATCTATTGTTCCCATATGTTACGCTATATCACTCTTTAATTAATAAAAATTTGAGTTGCAAAAAAGAAAATTATTAATAGATAAATATTATTTGAAACTAATTCGTTTATAATTTTTATAATTTTTTTTCATAATGGCATTACATTATAATAATTCAGAAAACTAACCTTCTTTCGATTTTGTACTTCCCAAATCTATTAATATAACTAGATCATTACCCGTGTTAAACACGGGTCAATATTTATATTTTAAATTATATATTCAAACTTTAATTAAATATTTTGGTAGAT
>CM071717.1:27695914-27705994 GCA_036630335.1 Physaria fendleri
AATAAAATTAGATTAATTATTTAATTATTAGGACCCGTGCGCATGCACGGGTTAACCATATCTAGTGATTTATAAAGTCTAATTGTTTGTTTTTAAAAAGTGACTTTGGATTTGAAAATGATTTATAAAGTCTAATTGTTTTTAACTCAGAAATTTACAAAACTTGATTGTTTTGAACTCAAGATTTATAAAGTTTGATTGTTGTAGGTTTAAAGCTGTATACAAAAAACTAAAACCCCAAACAATCACGACATGGTTGCTGTTTTGATTGGATAAGGATATTGGTTTATTTTAGTTTAGTTTTGTTATTATTAGTTGAAATCATGGTTAGAAATGAATTTATGAATCTGGTTTTTGCACATTTAATTTTAAATTCAATTGTTTGGGTTGATACAATTTGATCTGATTCGATTTTGGTTTCTTACGGGTTTACATCAAAATAGTTGGTTCGCTATGCTTTCGTTAAATTCAATTCGGTTTGGTTTTGCATACCAAATGGGTCAAGACCCATTAAACCGTAACCTGGTTACTTACACCAATTCATATTAATAACCCGACCCGGGAAAATGTAACCGGGTTATTTATCGGCTTCTTCCGAAGTTTGCTGTATCAAATCCACTCCACATTCCCCAAGCTTCTCCTTTCTTCTCCGCTTCAGCCATGTTAACCCTATCTCTCTCATCTTCTCTAAAACCTTCACTCGTTTCTTCAAGACTCAACTCTTTTGCATCTAATCTTCTCTATCTATTTCAAAACCTAATAATTTCTACCTTAAACCAACCATACTCATTTCACCACCTCTCAGAAAATCTTCTCTATCGCCATTGAGATTCGCCAATGCTTCAATCGAGATGTCGCAGACACAGGAATCAGCTATTCGCGGCGCTGAATCTGATATCATGGGTCTTCTACTTAGGGAACGAATCGTCTTCCTCGGTGCTAGTATTGACGATTTCGTAGCTGATGCTATCATGAGTCAGTTGCTGCTTTTAGATGCTAAAGATCCTAAGAAGGATATCAAACTCTTCATCAATTCTCCTGGTGGTTCTCTCAGGTTCACTCTTCATTTCTTTTTCCTTCATTTGTGGTTTTGCGTTAATGGCGAATGTTTCAGTCTTTTGCAACTTAGGTCAGAATTTAGGGTTTTAGTTGGCATTTGGAAAGTAATCAAATTTTGTTAAAATTTTAAACATAATATGTAATTAAGTATCTCCTCAACTAATTTGCTATGATAGTACATTGTCTAGTAAGAGCTGAAACTGTTCACTGAAGTCTCTCCTCAGCTAGTTGCTATTGTTACTTTGGATTGACTTGACTATTACGCTTCTGATAGTTGATATTTTCTCTGGGGATTTGATTAATCTTGACTCGTTTCTATAATGTTTGATTGGGTTTAGTTTCTGGTTAGATGATCTTAGTCTATGTAATTTTTTTTTGTTAGGTTAGTGCAACCATCGCTATATATGATGTGGTTCAGCTTGTGAGAGCTGATGTTTCGACGATTGCTCTTGGTATTGCTGCATCAACAGCTCCGATAATTCTCGGTGCAGGAACTAAAGGCAAGCGCTTTGCTATGCCTAACACAAGAATAATGATTCATCAACCTCTTGGAGGTGCCAGTGGTCAAGCTATTGATGTTGAGATCCAAGCTAAAGAGGTTATGCATAACAAGAACAATGCCACCAGCATTATCGCAGGGTGTACTAACAGATCGTTTGAGCAAGTTCTGAAAGATATTGATAGAGATCGGTATATGTCTCCAATTGAAGCGGTTGAATATGGTTTAATAGATGGAGTTATTGATGGAGACAGCATTATTCCTCTCGAATCTGGCCCTGATATGGTGAAGCCAAGAGTGAACTATGAGGAAATTAGCAAGGATCCAATGAAATTCTTGACTCCTGAGATACCTGATGGCGAGATTTACTAAAGGCAAGCTCATCTACGATTCAGATAAGTGTTTTGTTACTGTTTAGCCATAGATTCTTCATCTTTTGCTATGTACTGGTGAAATAACAGATTCTCCTAAATGATCATAGGCTGGTCAATTCAAATGTGACTGAGACAGGCAGTTTTGACGAAAAAGCTCAATATCTTCTGTGGTTAATGGTGATTGGCTTTGCGTAACAGAAGCTTGTAAGTGCTTGCCTTTAATAATCTCATCTTTCACTTGTTCAGAATATACTTGTTCTTTAGATAACTCTGTTCGAGGAAAAATAACTTGAAGAAGCTGCAGTAAGATTTTATTTATGACGTTAGTGTTCTATGTATTTAAGAAGTATCAGTCTAGTATTTTCTTAGTAGTCATGTTTAAGCAAACAAAATATCAGGGAGCAACAAGAAACTAACTACACCCGCCAACAACTGCCGAGTGAAAAAACCCTGGCCAAAGCCAAAGGGATCCTATGACATAACCCAACTTGTAGAACCAAAGAGGAGGATTCTAAGTTCTAACGGGTAGAACAAGATTCCATAGCAGGGAGGGACAAGACACAGAAGGGTAAAGGTAAATGAAATGTTTCAAGCTACAGGTGCGAGTTAGAAATAACCTAAATATATTTGCATACCAAAATATCTTTACAATTACTCTTTCATGTCCATTTTATTAATATTCAAATAATACCTGAATGAATTCGATGAAGATTTAAATGGATACCCAAATATCCAAAGTCCAAACCTAGTAACGTGGAGATCAGACTAAGACAACAATAATGGAGAAATACAATTTCTGATTGCATTAATTAATTAAAATATGACTTAGATTTTTAGGTCTTCAGTATTTCTTTAGTAAGAAAAAAAAAAAAGGATTGCCTCATTATTTCACCCACGTATTATCCGTTTTTCAGTTTTCTTCCTTGTATTTTTTTTTTTTCTAGAGATCTCTCTAATTCTTTTTGGACTTATTAATTAACCTTAATAGTACAGACCCTTTAAATAGCACCCTTTGAAATTGAAATAAAAAAAATCTATTTTCGAAAATTTAAGATTTTTCTCTAATCTAAGGTGTGCGTGTTGAATTAACACTGTGAGATCGAGGAAATAGTGCACCTGGATGTGTTGGACCCATATGACCTTGATTTCGACATCAATTTAAGCGGATCTGAAAGTTTCGTTGACAACACCCATATGACCTTGATTTCGACATCAATTTAAGCGGATCTGAAAGTTTCGTTGACAACGACGTCAACGAAGTAGATGGCTCCAGAACTTCAGATAACGAGGAAGGTGGTTCTCAGAAAGTGATAAGTTTGAGTCTAAAAGATGAGGAAAAACTAATGGAAAAGTTTAATTTCGAATTTAAGGAATCTATAGCTAATTAGTTTGATGAATTTACTATTAAGAGAAATCGCTTTTTTTATTTCAATTTCAAATGATGTTATTTAAAAGATCTGTACTATTAGGGTTAATTACAAAGTCCAAAAAAATTGGGGAGGTCTTTAGAAAGAGAAAAAGTACAGGGAGAAAAGCTGAGAAACGGATAGTACGGGGTGAAATAATGCGGCAATCCAAAAAAAAAAAGAACGAGGAATTAATGCAATCTTCTTCCAAGGTCGATCCGGGATTTTCGAAAGCCCTATTCGAAAAAAAAAAATTGAGGCCCTGTTTAGTAAAAAAATATTTTTTATTTATTCTACATATATAAATTTTTTAAATTTATTAACACAACTAAGAAATATATACATTAATTTTATTAATTAACTTTAAATTTCATTAAAAATATATATTTATTTGTATATATTCTTACACTTAAATATCTAATAACATTAGTTTATATATTTATTTGTATATATTCTTACACTTAAATATCTAATAACATTAGTTTTACATATATTATATATTTTATATATAGTATTTTCTAATAACATTAGTTTTACATATATTATATATTTTATATATAGTATTTAAAAAATAAGATTTTTTAAAAAATAATAGGCTCCACAAAGAGTGGGGCTGATACCAATGTTTTGTTTCAATTGGGCCACCTCTGTCTTCTTCTGCCGAAAGTAAACTAAAAGACAGAATAATAATAATTCATTGTCTGTGAAAATAAATAAAGCATTAACTCTCCGTTACTATAATGCTCCTGAAAGTAGCTCATTGCATTAAATTAATAAAATATGACTGAGATTTTAGGTCTTCGTTTTTTTTTTTTTTTTCGGTCAACCGTCTTTCTTTATTCATAAAAACTAGTAGTATTGTTTAAAAATGAAATAAACCAAACTTTGAGTGCAGAGAAGTAAACATGGTAGAGGCAATACCGAAGGAGGTGAAGGATCTGTGGGACAAATGGAACATACGTGGTCTGGTGATTCTCAGTCTTGCTCTTCAGACAATCCTGGTTCTTCTCTCACCAAACAGAAAACGAACTCACTGGCGTTTTTTTCGGTTGCTCATTTGGTCAGCTTACTTATTAGCCAACTGGGCAGCAGAGTACGCGGTAGGACAGATCTCTGATGATCAAGGAAGCAAACCTGAACCAAAGAACAGCGATCTTTTAGCTTTCTGGGCAACCTTCCTTCTCTTACACCTCGGTGGTCCTGATACTATCACGGCTCTTACTATTGAAGACAATGAACTCTGGCTCAGGAACTTGTTCGCTCTTGTCTGCCAAGCAATCATCACTTTCTACGTCTTCTTGCTCTCACTACCTAACGATCTTTTGTTACCCACATCGCTCATGCTAGTCGCTGGAATCATCAAATACGTTGAGAGAATTAAAGCTTTGCGGAGAGCCAGTCTTGAAATTTTCAAGGACTCTATGCTCGGGGATCCTGATCCTGGACCAGATTACGCAAGGCTCATGGAGGAATATTCAGTTAGGAAGATGCTTAGAGAGCCTACCCAGATAGTCAGAATTGAGGGGGCCGAAGATGGTCAACGACCGAAAGAAATAGTGAGGCCAACTGGCCGCAAACTGACCGATCTGGAGGCTGTCCAATACGCTTACAAGTACTTCAATATCTTTAAAGGTCTTGTAGTTGATCTCATGTTTAGCTCTCAGTCTGAGCAATTGAACAACAGCAAAGAATTTTTCCTCTTATCAAATTCAGAAGAAGCTTTGATGGTCTTAGAGGTGGAGCTCAGTTTCATCTATGGAACTTTTTTCACCAAAGTCAACATTCTGCATACCTGGATTGGAATTTCTTTCCGCGTCATGGCCTTAGCATCCCTTGTGTCATCCCTCGTCATTTTCGCAATGGCCAACAAATCTAATTACGACACATTCGATGTGGACCTAACATACGTCTTGCTCCTAAGTGGAATAGCACTTGATTTGGTTGCTATTTTCATCTTCTTTGTCTCTGATTGGACATTTGCAAGATTAAAGAAGCTAAAGGAGGATGACGATGGTAAGAGCACCTGGATCGCTAAACTTTTCAACTGGATTCTGAGTTTCAGACAGTTGAAGTGGACGTCCTACGAATGTCCCCATGGAGTAGGAGGCAGAACCTGTGAGGTTCTTGATAGGAAGTTTATATTTCGCAGATGGTCTGAATACATATATTCATACAACCTGATTGGGTACTCTATGGGACTAAAACCTACCACAATTCACAATACGGATGGATACATTCACAGATTCTTTGACGCTTGCATTCACTCTTTGTGTATTGATCGTGCCATTAGTTGTAGCTACTCACAGATTCTTTGACGCTTGCATTCACTCTTTGTGTATTGATCGTGCCATTAGTTGTAGCTACCAAGGGATCAGCTTCTGTTTCAGGCAAATAAAACATGAGACCAATCGTGCTCGCAGCTGGTTGAATGAACTCATTCAATCTTCCAAGGGCAACAGGAAGTTGTATTATGCTCTTTACCCTTTGAAGCTGTTTCTGAGATTCTGGTTTGGTATCCCTATTATCTACTACGTGTTAGACTTCTTCGGCATCTCAGATCAGCTCAACCGGATGATTTATACATCAGCTGATCGCATCACAGGTGGTTTTTGGGAGTTCATATTTAAAGAGGTTAAGCAAAGATCCAAAGCTGCTGATAAGGCAGAGAATGCCAGTGATATATATTCCACAAGGGGTGAGTTGGTGCTTCTGCAAGAGATATTAGATGAGGGAATCCGCACGAAACTGCTTCGCTATGTGACTCAGGCAGACTATGATCAGAGCATTCTTATGTGGCATATAGCCACTGAAATCTTATACCAAACAGAGAAAGCAACAGAAGAGAAAGAATATCACCGAGAATACAGCAAAATCCTTTCAGATTACATGATGTATCTCTTATTCGTGCAGCCTGCTATGATGTCAACAGTTGCAGGAATTGATAAGACAAGTTTCATGGAGGCTATAGCAAAAGTTAAGAAGCTTGCAACAGTTAAAAGTTTCATGGAGCATAAAGACAAAGAGAAGGTCTGCCGGGAGATTTTAGATTCTGTGAGTCAGATAAAGGAAAGAAAAGGCAGGAGACATACACGGAGGAATGTGGTAGATGATGCGGCTAAACTAGCAGATGCACTTAAGAAACTAAATGAGGAAAAGAAGTGGAAAATAGTGAGCAAAGTGTGGGTGGGGATGCTTTGCTATGGAGCAATTTACTGTGACCCGAAAGAACATGTAGCGCAACTGAGCAAAGGAGGTGAATTCATCAGCTTTATTTGGCTATTGATGGCTCACTTTGGCCTTGGAGACCAATTCCAAACCGAAGAGGTGAATTCTAGAGCCAGACTCATTTTGGTCAAATAAACCTCTATGTATCAGACCACTCTCACACCAACTTTAGACTTTTGTACTACTTTTCCTGCTGAATAATTTCGCCGTAGCTGGTGATCTTTGTAACTTTTTTTTTTTCTTTGTCTGTAAATCCTAAATAATTCAAACAACAAAACTTGAGTTACAATCTGTCTTAAATTTTGCAACAAGAGGTTAGGTATGGAATGGTGAATCGATTTAGAGATTAGAAAGTGAACATTTGAATCAGAAGGAACTTTGGGGTACATTTCCATGGATTATTATTATGGGTTCCCGTTGCTAGTCTTGGTCCCTCCACATTCCTCTCAGTATGAGTGTATGGCTGAAGCTTCTTTTGATCAGGTGCTACCTTTGAAATAAATATTGATGAGTTTAACGTAGACGGAGTAGTAAATGCAAAAGAAGACATTCATGGTAGTGAATGAAGAAGTGCTGCAGAACATGTTAAGCTCAATGAAAGGTGTAATTAAAATTAGGTTTCAGTGTACTTTCGCATTACTAGCAAATTCAAAAGTTTTGACATAATCACGACTTCTCAAAAATTTAGAAACCGCCAAAAAATTTACACTAAACCTAAAAATTTTAAGTGACGAAATTGTAGCAGTTGCTGCAGAGGTTGAAAGTGACAGCTATACAATTTTGAACCTAGGAGGCCATATGTGTCATAACCGTAAAATCAGATGGTAAGATGCCCTGCCCGTGGACTAACATGCGGTTCATTAGTGCTATTACTGTTCATCAGAAAACGTTTTATGGTACTTTCGGAAAGATAAAGAAACGCTTATGCTCATTATGTCTAAATTTCTTTTTTCTTTTTTTCTGAAGTTTAAAACCCACCAAAAAAAAGTTAATATGTTCTCTTTTCTTTTTTGTTACCAATTTGTTATTTGTCTGTTTTCCTGTCCATTATTTTATTTATCTACATTTATTTCTCCATAATTTCTATTATTTATCTACATTGTCTACTAGTTTTAATATTTGGTCCATGATTTATTATTTATCTATTAGATTTGTTGTATTTCGTTCATTATTTTAATTACTTGTAGACAAAGAAAAATGACTGCTACAGTAATGTTGTGGTCTTTTTGAAAAAGTTATCAAAAATTTTTGATACTCTTGATAATTAATTTTAGGATCGCCGCATTATTCTCCCTCCGTACTATTTTTTTCTCAGCTTTCTCTCCTGTACTTTTTCTCTCTCTAGACCCCCCCCCCCCCCCCCCCCCCCAATTAGTTTACGACTTTGCAATTTCCCCTATTAGTATAATCCTTTAAATACCCCCTTTCAAATTAAAATCAAAAATTCGATTTTTCGAAAATTTAGCGTTTTTCTCTAATCTAAAGTATGCGTGTCGAATCAATCCCGTGAAATCGAGGAAACGATGCACCTGGATGTCTCGGACCTAGATGACCTTGATTTCGACATCAATTTAAGCGGATCTGAAGGTATTGTTGACAACAGCGCCGGCGAAATAAATGGCCCCGGCAACAAAATCGAAAACAAATAACGAGCATGGTGGTTCTCAGAAGGTGACAAAATCAAGTCTGAATGTGAGGAAAAGCTAATGTATAAGTTTAATTTCGAAATTAAGGAATCGATAACTAATTAGTAACTAATTAGTTTGAGGAATTTAGCATTAAGAGAAATCGCATTTTTGATTTCAATTTGAAAGGGGGTATTTAAAGGATTTCTACTAAAGGCCCGTTCGTTTCCTCATCCGGATGCAACATCTGGATGCAGATGCAGATGTTAACATTTGGATGCAGATGTTAACATTTGGATGCAGATGTTAACATTTGGATGCAAATGTTAGATTTTGTTCGTTTTTGCATCTGGTATTTGTATCCAGATGTTGCATCTGGATACAACTTTGTTCGTTTTTGCGTTTGTAATGGTATCTGAATGTTATTAATTGAAAATAACCAAAAAGGACATACTTTTATGCTAATAAATATTATTTAATTATTTAAATTATATATGCAAATTATAAATAATTTTATTTTTTTACGAGAAATTATGTTTGCGTGTTTTGACAAAAAATTATGTTTGCGTGTTATAGACGGGAAATCGTATTTTTCGTTTATTGACGGGAAATCATATTTCTCTCGTTTTGGCGGAAAATCGTGATTCCACGTATTTGGCAGGAAATCGTGTTTCCGCGTTTTTGGTGGAAAATCGTATTTCCGTGTTTTCGACGGAAAACGGCGTTTCCACCTTTTTTACGGAAAATTGTGCTTCCTCGTTTTTGGCGGGAAATCATGCTTCTGTGTTTTTGGCGGGAAATCATGTTTCTACGTTTTTGGCGGGAAACCGTGTTTCCACGTTTTTGACGGAAAACCGTATTTCCACATTTTTTGCAGGAAATCGTGTTTATGCGTTTTTGGCGAAAAATCGTGTTTCCGTGTTTTTGGTGGAAGATCGTGTTTCCTCGTTTTTTACGGGAAATCGTGCTTGTGTTTTTGACGGAAAACGGTGTTTCCACGTTTTTTTACGAAAAATTGTGCTTCCGCGTTTTTGGCAACAAATCATGTTTCTGTGTTTTTGGCGGGAAATCATGTTTCCACGTTTTTGGCGGGAAACCGTGTTTCCGTGTTTTTGACGGAAAACGGTGTTTCCACGTTTTTTTACGAAAAATTGTGCTTCCGCGTTTTTGGCAACAAATCATGTTTCTGTGTTTTTGGCGGGAAATCATGTTTCCACGTTTTTGGCGGGAAACCGTGTTTCCACGTTTTTGACTGGGAAACCGTATTTCCATATTTTTGGCAGGAAATCGTGTTTTTGCGTTTTTGGCGAAAAATCGTGTTTCCGTGTTTTTGATCGTGTTTCCTCGTTTTTTACGGGAAATCGTGTTTCCGCGTTTTTGGCGGGAAATCATGTTTCTGTGTTTTTGGCAGAAAATCGTGCTTCCGCGTGTTCGGCGGAAAACCGTGTTTCCGAGTTTAATCATGTTTCTGTGTTTTTGGCGGGAAATCATGTTTCCACGTTTTTGGCGGGAAACCGTGTTTCCACGTTTTTGACTGGGAAACCGTATTTCCATATTTTTGGCAGGAAATCGTGTTTTTGCGTTTTTGGCGAAAAATCGTGTTTCCGTGTTTTTGATCGTGTTTCCTCGTTTTTTACGGGAAATCGTGTTTCCGCGTTTTTGGCGGGAAATCATGTTTCTGTGTTTTTGGCAGAAAATCGTGCTTCCGCGTGTTCGGCGGAAAACCGTGTTTCCGAGTTTTTTTTACGGGAAATCGTGTTTCCGCGTTTTTTATAGGAAACTGTGTTTCTGTGTTTTTTACGGAAACTGTGTTTTCGCGTTTTTTACAGAAATCGTGTTTCCGTATTTTTGTTGGAAATATATATATTTTTGTGTATTTTAGTTTTATAGTC
>CM071717.1:27827112-27838633 GCA_036630335.1 Physaria fendleri
TGTGCCCTAATCTAGTGCCCTAATCAGGGCGGACGAGTTCGTCTTCGGACAAGACGAATTTCAAAGAAAAAATTTGTTTGGTCTATCAGAAGAATACAAAAAAATGGCTAGGGGTGTTTTTGTCTTTTGTCTTGTCCGTGTATATAGTATATAAACACAACTGGTTGTATATAATGGCGCTGACGTGGCAGGTGCAGGTTTTGTAATTTGTGGGGTGACTTTAGCACGATTCGGATTATTTTTTTTTTTGGTGGCATTGTAGGTAATTTTTTCTTTTTTCAATAGTTATCATTAAATTATATGAAATTATTTTAAATAATCGTTGTGCAAGATAATTTCACATAAATTTTTAACGGGTAATCTTTTTTTATAGTTATATGTTAATGAAAAAAATTTACATAATCTTAAAAAAATTCAAATTTTTGGAAAACCATAATAATAAATTGATTGACTATTATTTTTTCCAAGGAAAAAATAATTTTTTCTCTTAGAAAAAAAATTATACGTATTTTCAAAAAACTCTCAAGTTTATCAACTAATTAGTTATTTTGTGACAAGATATATAATAATAATAATATATAAAATTTATGCATGATTTTTATTATTTTTTTTAAAAAATATTAAAATAATAAATTTTAGTTTTTAAGAAAATATAAATCTCGTGCAATCGCACGGGAGAAATGTATAAGGTGGATTCAAACCCCTTAACCCACACACAATGCAATCGCTACGAGAACTTTAAATATCAAAATGATATACACAAACATATAGAAAGGAATGTTGCAAATCTACCTTTTGAAACAAACGACAAAATTGCTACTGTTTTTTTTTTTTTTTTCACTTGATGAGAAAGACTAGAGAATGTTGCAAATCTACCTTTTGAAACAAACGACAAAATTGCTACTGTTTTTTTTTTTTTTTTCACTTGATGAGAAAGACTAGAGCTAAATACTGTGCCCATAAGATTCACACCAAGCAGATATTTTTTTCGTAATATATTAAAATAAATAAATCTACAAAATATTGTAATGTAATAAACCATCATAGATTTGAGATACCAAAACACTATGTGGGAACCACTCAAAATCCTCACTAAAAAGTATCTATCTATCACTAAGACCACCTTCATTGGGGGTATATTAGAAGAGTTCTTAATAATTTATAATAATAAAAAATGAGAAACAAAGAGAGAGAAGATAGATAGGTATGTTATTTAGCAACTTTAAGAGCTTAGTTAAGGATTCATTTTTACATATGTCAACTTCTCATTGGTTTACAATTTCTAATAAATATTTTGATTTAATTAAATGGTTAATTTTATTATAATATTATTATTTTTGGTTTTATATCCCCATTTTTAGAGTATCACCAATGTAGATGCTCTAAGACTATCTCCAATGAGGAGATGTTAGAGAGTTTGTTAAAAAAATAATAAAAATTAAAAAAGAAAAGGATGAAAGAGAGAAGACATGCAATCTTTATTTAACAATTCTAAAGGCATTTCCAATAGGGAGATGTAAAGAGTCTCTTAAATAATATTTAATAATAAAAAAACAAAAGGAACAAAGAGAAAGAGAAGAGTCGACTCTGAGTTAGTGATTTTAAGAATTAGTTCAGAAACTGATCTCTCCACCTCTCTCATATAATTGGTTATCTTTATAAATAAATTTATTAATTTAATTAAATCACTAAATTTTAATAAAATATTATTATTTTGGGTTGAGAACCTCTTAACCAATGGGGGTGTTCTAACATCCTCTCTCTCTTCAGGTTTCTACAAGAGTTACTTTATAATTGATCAAGTTTTTCTAATAAATATTTTAAATTATTTAAAAAATTTAATTTTCTTAATATATATATATATATATATTTTTTTTGATTTAGAAACTTATATTGTGGTATCAAGAGTTGGAGGTGCTCTAAGAACGTTGAACCAGAGTTATAGTTGTTTAGAAAACCTCTTCCCATTGCGATTTGTTTCTTGTTTGATTATGAGATTATTTTTTAGTGTAGATGATTGATATTCATAACTCATAAAGCATAAACGGAGTTTATTACAATACAAGTGGAGATTATTAAAAAGTGAAACACAGAGGTGGGTGGTGGGGAGGAAAAAGCAGATCAAGAAACAATAGTTTGTGAAATTGGGTAGATATAATCACTTGGCGACAATAAGTTTGGCTCTTGCATCATCCCTATTGATTTGGAACTGATCTCCGAGTCCGAAATGAGTCATTAATAGCCAAACAAAGTTGATGAGTTCGCCACCTTTGCTGAGTTGAGAAGCATGTTCTTGTGCGCTACAATGAATCGCTGCATAGCAGAGTATCTCAACCCACACTTTGCTCACTACTTCCCACATGTTTTCACCTCCTTCCTTTAACCCCTTGAGCTTCTTTGCAAGCACGCTTGCATCAAAAAACACTGATTTGCTTCTGTCTCCTTTTACATCCATAGGATCAACATCTGTGTTGACAGAGAGAATAGCTCGACTAGCTTGGATTAACAGATCTTTTTCTTCAGTTTCTGAGCTATTGATATTCCTTCTCTTGAAAAACTCTTTTGCCTCTTCACATGTGTCTGCGAAACGTATCTTTGCAATTCCAGAAACAGAGGACATTAGAGTGGGCTGCACTATAATGAGGTACATCATGTAGTCAGACAAGATTTTGCTGAACTCTCTGTTATTATATTCTTCTTTATCTGTGACTTCTTTCTCTATTTGGTCTTGGTAGAAGAGTTCTGTGGCGATGTGCCATAGTAGAATGCTCTGATCGTAATCCTTTTCTGTCACAAACTTTAGAAGATTGTCTGATCCATCTTCTGTTTTTTTGCTTGGTGTTTGAACTAGAGTCCAGTTTCCTCTTGCTGAAGATATATTCTTGGCACTTTCTCGATCTTCAGCAAATCTGTGCTTTTGTTGCACCTCTTTGAATATCAACTCCCATAGCTCTTTCGTGAGGCGATCACTGACCGTGAATTTTATCTCCTCAAACAAATCTTTGACACCAAAAAAGTCTAGGACTTGGAAGATCAAATATCCGAGGTGACGAGGAACATAGAGAACTGTATGCATCACCCTTTCGTTGGAAAAAGTACTGAGAAACCGACCAAACTGGCGAGTTCCACTGATGAAATTGTTGATGGCAATATCTATGTACAAAATGTGAATGGTCTTGTGAAAGAAACTGTGAATCTTGCCCATGTTAGTATGTATTCTCTTGGGACGTATCCCTAAGCAGAACCCAATCAAGTTGTAAGCATGAACGTATTCAGACCATCTGCGACACACAAAGTGTCTGTTAAGCACTTGATGTTCACCACCATCTTGGAAACATTTGGATTTTTTCCACTTCAGGGTCTTGAAATGGAGGATCCAATTGCGAACTCCGTCTCTCCAGGTGTCTTTCTCGTACAGATCATCTTTTAGCTTGCTCCATCTAGCAATAGTCCAGTCAGATACACAGAACATGAGAAGAGCAATGGAGTCAAGAGCTATGCCACATATGAGCAATGCGTAAGTAAAATCTCTGCTTTGGTGAACATAGAATCATAGATGAGGCCAAGTTCGACTTCAATGATACTTAAAGCTTCTTCAGGGTTGAGAGAGTTGAAGAACTCCCTGCTCTCGTCACGCTGCTGAATAGTGAAGATTAGATCAACAAGAATACCCTTGAAGATGTTAAAGTACTTGTAAGCATACTGAACAACTTGAAGTGGGGTCAAAAGATCATTGGGCCTAACAGGAGTATTTCCTTCACGTCCTTCCTCTGGATCCTCCACCATAATGACCTCAGTTGGCATATTCATACTCCTCTTAGCTTCATATTCCTCCATGAGCTTCGCGTAATTAGCACCAGGATCGGGGTCCTTGAGCAATGAATCCTTGAACTTGTCAAGACTTGCTGAGAACAAAGCAGCTGTTCTCGGGTCCTTGAGCAATGAATCCTTGAACTTGTCAAGACTTGCTGAGAACAAAGCAGCTGTTCTCTCAACATACTTGATCACTCCACCCACAAGCATGATGACTGTTGGAGTCAGAAGACCATTTGGTATAGACAACAAGATCACATAGACAGTGGCAAGAGCTTGACAGATAAGACCCAACAAATGTCTGTTCCAAAGCTCATTATCCTCAAGGGCAAGTGCTGTAATGGTGTCTGGACCTCCAAGGTGCAAGAGAAGGAAAGGTGACCAAAAAGCTAGCAGCTCACTGTTCTTGGAATGTGTTTTGGACTCAGCTTCTTCTTCTTGACTGTCTGAGATTTGCCCAACCGCGTAATCAGCTACCGAATCAGCAAGAAGATAAGCTGACCATATGAGCACAAGGAAGAGCTTCTGTGCGGTGCGTCTTCGGCTCGGTGCAAAGAAAATAAGGATGGATTGGAGAAAAAGACTGAGTATTATGATTCCACGTATGTTCCATTTGTCCCAAAGTTTCTTCACATGTCGCGGGATCATCTCACCCATCTTCTCTTCTTCTTAGTTTTATCAAACTCTTTTTTTCTTTTTTTCTTTTTTTTTCTCTATGGGTTTCTTTGTTTCTATTGTTTTTGAGAGTTCAGATAGAAACACAGACAATCAAGTGTTATTATTACACTCGAATAACTTTATACCTTGCCTATAATCAAATAATATCTTAATCCCTTTTTCTTTCTTCTTTATTCCTATTCTTTGTTCTTTTCTTCTCAACCTACATAAAACTACTAAAAAAAGACAAAGTTCCTGTGTGTTTTTTAACACATGGTATAAAATAACATATATCTTTTCACTGGTCTTGTTACTCATGCTACACATTTGATGTATTTATTTGTTTTGTAATTAAAATACGTTAAAGTTCCTTAAACGACAAAGAAGGTAGACAATTTCTAACATATGCTTCAAAACTTATATGAGGCTGAGGCTGAGGCAAAGGGCCGAGCACTTTGCTTTCGCCTTTTGGCCCTTTGCCTCAGCCTTTTGGCAGCCATTGAGCTTCGAAAAATGGGATATAAGGATCTAAACATTATGCGGAGATGTGGATTTGGATTTTTCATTCTTTCAACATAATTTTATACACCACATCAATCCAAGTTTTGATGACGATATAAAATGGGAGGATAGCTAAAACTATCTCTATGATATTGATTTTGTTCTTTTTTTTTTTTATCGTCAATGTAAATTATGTTATTAATGGGCCTCATTATACAACAAGAACTTGGGCTTAGTCAACACTTTTCGGCCCATTCTGAAACATTGCTCTGCCGTAAACCTACTGATCGGGGAAGAGGAGTCCTAGAGAATGGCTAAGTAACAAAGACGTGATCAACTCTTCTCAAACCTTTTCCACTGTTTCCTAGTATTTAGAATTAGTTACGTTTGATAATTCTATAAATAAATTGTAATATCTATTCATTTATATAATGTAATAAATATGTTCTATTCACTTTTCCTACTTACGATCGGCCCGATCCTGGTTTTCACTTTTTTTCTTAAAGCAAATTGTATTTCAATTCAAATTCAAAACGAATGAGCCTCTGAATCTCAAGTCATAGTGTTTTTCATGATGTTTTCTAAGCCATAGTGCTTCTTTTTCTTTCATTTTTAGCTACATGCTTCTCAATTCAAGTCTTAGACCTCTGAAACTAAACCACAATGCTTCTTAAGCCATAGTGCTTCTATTTCTAAGCTATATGCTTCTCTTTATGTGCATAGTTCGTAGAGAGACACATTCTCTAAATCGCGTTACGCTCAATCCGCCCAATCACTTATGATTCAAGTTCAACCTAGCGGTACAATCTCTCTCAAATGCAATGATCTCCAATGATTCATTTCAACCGCAATCTTGCATTGATGTTGATGGAACAATCCTACCAAATCTCCCTCGATTGTTTCATCGGGCTCATGAACACAATATCATGGTGGACATTGATTCACAAAAGTTTGCTTCAAGAATGGTCTTTCACCATTTTACACAGAGGTGGATCCACTTAGAATATGGGTTCACTTGCACCCCTATTAATCTATAACATACTTGAATTATATCTGAATTTCAGTTGTAACTTTAGTATACGGTAACATTGAACCACTTTAATTTGTTAGGATTTTAGCTTTGATTCGGACTTGAAAAGTAAATAACACAAGAGATTGTTAACCCAATTCGGATGGTTAATCCTACGTCTGGGACCAGAACTGTCTCCGACAACTTTCACTATCAGTCACCAAAGTGTGACAGAGAAAATTAGGGTTCTAAAAGCGTTAACAGAGAAAAACCCTAAAGAGAATATTTAAAAGCAGCCTAAAACCGAGTTGGGCCTAAATTGGGCTTTAAGCTGGGCCTAGATCATCACAATCTCCATCTTGGGCCCAATTTTACAAAAACAAGCCCAAAAAGATGACTTATCCCAAAGAAAATCAAAGGTTTGACGAAACTGACCCGTTGACCATGCTTTGACTCGATAGATCCGCCTTTGACCCGAATCATTTCGTTACACGCGCCCAAAGAACAAAAACTTCCTCATTTTTCATCTACTTTTCTCTCTCTTCTTCTTCTTTTCTCTCTCTCCACTCTCTTTCCTCCATAAACAATTTCAAGAAAAAACTCAACGATTTTACTCGTTTTCACCCAGATTTCATCACGAAATCACATTCTCTCCAACGAATAGAACCTCTTCTTGTCCTTCTTTACCGGATCTAAGCTCGAAATGAGAGAATCTGTGAGTTTTTACCTCTTGAACTTTGTCATTTTCGGATTTGTTCTTGGAGCCTCCAAACCCACATGATTTTCTTCTTCAAATCGTGTTTTTGGTTGAGTAACACAAGTCTGGCTAGATTCTGGAAGTTTCCTGGCGAATCTACACTGGTTTCGTCATGGTTTCCAACGAAAATCACCACGATGGATCGTCCACCGTCAGATCTGCTCGCTCTAGGATCCGACGGCTCAGATCTGCGCTCAACATCAAGGCTCAGATCCTTCATATCTGCATCTCATCCAACGGTCCAGATTCTCTTCACGCGGATTCTGATCCGACGGCTCAGATCTCCTCACGATCGACGGTCAGATCTTCACCTCCTTTTTTTTCGAATTTGAAATTCAAAAACCGGTTATCCCTGGTTATTTTCGGTTTCCTACAATCCCTTCTGATTTTGATTTTGGCAAACCAATTTCCAATAACCATCCTTAACCACTGGGTTCGATTTTGACCAGGTCAATAGTCAATCTCCAACGTTGACCGTTCGTTTACCGCCGTTGACCAGGCGGTTGACTTTTCCGATGACTTTTCCCGGCGACTTTCGGCCACCAAATATTCAACTTTCTGGCCAACTCCTCCATATTCGTCGACCTCCAGTCACCTCTGCCGGTCACCACCACCGCCGGTGACTTTTCCAGCGACTTTCCGATGTTGACTTCGACGTTGACTTTTCCGGCCAATTTTTTTTTCTTTTCAAGGCAAAAGGTATGATCATTCTAGAGATTTTATTATTCATAACCAACATTTGAAATTGTCAAAATGACCCGTATTTCCATACTTTTATGTCTTGACCTTGTACAATGCACTCATCATTCGAGCTGAACTTCTGCAGCTCTCTTTTACATCCAGGTAACAACTAAAACACCATTATCTTAAGTCTGAAAACTAAAATTCTCTGACTCTGCGAGGTACATTCTCGATAATGGAGTCACCTGGATGCATCATGCCTTCTAGGCGAGGTTCACTAATTTGCAGCAGAGATCGAAACCCTCTGCCACTATGTGTCTGATGGAATGAAATGTTGAGAATGCTACAATTAGCTATAAACCAGACTTCCAACAAACTTTATTTCCCCAAATCTTGAAAACATAGCATGTAACCGATATCCTCCTGTCAATACTAGCATAATCTGAATCGCAGAAACCCTCAACATAGAACTCAAAGTTAGACTTCTCAAACTTTAGACTTCTTCATGTATCTCCTCTAAGGTATCTCAATACCCACTTCACTGCAGCCCAAAGAGTCTTTCACAGATCAGCCATGAACATGCTAATCAAACCAACTATCATAGCATACATCAGGAAGATTGAGCAACTTCAATTCCAAGAAAGTATTTCAAAGCACCCAAATCTTTCATCCGGAAACACTATCCCAAATAAGTCTTGAACTCTCGAATAGCATCACTATCATTACCATCAATTAGCAAACCGTCAACGTAGACAATCATGTATAGTTCAAGCTCACCACGTTTGAGAACAAACAAAGAGTAGTCTGTCTCGAGCAACTTCAATTCCAAGAAAGTATTTCAAAGCACCCAAATCATTCATCCGGAAACACTGTCCCAAATAAGTCTTGAACTGACGAATAGCATCACTATCATTACCACCAATTAGCAAATCGTCAACGTAGACAATCATGTATAATTCAAGCTCACCACGTTTGAGAACAAACAAAGAGTAGCATGTATAATTCAAGCTCACCACGTTTGAGAACAAACAAAGAGTAGTCTGTCTTTGATTGTTGAAAACCATAGCCAATTAGAGCCGTAGTAAGCTTTGCAAATCAACATCTTAGTGCTTGCTTCAAACCATAAAGAGACTTCTTTAACTTGCATACTTTATTGCCGCTAGAATTATGAAAAACTGGAGGAAGTGTCATGTAAACTTCTTCAGTCAAATCTTCATGAAGAAAAGCATTGTGAACGTCCATCTGATGAACTTCCCAGTTCTTCGTTGCTGCAATTTTAAGAAATACCCTAACTGTAGTCATCTTAACAACTGGAGCAAACGTCTCCTCAAAATCAAGACCTTCTCGCTGGCGACGCTGGCGATTCCCAAGTGCCATTAATCTTGTCTTGTATCGTTCAAGTATAATTCAAGCTCACCACGTTTGAGAACAAACAAAGAGTAGTCTGTCTTTGATTGTTGAAAACCATAGCCAATTAGAGCCGTAGTAAGCTTTGCAAATCAACATCTTAGTGCTTGCTTCAAACCATAAAGAGACTTCTTTAACTTGCATACTTTATTGCCGCTAGAATTATGAAAAACTGGAGGAAGTGTCATGTAAACTTCTTCAGTCAAATCTTCATGAAGAAAAGCATTGTGAACGTCCATCTGATGAACTTCCCAGTTCTTCGTTGCTGCAATTTTAAGAAATACCCTAACTGTAGTCATCTTAACAACTGGAGCAAACGTCTCCTCAAAATCAAGACCTTCTCGCTGGCGACGCTGGCGATTCCCAAGTGCCATTAATCTTGTCTTGTATCGTTCAATGTCCCCACTAGAAAGAAATTTGAGAGTATAGACCCATTGACAACCGATTGCCGGCATAAGTAGCAGGAGCTTTATGCACTGTAATAGCTGCAAGGAAGGCTCTATGACCCGCCGAGAACCTGTCACACGTCATATAGTTTGCTAGGGGATACGAGACCATAGCTGAAGTAGACGATGATTGCGTTGGTGAGAGATGTGATGGGTCTTTTACTACAGTTGTATATGACATGATCTTGAAGTCGAGAGGACGGGAGACATTGTCTATGTCCTCTTCCCAACTGTTCAACAACTGGCGATTTAGGACTCGCAGGAGTAGAAGTAGACACCTCAAAAATCTCTTCATTTGCTTCCAAATTATCACTACGTGGTGTGTCTATAGCTTCAGCGTCTTCAAAATATGGTGTTGACTCGGAAACGATAGGTGCTATAGGAGTCTCTCGTGATGCGAACGGAAATGTTCAATCCTGAAAAGTCACATCGCGTGAGACAAAGAACTCGTCAGTCTCAAGGTCATACAATTGTCATCCCTTCTTGCCATACGGATATCCTACAAACACACATCTTCTACTTCGTTCCGAGAATTTATCCTTGGCGATTCCCAAGTGCCACTAATCTTGCCTTGTATCGTTCAATGTCCCCACTAGAAAGAAATTTGAAAGTATAGACCCATTGACAACCGATTGCCCTCTTTCCGGGAGGTAACTCCACGAGGTCCCATGTATCATTCATCTCAAGTGCATCAATTTCACTTCCCATAGCCTTTCGCCATTTATCATCACGTACTGCTTCAGCATAATTATCAGGAGCTTTGTGTATTGTAATAGCCGCAAGGAACGCTCTATGACTAGCAGAAAACCTGTCACACGTCACATAATTGGCTAGAGGATATGAGACCATACCTGAAGTAGACGATGATGGTGTTGGGGAGAGATGCGGGGGGTCTTCTACTACGGTCGCATATAAGACATGGTCTTGAAGTCGAGATGACGGGAAGCGATGTCGATGTCCTCTGCCTAACGGTCCAGCAGCTGGTATTTCGGAGTTTACAGGAGCAGCTCGTATATCGGAGTTTACAGGAGCATAAGTATCGATTTGAAAATATTCATCAACCGGGTCCATCCTATCAACCCTAGGCACAAGTGGGACCTCATGTTCATTAACATATGGTGCTGGTAAAAGAGCAATAGGTTTCACACGAGACTCATTTTCTGCGAATGGAAACGTCGTTTCATGGAATACTACATCCCGAGAGATAAAAAAATCGCCTGTATCCAAGTCATACACTTGCCAACCCTTTTTACCATATGGATATACAGTGAATACACATCTCCTACTCCGCTCCGAGAATTTGTCCTTATCCCGAGAATTCTTATGGGCATAACACAAGCAACCAAGAACTCTCAAGGTGTCAAACACTGGTGGCTTTTCGAAAAGAATCTCATACGGCGTCTTACCATCCAATAGAGGCGTAGGTGTACGATTAATCAGATGAGTTGCTGCAAGTACACATTCTCCCCAAAATTTTATGGGAAATTTTGCCTGAAACATCAATGAGCGAGCCTTTCCGAAAAGAATCTGATACGGCGTCTTACCATCCAATAGAGGCGTAGGTGTACGATTAATCAGATAAGTTGCTGCAAGTACACATTCTCCCCAAAATTTAATGGGAAATTTTGCCTGAAACATCAGTGAGCGAGCTACGTTGACAATGTGTCTATGTTTGCGCTCGACTCGTCCATTTTGCTGAGGGGTCCCCACACACGATGTTTGATGCACAATACCCTCAGAAGCAAAGTAATTATTCATGCACATAAATTATGTACCATTATCACTTATAACCATCTTTACTCGCTTTTCAAACTACCTCTCTACCATTACAAAAAAATTCTGCAATAAACCGGCTACTTATCGTTTATCTGTCATGAGAAAAATCCATACTTCACGAGAATAATCGTCAACAATAGTGAGAAAATAAGAGGCACCCGAAGTCGACTGAGTACGATAAGGACCCCATACATCATAATGAATCAAATAAAAAATCATAGCAGCTTTATTTTCACTCTCATAAAAAATATCTCTTGTTTGTTTTGCCCGAAAACAAGTATCACAGACTGCGTCATTCTCAACTAACTTAATCATACTAATAGAGTTTGATAATAAGACAAAATACGTATAGATGGTTGTCCAAGACGTTGGTGCCACAAATCCCGAATACATGAATGAGCCGATGTCTTATATGCAACCCCTCCAATTCCGCAAAACTTGTAGACCCCACCGCATTCTTCACCCGCACCAATC
>CM071717.1:27866559-27876577 GCA_036630335.1 Physaria fendleri
TATAACATTTGTTTGTTTCTTCAGCTCACTATCACGCCTTGACACTTTCTTCTCTTAAGGGCCTTTTTTCCTTTGGGTGATTTAGAGTGCGGTGTTCTCATCCCCAGTAACCGGTATGGCTCCTGGTGGTAACAGTAAGATCATATGATTAGATTCTTTTGGAAAATTAAAACATTTAACTTTGATGAGTTAGTAACATCCCCAGTAAGGTGAACACAAGTTGAAGTAGAGATGTTAAATACTAACGTGGTGGCTAAACGAACGTGGCGCTTGATACAGAACTGACGAATCCTGTTTTCCTTCTATATTCTTCTCAGGTTCGATGATGACGACGACGACCCTTCTCTGCCGTTTTATGACAAATCAATGGTAACATCCTCTTCACCTTAAATTTTCAGACTACCGAGTTTAATAACTTGACCCCATTATCCCTTTTTGAAACATGAATCTTGACTGGCCTTTGAACTCCTCAGGAAGCCTATCATCTTTTGTCCTCTCCTTGTGATGAAGAACACGGTGTGGTGTCGGTGATCTTGTAGTGGATCCTCTTTCCTGAGGTAAAAACTTAAAACCTTAAGGAACAATGCATAGAAGTGTACTGCTTCAAGCAGAATTTTACTTCATTAAACTTCAAAACTTTTCTGCAACTTGAAACTATCCGACTGTTTCTCTTGCTGCAGGTACAGAACATAACCAAGAGATTGACCAGCTCATCTTCCTTGAGCTAAACACAGCTCCTCCTCCAGCTAAACCCTTAACCATATCTTCACATGTGAAGATGCAGCTATCTCCTCCTTGAACACCTTAAACCACTTAGATAAGTAACCTTCTCATACTCTATATCTATATTTATGCTATGTTTTTTGGCTGACTGTTTCTGTCATATTTCAGATTGTCGAAAAGTACACCAACTCAAATGTTGACATTCATACGCTTAACCAGGTTTGTGATGTGGATAATATCAAATTATCAAATGATTTTTTCATTTGTATCCAATAGCTGACTTCATATCTTTCTCCTCCTTGAACACCTTAAACCACTTAGATAAGTAACCTTCTCATACTCTATATCTATATTTATGCTATGTTTTTTGGCTGACTGTTTCTGTCATATTTCAGATTGTCGAAAAGTACACCAACTCAAATGTTGACATTCATACGCTTAACCAGGTTTGTGATGTGGATAATATCAAATTATCAAATGATTTTTTCATTTGTATCCAATAGCTGACTTCATATCTTCAATTACTAACGCTTACTTGAATATTCCAGAGCAAATATCCCCGTATTATGGCAGATGAGTTTGTGCCATGGCCCAGCAAGGGAAAAACCGACAAGGAGGGCTGGTATGATTTCATTTTGTTATGTACTGAAAACTATTGAAAATCTGTCATTTGCAGTCTAGACTTTAGATACTGAACAGCAACTGGAATCAGATTCTGAGAACAGTATTTATGTTTTTATTTAAAATCTTGATATTTTAAATGGCCATTGTTCCTGTTTATATCAAGTCGCATTTTATCTTTTTATGCAAGTTAGAACTGGTTAATCTACCTAGCTACGTGATGAAGTATTTATGCAAGTTAGAACTGGTTAATCTACCTAGCTACGTGATGAAGTACTAAAACTGATAACCTAATTATGTTGCCTTGTGTCCGTTGTTGGAGAGAATAAGAAGCTGTGAATTGTCTATCTATTAGAGAATTATCATAAGTTTCATCTGTATGCTGGTTGACCATGTGTTGTAGTCGTTCTAGATTTTTTTTTTTGTGTGCCTTTTCTCTTGTGTTTTCATTGAGATTACTTTTGCATTTAAAGCATATCTTGTGTTGTTTATCAGATCCCCTGCTAATAAGTTATCTTTGTGAAGGTATCCTCCTAGTCATGGTGATGTATTCCCAGCCCTCATGATCAGTGGAAAGCTTGATACTTTCTTATCACAGGTTCTCTCTTTAGTGTAGCCAACAACTTCTTGAATTTTGCTTTGGGTCTCTCGGGGTAAAGAATATGTCTTCGTTGCTAATTTAGACAACTTGGGTGCAATCGTTGACTTGAGTATGTCTTCTTCGTAGTTTTCTAGCTCTTGTTTACACATAGTTATATATGGTTTATCAGAATGTTTTAAATGAAATGCCGATACTAATTGTCTTGCTTACCTTGTCTAATTACTGCAGCAAGCCTGAAGCATTTGATCAAGAACAAGAACGGATACTGTATGGAGGTTACACCCAAAACCTTAGCTGATGTAAAGGGAGGAATTCTCATTTCTTATGAAGGCAAAGTCGAAGTAAGTTCTTAATTGTGTAGTTTCTTGTCTAGATGTACCTTTTCTTAAGCATGGTATTTAAAACCTGCTAATCATATTTTGGTATTAGTCGACTGTAGAACGTTTTTAATTCTGTAAATGCATTTTTAGTATCAAGTGAAGAAAATCGGCCTAAAACTAAAACTGTCTGGAGAACATCCAATGGGAAAATGTACGGTCTGTAAAACGACCATGTACTACATAATGCCTCAATAACATGTACGTCGGTACGTTATACCCGTACACAACCTCCGTTTGCTTTTCGTTGACCCGATAATTAATGAGTTGACTGACGGATTAGGAGTTAAGGTACGTTATACCCGTACACAACCTCCGTTTGCTTTTCGTTGACCCGATAATTAATGAGTTGACTGACGGATTAGGAGTTAACAGTTAATCAAAACAACGTCGTTTTATGTTCTGTGTTTTTGTGTTTAATGAAAACGACGTCTTTTATCAAAACGACACAACTCAGTCTAGACTTGAACATTCGCAGTCAAAGTTCCGAGTTTAACTCGGTGTTTTCACCATTGATTGACGGCATCATTAGCTGGACTCCATGTCATGGCAACAATCTCGAGTCAAAATCTCAAAGATCTGTTCGAAGGTTTTACCCACCACTTCGCCGGATTCATGTGCGTCACCGCCTCCCTCAACGACGTTGATGTACCGGAATATCACCGGAAGTTTTGCAGATCTGTAGTGATGGCTCGTTGTGTTTGGAACCAATTAGGGCAACTCTTCAGATGGTTAACAGGTTTAAAGCCCATATTTGCTCAATTATTGGGTTTAATGCCTCATAGAATTTTCTAAGATCTCAAGAGTCAAATGACATAGCTGGGCCTAATTAGGAGCTTGAGTTTTAGTATATGGGCTTGTGTTTGGGTATGGGATTTCCATTTAACTTCATCGAAATTTAATTCGGATAAAATATGTCGTTTTTATTTGCGGGTACTAATCCGTAAAACTTGACTTATGCTTGTAATCGTTTAATATTAATGAAGAAAAAACTGGTTGACCAAAAAAAAAAAGAAAAAAAGTAGTATTCCTTCAATAGATTAGTAGTATTCTTTGATAAGAAACAAAATAAGAATATTGGAATTTGAGATGAGCTGGCAGCACTACAAAATTTGGAGTGTTTAGAAGAGAAGATACACACACACGTTCCTACCAAAAAATTGTCAACACGTAAACAAGAGCCAATTGAGAGATTGACTTGTGGATTTTTGGATAACCATCCTATTAATTAACATGTTTAGAGGGGGTTAACTAATTATTTAAGAAAAGAAAAATAAGTGTAAAATTAAGAGATGATGTATAATTAAAGAAGAGTAGATGGGAACGTGCAACAGCCAAATAATTCCCAAAAAATTATTATAGTATATCGTATTTCTCATTTCTGTAATGTTGACTTTTATATTTGGCTTTGACTCTATAGTATAAAACCCTTTCCTTTCTAATTAATACATTGAGAGTTTATTTACTTTTGGTAAAATGGTATTATAAAACCCTTTCCTTTCTAATTAATACATTGAGAGTTTATTTACTTTTGGTAAAATGGTATCAAAGCGAGAAATAAACTCTTTCCCTCTCTAAACAAATCGTAACAAACTTTTAGCTTCCGCCATTGTTTTTGAGCTTCGCTTTCTCAGTTTTTCATTGTTTGAGCTTCGTTTTTTGGGATTCTCCTTCATTTCACTGTGCAATTTCAACCGATCATCTTGTTCTCTGTGTTGATTTTGATTTCTCAATGGTGAAACGAAAATGCAAATCGAAGTATCGGACTAATTCTCCATCATCACCGATCTCTGAAACGGTGATTTCGAAGAAGTGCGATGCTGGAAATTCGAGTATTGATCCGTCTCCTCTATTTCAGAACTCGAAGGATCCGCCGCATCATTCGCGACAAAATCCTCAAATGTCTCGTGATTACTTTGAGGTATCTCTCTCTCCAGATAATGTTCATTCGCCTTATCATCTTCATAGCTCAGATCATCCCGGTTTAGCTTTAGTTTCGGAACTCTTAGATGGTAGCAATTATAATGTTTGGATGTTTGCAATGACAACCAGTCTCGAAGCTAAAAACAAACTAGGATTCTTAAATGGCTCTATTGCTTGCCCGAATGAGGATGATATATACTATCAAATCTGGTGTAGATGCAACAGCATGGTGAAATCTTGGTTATTAAACAGTGTCAACAAGAAGATCTATGCAAGTATTCTATACATCAAGAATGCATCTGACATCTGGAGAGATCTCCATATCAGGTTTCATAAGTCAAATTTACCGCGTTTGTACAAGCTCAGACATCAAATTCATTCTCTTCGCCAAGGCAGTCTTGATTTGTCTACATATCATACTCAGACTCAAACTCTTTGGGAAGAACTCTCTCACATTCAACTCACTCCACGAACTGTGGAGGATCTCTTAGCTGAGCGTGAAACCAATCGTGTTATTGATTTTCTTATGGGGCTTAATGACAACTATGAACATATCCGGAGTCGGATTCTCATGAAGAAGACTCTTCCTACTTTGTCTGAAGTTTACAACCTTCTTGATCAGGATGATAGTCAGAGAACTGCGAAGGATCCTATCAGCAATGACATTGCGCCTGCAGCTTTTCAAGTGAATCAGTCATCTAATCAGAAAGGTTCAGGACAACAGCAAGGAGGTTCTTCATCTCAAAGGAAGGATAGACCATTTTGTACTTACTGTAACAAGCTTGGACATGTGGAATCAAAGTGCTACAAGAAACATGGTTTTCCTACTAGCTTGAAGCCTAATCAGAAATCAGAGAACTCTGCATCAGTAGTTGCTAATGTTTCAGCTGATGTATCCTCTCCTTACAAAGCTTCAGATCTGGCACAGAATGTTGATGGATTATCTCCTGAGGAAATTCAGAAATTCATGGCTCTTCTTGCGGGTAAACTTCAAAGAAACCTTGTCCTCACTGATGTTCTCTATATTCCCCAATTTAAGTTCAACCTCATTAGTGTTAGCTGCCTTACAAACCAGTTAGGTCTCACTGTTGTTTTTGATAAGGCTTCTTGTATCATACAGGATCCTATTCAGGGATCAATGATTGGAATTGGTAAACAGCTTGGGAATCTCTACTTCTTGGACATAGATCATTTTCCGAATTCCAAATCTTTTCCTTCCATGGTTGTTGCTACTGTTTCTGATGTTAACCTATGGCATAAACGCCTAGGTCATCCTTCAATGTCCAAACTGAAACCTATGCATTCCATTTTGAATTTTTCTGATAAACATGATACAGATTCTCATTGTAAAGTTTGTCATCTTTCTAAACAGAAACATATCCCTTTCATATCTCATAATAAACTCAGTTCTACTCCTTTTGAACTCATTCATATTGATATTTGGGGTCCATTTTCTGTTCCTACTCATGATGGGTATAGGTATTTCTTAACCATAGTGGATGATTGCTCTAGAACAACCTGGGTTTTCCTTCTTAAATCTAAGTCTGATGTTCTTCAAGTTTTCCCTAGTTTTGTTACAATGGTAGAAAACCAGTTCCAAACCAAAGTTAAAGGGGTTAGAGTCGACAATGCTCCTGAATTAAACTTCACTTCTTTTTATCAATCAAAGGGTATTGTCTCATTTCATTCTTGCCCTGAAACTCCACAACAAAATTCTGTGGTAGAAAGAAAACATCAGCACATTCTCAATGTTGCTAGATCTCTTTTATTTCAATCTCATATTCCTCTTTCTTATTGGGGTGACTGTATTCTTACTGCAGTTCTTATTAATAGATTACCTGCTCCTATTCTTGATAACAAAAGCCCTTTTGAAGTCTTAACTAAGCAAATTCCAGATTATTCTTCTCTTAAAGTTTTTGGCTGCTTATGTTATGCTTCTACTTCTCCTAAAAACAGAACATAATTTGATCCCCGAGCTCGAGCTTGTGCCTTTCTTGGTTACCCTAGTGGATACAAGGGTTACAAGCTTCTGGATATTGAATCTAATGCTATTATCATATCTCGACATGTCATTTTCCGCTTAAAAAAATTCATTTACCTCTCTCAAATTATGCAAATCATTGACTAGTTACTAGTCCATGAGTCAAAATGTATTGGATGCCAAGTAATTCTAACTCATGAGTTTCTTTCGACTCATTTCTGAATCATATATTTTTCAGAGATATAACTAAAAGTAAATTAACTTTCCAGTATACTTACAAAAAAAGAAGAAGTTTCATTTACATGTGAAAATATACACATCACTGAGTCAATATCTCATCATCATCTGCTAATCTGCCATTTACTAATCAGTCAAAAAAGTATTGGAAACTAAGTAATTCTGACGCGTAGATAGCATGTGTGAAGCACCATTCAAAACCATCTGTAAATTCTATCTCTAGTTCATTTTTTCCTCATGTCATAGATATAATTAAATTAATTAAGTTTCCATGTAGAAGTATACTTACAAAAAACTGAGTGTCATTTACGCGTCATTGACATTCTATGGAATTATTTCTGAAAACAATTCTAATCGAAAGTTTTATTTTCTCATATGAAAGTTAATACTTAGAAAAGAAAGTTTCATTCACATGTCTCTGCGCACCATCGAGTCAATATGTCAATGTCATCTACTAATCTATCCATCCGTGAGTCTAATCTAAGTAGCAAGAAATGATATATAAATCAATAAAATAGAATAAGAATTATCATTTTTTTTTCAATCATAAATATATGAGATCTTTTCACCATATGGTCTTATGGGCTTTGGTAATTTCAAAAATGACCATCATGTAGAAACAAAAAAAAAAAACATGTGGAAACAAAAAAAAATTTGGGCTAGTAGATGTAATTTTGTTGGGTTTAGACTAGTGAGTGTAATTTAAAAAACAATAAGGCTAGTGGGTGTAAATGTGTGAGTGTAATTTAAAAAACAATAAGGCTAGTGGGTGTAAATGTTTCTAAATATATCGAATAAATTTAAAACATGAAGTGAGATTCTATGGAATTATTTCTGAAAATTCTGAATTATATATCTAAAAATTCCATTTATATATTTACAAAATTCTATGCACATCATTGACTAGCTACTACTCCATGAATCAATAGATGCCAAGTAATTCTGACTCATGCATCTAATTTATAGTGAGATTCTTTCGAAATATATATTTTTCAGAGTTATAATTAAAAGTAATTAACTTTCCATACAGAAGTATACTTAGAAGTTTCATTTACATGTGAAAATATCAACATCATTAAGTCAATGTCATTCACTAATCTCTATCATCTACTGATCAGTAATTACTGACGCGTAGATTAGCATGTGTGAGTAGATTAGCATGTGTGAAGAAGCACCATCCAAATCCAGTCTATAAATTAGTAATGTTAATCCTTTCTTTTCCTTCATAACTTTTTCTTTTACTAAATTAATAATATCTCTCTTACTCAGTTACTAAATTTTCTCACATATGCGAAAAAGAAGAAGATGACTTTGAAGATTGTTGATTTGCTGATGGAGATTGTGAAGAGGCTGCCTGTGACGTCGTTGGCAAGGTTCACGTGTCTTTCCAGCCAGTGGTTTAGGATGATCGGTTCCCGAGGAATTGTGTTTCCTTCTCAACCTCAACTGTACTTAAGAGTACCCATTGAGCACGATGGGGTCGATAAACATCAACTTTTATCCTTCTCCACCTCCTCGTCTCCTAGTGAGGATCCCAAGAAGCATTGGATTGGAAGAGAGGAATTGGTGACGCTGCGTGGCTTAATCCTATACAGGACGTGGCTTAATCCTATACAGGATTACGTTTGCGGAAGGTCCATGCATATACAATCCAACCACTAGACAGATAGTGGAGTTACCAAGCCTAATCGACATGGACCCATACCTCGACATGAAGGCATGCAAAGAGGTGTTTTTTTTTGGATTTGATCTGGTTCGTAATCTCTAAAAGGTACTATTAAATTGTCTGTCAGTGTCTCGCAAACAGATCAACTTTGTCATTGTAATAAAATCAAAACCTTCTTGGAGAGGAGTTGAATTTAATCGGCCTCACGTTCCTACCACGAAGGGACTGTGCATCAAAGGTACTATTTACTATCTCGCTTTACGTGTTGTGAGGATGAGGCTAGGAAATCTCTTATCACGTTTTGTTGGAGTATACTCTGACTCTAATTTCATTGTTTTTCTCTAATGAACTATAGTGAATGGTTATCATGGTTTTAAGGTTGAATTTGGCCGGTTCAATCTCTTAATCTATGGTTAATGACCTGGTTTTTTCATGACTTGGTTCTGTTAGCTCAAGAAGAGTCTGTTATGTTAAAGAATTAAAGAAGATCTCCTAAAGCTGTTACGAAGCTTGAGACTATAAAAGGTCTTGAGTTAGTTTAAAAAGGTCTTGAGTTAGTTTACTTCTAGTTGTTGAAGATTGTTGTAACTTCTTAGAGAGAGAGAGTGAGTTGTCATTTCTTTGTATTGCTAGAGAGAGAACTTTGTCTCTTTCGTTGAGCGATTGTAACAAAGAGGTGTGATTTAGCTCTGTAATCTCTTGAAGAAAGTGAAGTTCCGGTGATCACGATCCCGGCCAAGACGTAGGTCATTGACCGAACTGGGTGATCAATCTTGGTGTGTTCTCTTGTGCGTTTTCTTTCTCTCTTCCGTTTCCTCTTTTTCTTCTCTTTTGTGCGTGAGCTGCGTAATTATTTGCCTTTGAAGGCTCGTGACTTGTGTGGAGTTTTCTGTGGCCATCTGTGACATTGCCTCTTGTGCAAGTCTCATCCTCAACAATTGGTATCAGAGCCTTCTTGAGGTTTAAAGTCCGATCGTGAAGATGTCTGCGGCGAAGCAGGAGATAAAGAAGTTTAACGGGAATGGAGACTATATACTCTGGAAGGAAAAGATGTATGCGCAGCTGGATCTTCTTTTTTTGTTAGATGTGGTTGAATCCGATTCTCCAATCCTAAGCAAAAAGGATCTTAGTGGTCAAGATACTAAAGAAGAGTAGATAGAGAAATTCGAAAAGAGGAGACACATGGCTAGAAGCTCGATGGTCTTGAGTTTAGCTGACAATGTTCTTAGAAATTCGAAAAGAGGAGACACATGGCTAGAAGCTCGATGGTCTTGAGTTTAGCTGACAATGTTCTTCGCAAAATCAGAAAGAAAAGACTCCAAAGGCTATGTTTGACGGTTGAATAGATTGTACATGTCAAAGTCTCTTTCAGCCAGAATTCATCTGAAACAAAAGTTGTTTTGATTTAATATGAACTCTTCAATCTCTTTAGAGAAGAATGTTGATGAATTCTTGAAGATAATTGCAGATTTGGAAAATGTAGATGTTACTGTCTCAGATGAGGATCAAGCCTTGATGTTGTTGATGGCTTTACCGATTCATTATGGTGGAATTAAGGATACTCTGAGATATAGCAAGAAATCTCTAACTCTTGATGAGGTTATATATGCGATTCAGTCTAAAGAATTGGAAGCAAGTCAGAAACAGAAAGATTCTTAGAGTTTTGGAGAAGGACTATTTGTAAAGGGAAAGTCAAATCCAAAAAAAGACAAGTATGATTTTCAGAAAAGCCAGAAAGGTAATCAGAAATCAAAGAAGTCCAAGCCAAAGGACAAGAACAAGAAAGCCTGCTGGGAGTGTGAAAATAAAGTTCATTATAGATCCTGATATACCGATAATTTACCCAGTTTTTAGGTGTTTTTCCGTTTTGTTTTGTTTCTTTTTCTTTT
>CM071717.1:27891625-27903731 GCA_036630335.1 Physaria fendleri
TCTCTGCAAAACATAAAGAACCAATTCCACATGTATTGTGAAAAAAGGGATACTTCAAAGGGATTTGATGTAACTTAAGGTTGTTCCCTTTATACCTTCATCAAGGGCTACTTCGGCCCCTGTTGAAGCAGCTACACTTGCTAATGGAGCTAATGAATTGCCATCTTCATCAAGCAAAACCCTCGACCCGAATGGTCTGTGTGGGTTGATCTTCAGCTTCTTGTTTTTCAAAATCCTAGTTCCTGGCCTGAAAATTGAGAAGATTTTTAACACATAAATAAGAATGAAAAGACTTGATTCAATAGATGAAAAGATAGTTGATGGAATTTGAAAAGCATACATGGAAACTTTGTCTTCCATGGTTGTTTTTTCTGCTTCCCTGCTCTCACTACGTGGCTTGAGGGCAAAATCCTCTTCCTCCAAATCATCACCAAGAAGATCTTTTTTGACAACCATAGGTACTTCATATTCCTCTGCATTCTGAGTCTCCATAGCGATAGAACTCTCAAAGACTCCTTTCTTCTTTGTTTTAAGGTTTGTGAATCGGATTTTGGGTGTCATGGGCAGACCAAGCGAAGCAGCAAAGTTTTCAATAGACAGCTTTGTCACATCAAAAATTTCTTTATCTCTTCTTTTGTGGATGGACCTCAGATATGTGATGAAGGCTCTCTGAGCAACACCTTGAAGATCTGGATACTTTACTAACAAAGCAGCCACGAGCCTAGAAACCTCCTGCAACTTTTGGCTGTTTGGCTGTGTGAACAAAATATTTTACTAACAAAGCAGCCACGAGCCTAGAAACCTCCTGCAACTTTTGGCTGTTTGGCTGTGTGAACAAAATATTTTTAGGTCAAACAACCAAGCTTATACTTCAACTATGTTGAGACTCAAAGGAAATTGAGGACAGGATCTACTACCTTGATGAGTTTCACAGGCACTCTAGCTTCTTGTAATCTCTCAATCATTTTCTCCTCCGAAGGTGTCAGAAAGAGTAGGGACTTCCCCTGAGTGTTAAAACGAGCTGTTCGTCCAACTCGGTGAATATAAGAAGCTACATCTTCCGGACAATCCACCTATAAAATAAATACGATGAGTCATGACATCACACTTCAGCCAGAGAATCATAATTTTGAATGTGGATTCATACCTGAACAACCCAGTCCACAGCCTTATCAAAATCAAGGCCTCTAGCAAGAACATCAGTGCAGAAAAGAACTGAATGCCTCTCAATGAACTGAGAGTATACTCCCATCCTTTTCTCCTGACTCATTTTTCCGTGAAGACTTTTCAAAGGTATTCCAGGACGGAGTTTGTTGAATGCTTCATGAACAAACTTGACCTATCAAAAAAGTGACATCTTCATCAATCTCAGGATAACAAAAAAGTAGCCGAATGAAAGTAAACTAAATAATCTTCATGTTAATCGGTCAAAGTGATAAATTTTACATTACCTGTTTTTTGGTGGAGAGAAAAACAAGAATCCTGGAATTAAGGTGAGTTTTGATAAAGCTCCATAACATATCTAATTTCTTTTCAACTGGGACAATCATCACAGTCTGCTTTAAGCTAGTTGGAGTAATATCTAATTTCTTTTCAACTGGGACAATCATCACAGTCTGCTTTAAGCTAGTTGGAGTAGCTGTAACTGACTCTTCATGGACACTGATGTACTCAGGATCTCTCAAACTGAGCCTCGCTAGATCCTTCACTTTCTTTGTTTGGGTTGCTGAGAAAAGTAGAGTTTGCCTATGCTTAGGCAACTGCGAGATTATAGGATCTAGCTGCCCCTTGATTGATTAACGCATTTATGAACGTAAAACTAATGTTAATTTTCTTTATTTTTTATGTGTTGACATTATAACTTGATGTCGCTTTTTTCTACTTGATTACATCGGAGAACCATTACGACATGTGCATCATAAAACTTCGTAGATGTAAAATCACAATGACCAATATGGTATCAATATAAAAATTAGAGCTAGCTGGAAATCGACGATGAATACAAATTGTATTCAGTTTAAACGTGATCAATAGTTAATAAAATGGTCAATGATCGATATTTTGGAAGAAAATTTTATATTTTGTTAATTTTGAAAACATTTGCCCGAGTGATCGTGGCGTATTGAGATCGGGACTGTGGTGGCTATCACCATTCAAGTTCATAGCAGTTTACCTGATAGTCCAGTAACAGACGATCTGGCTACCTAGACCCATCCATTCAAGTTCATAGCAGTTTACCTGATAGTCCAGTAACAGACGATCTGGCTACCTAGACCCATTATATGCAGGAGTCCTTAA
This sequence comes from Physaria fendleri, assembly GCA_036630335.1. Classification (NCBI taxonomy): domain Eukaryota; kingdom Viridiplantae; phylum Streptophyta; class Magnoliopsida; order Brassicales; family Brassicaceae; genus Physaria; species Physaria fendleri. The sequence continues at coordinate 27,893,924 of CM071717.1, forward strand.
GTGGAGGCTTAAAAATTTCTGGGCGTGGGTTTAGACCCGGTGGACTAGTCGGTCCTAAAGTGGTCCTGACATTGGGTTATAAAAAAAAAAAAAAAAAATTCAAAACATTTTGATTCTTTTTTGTTAAAATTTTTTCTCTACATACTTTGTTAATTTTTTCCTTCCATTTTCCTAAGACACTATTGTATTTTTATTTGATAATTAACAGATTTAATTATATACACATTAACCCCATTAGCGAGGTTTCTAAAAAGGAAACAAAAAAATCAACAAAATCTTACAACTTTTAAAAAAAAAATCCATACAGATAAGAATTTAAACCTTTTTTTTGCGTTGACAAAAAAAATATATATTTTTTGAAAATAAGTCATTAAGTTAAATATTTTTTTTAAAAAAAAAAAATATTTATTTAACATTTTTCGAAAAAATAATCACCTATATTGTTTGTATGAGGGGATGTACAAAATTATTATTATTTAATTATGGATATCAAACATGAATATTTGACTATGGTGTAAACTTGTTTATACATTCCCGTCCCCCAACGTAAGCAAATAAGCATGTGCATGTATATTCACACAAAACTAAAATCAAAAGATTAAAAAAACGCCTTCGCTTCAAACCTTAATTACTTCACCTTTTCCCCACATTTCACGCGTCAACTCGTCTCGATCACATCTATATAAACCCTAACTCCTCCTTCTCCTCAATTCTTCACAACTCTCCCTCTTCCTCTCTTCCTCTCTTTCTTTCTCTATATCAATCAACAAGAACATAAAGAAAGAAGGAGACAAAAAGACAAGAAGAACAATCTCTCTACCTTAAACTCATAAACCCCATTCATAGATCAAGAGGAAATGGCCCAACTCATGAACTGTAACTACGCGTGATAATCTAATTAAGTAAATTTATACGAATGATTTATTTGGACGCTGACTACAAAACGTCGGTTGAATTAATTAATTACATTCTTGTTAATTAATTAAGGTGTTGTTTGTATTTTTTTGGATTTATGTAATGTGTTGAGGGGTATATAAAATAGAGATTATTTTCTATTTGATTTCGACAGATGCAATGGGAACATCCACGTTCCATAAAAAATAATTGCTGTTTTTATTAAGGTTTATATGAGTGTATAAATAACATTCTAAATGAAATCATGAATAACTTGTAATTCATATAATCCACATAAAATGAAATCTGTTTCCTCATAGATTATATCTCATAAAGACCACATAACATTAGTGGTATGCTAGGACGATTCTTCGGATCATAGTTTCTTCCTCGGTACAGTACTAGAATGTTTATGTTTCTGTACACTATCTTTCCACCAGATTTTTCCTGTCAAGAAGGCCTATTTGATCAACCAGAAGAAGAACAACACAGACCTTGTGTTCACAAGATGTGATAAGTGGTCAAAATTCAAGAATTTGGGGAATCGCCCTTAGAGTAAAATGAAAGTAATCTGCCGAAAAATTAAAATTGTTGTTGTCTCTTTGTTTTATGGCGATTAATGAGACTTTATCTTGTTTTGTCAAGCTGAGAACACCGTGTAGTTTCCAAGTGGAAGTTGCTAAGTAAAATTCAAAGTCGCCTTCAAGTGCTTTAGGAGGTTGGCACTAGCGAGTATCCATTGTTTTGGCCGGGTTAGCGCAGAATTGGAAGTTGTAGAACAATTCTGGAATTTGCTCTGGGTCAAGCGAAGTTTTCTTCGACCAAAATCCTCCTCATATGGTCCTTGGTATTGTAACTTTGTGTTGAAGCCGAGTGGCTGAGTGTAGGAGGTGAGAGTTAGCTTCCCAATCTCGAGGTTTGGTCCGGACAGATGAATGGTCTCGGGGTAAATGCTTGGTAACAAGTTTTACCAAATAACATAATCAGCGACTTGTGTTAGTCTCAAGTTAAAAATCAATAGAAAGATACCAAATCATAGACCAGCCCGTTAATATTTAAGGTTTTAAATAAGTTCAAGATTCACATAGACATTGACCAGCAAAGTGGTTCATAAAGCAAACTGGTCGAAGTTAAACAAAGCCGATGCATGAAATCCATTAAACCAGCAAAGTGGTTCATAAAGCAAACTGGTCGAAGTTAAACAAAGCCGATGCATGAAATCCATTAACATGACACTAACTAAAAGCAGAACAGCTTCAGGGCATTTGGACCACCATCACCACCAGTCTGATGGAGCATTGCATCGATCTCATCTCCATCTTCCATCTCAAGCTGTAAAATTAGACAATTCTCTGTTTAGGAATTTTGAAGAAACAGAAAATAGTAAACGGGGAAGGAGTAAAGAGAGTGACTTTACCTCATCTGGAGTCTGCTCAGCACGAAGACGACGCCCATCAAACAAGAAAGCAATTGCGCTGAAATCCACAGATTGACGGTCGCAGTAAGCGTTCATCAGCTTTTTGAGTTGAGTGCTTCTCTTGATCCTGAAGAAGACTTCATTACCATCCTAATAATGATTGTTCCATCGAATAAGTCAGTATAGTATAGTATAATAACCAACCAAGTACCAAAGATCAGCTAATGTCTACAAATTGATACTCCATTAAGAACAAGTATAGTCACAATATACTTCCCATAGAAACGAAAAGGTTCCATGAAACAAAACGCTAACTACAGAAAAACCTTTCCAGTGAGATCAAAGCCAAGATTTGCTTAGCTTAAACACAACACGACAAGTGAAACCCTCAAACATGAATCAAATTCGTCGTCATACCCGAGCTCGCAGAAAATCGGGGTTAAATTGTCCGAAATTGAGAAAACGGTAACGCAGACAAAATTAAACCCTAGAATTGAAGCCATCGTTAGCATAAAACAGTAATCACACAAATCGTAACTTTAACTACAAATCATAGTACTGATTACCTCTGTAAACACATCATACCCAAGCTCACAGAAAATAAGGGTTAAACAGTACTAAATCAAGAAAAGGGCACACACAGACAAAATCAAACCCTAGAATTGAGGCATCAGTTAGCATAAACACACAAATCCCACAAATCGAAGCTTTAACCTGACAATAAATCGTTACAAACTGCAAAAAGATAAATCAAGAAAGCGAGAGAACAAAACCTGTCCCTTGACTTTGAGATTGATGTGAGCACCACCTTGGTCAGGCTTCTTATCTTCTTCTTGAGGAGCAGACATCTCTCTTTTCTCAGATTATACGAGTCGGCGATGGAAACAAAGAACTCCGAATAAGCAAAGAAGGACGAAGCCCTAAGAAAGATATTCGCGGGTTTGCAGAATTTACTGGTGGATAATAAAGAGAATAAAAAGACTCAAAACCACTAACTTGGTCGTATCGGATTCTTGTTTTGTCTATCCAACGGTTCAAAATCATTAGTCGATTATAATCCGACGACTGGGAGCGCGTAGAATTCTCATTAGTCGATTATAATCCGACGACTGGGAGCGCGTAGAATTCTAACTAAACGCTGTCGTTTTGTTACCAATGCGCTGATTATAGATCAAATGGGCTCTCTTTTGGGCTTATTTACGCTACGGAAAAAAGTTTCAGAAGTATACGACGACATATGTTTTTATTTGGTTTAGATGAGAGATACCACTTCTCTTCAAATCTCATGAAAAATGGTTATTAAGGCGTATTTTCAAAATACCTATATCAACAGTTGTGGCAATTGGCGCGTGATTTGGTAGGCCGCTGATGAATTGGCAACGAGGCGAGCCTTGTACCGTTCAACACTGCCATCAGGTGTATCTGACATATACCACTTTTTGTCATTTATCGAGATGAATTTACCAAAAAAAATCCTGAAATCGTTGACTGAATACGATTTACCAAAAACAGATCGATAAACATGGTAAACAGAGTATTTACCAGGGAGGTAATCATTGACCCAAAGGACCAAATGTCTTTATATACGGTCAACGGTATCGAAAACTACAAAGTGATATTTCTCACAAACACTTAAAAAAATGGTATTTCTCAAAATAGACCATTTGGTTTATGGTTTATACTTAAATTTCATAATGATATTATCAGTCAGAAATTTTGAAAACAATGTTTACAGAAATTTATAAAGTCATCTAAAAATTTCTAGTGTGATTAAAAAATTAACCAAAAAAAAAAATTATAATCACTGAAATTTGTGTAACTAGTATATGATAAAAATTTATTAGTAAGAACATTTATATTCACAGTCGGATCCAAGTCACAATAATCCTTATTTGGGTTAGTTAATTCATCGATTTTGTTTAGAAGCCACATTTGTTGAATTAATCTCAAAGTAAGAAAGAAGAAAATAGTAAGTGTTCTTCCTAGTCATTTCCTTATAATCTTTGATTTATTCTTTAATCAACACAAAATATTTATGGACTTGGGAAATTTTCTAACTGCAATTCAAAGTCATTACTACTTAAAAAGCTTTGATGGGACGAGTAGGTACAGTTGGTTAATCCACCTCACCCTAACATATAGGTCAGAGGTTCGGATCATATTAGTGACATAAAATGTCAAAATATTCCAGGAACTTTCCAGTCCAGTATTGGCAAGCGATGCTCTCTCAACAGAGCTACCAGCACAAGCAAGCGATGCTCTCTCAGTGGAGTTATCAGGCGTCACGGACCGAACATAACTGCTTTTTCAGCGGAGCTACCAACCACCACAGACTGAATAAACCGAACATAACTGTTTTCTCAGCAGAGTTACCAACCACCACGGACCGAATGAAGCTTGAAGAACGGGAGTACGAGTTTCAACACCACGGACCGAATGAAGCTTGAAGAACGGGAGTACGAGTTTCAATAGTTAAATAGGTTCTTGTAACTCCTTTTGTCTTAATGTAAAAAAAAAAAAAAAAAAGGAAAAAAAAAAAAAAAAAAAAAGGAAAAAAAGCTTTGATGGGTTCCACTCTATAATTTTGATTCACATATTTCATAATATACTTTTTTTCTGTTTCCTTTTGTAAGCCAACATTGGAGTTTTATATTTGATGATGATTCTTCCAAAAAGAGCTAGTTAGTAGACTTCTAATAGACTAATACTCTTCGTTAAACCAAAAAAACAAATTCTTACAGCTTTTTTTTTTTTTTTTTCAATCAGCTTAGGAGCATTTACCAAGTTAATGATGAAAACTAAAAAGTATTGATTATTAAAAAGGTTGAATGAAAGATTTGATTTCATTAATTTAAGATAAAAACTTTACCTGAAATTTATAAAATGTCTAAAACTAATTGTTCCTAAATTAGAGGAGCTCCTAACTAATAATAGAATGGTCGATAATAATCTGGCTAAAATATAGGTGAGAAGACTTGAGTGATTTTTGACCCCTTCTTCTTTCTAATACGACCTCTCGATATAGAGATTCACGCAGAGAATATCCAATCTTGAAGTAATTTTAAAAACTTAGATCATCAATAACTCCCTCCGTTTTTCGATATAAAAGGTTTTAAAGTTTTGTATTTGTTTAAAAATATAATGGATTTTCAAATTACCAGACAACTTTTTAATTAATTTACATTTTAGTTTTATTTATATTTTGTCCTATATACTATTATATTATTGGTTGAATCATCTTATTTATTTGTGTTAAACTAATTATATATTTAATGTATTTTCTTAAAAATTATGTTTTTAATTGAAATCCCTTATATTGAGATTTGTGTTAAACTAATTATGTAGTAGTTAATGTATTTCCTTTAAAATTGTGTTTTTAATTGAAATCCCTTGAGGAACCGAGGGAGTAATAGAAAATACTTGATAATATTCTAGCTAAAATATAGGTGAGAAACTTGAGTTTGACCAAATTAACATGGTAACAAGTTTGACGAAATAACATAATCAGCAACTTGTTAGTTTCAAGTTAAACAAGCACCATTATTATTCAAAGTTTCCAATAAGTTCATGATTCACATAGACTTTGACCAGTGCAAAGCCTGCCAATCCATTAATAGAACAGCTTCAGGGCATTTGGACAACCATCACCACCACTCTGATGAAGGAATGCATCGATCTCATCTCCATCTTCCAATCCAAGCTGTAAAATTAGACATTTCTAGGTTTAGGAATTTCGAAGAAACGGGAAATAGTAAACGGAGGAGTAAAGAGAGTGAATTTACCTCATCTGGAGTCTGCTCTGCACGGAGACGACGCTCATCAAACAAGAAAACAATTTCGCTGTTATCCACATTTAGGCGGTCGCAGTAAGCGTTCATCATTGTTTTAAGCTGAATGCTTCTCTTGATCCTGAACCACACTTCATTACCATCCTAGTAATGACAAACCAAAGATCAGATTATGTGTTCAGATTGATACTCAATTAAGAACAAGTATGGTCGCATAAATACAATTCGCATAGAAACGAGAAGGTTTCATGAAACAAAAACGCTAACTATAAAAAAAAGCTTTCAAGAGAGATCCAAGTCAAGATTTGCTAGTTAGTAAATACCTACAAACTATATTTGCTACAGTTATGAAAAATCATAATTCTCAATTCTAATAACTTCTGTTTGCTTCAATATACAAATCATAGTAAATCATACCCAAGTTCACAGATTTAACAAAAGAAAATTGGAGTTTAACCGTACTAAACAAGGAAAAGGGCACACACAGACAAAGTTAAACCCTAGAATTCTTGCCAAAAAAAAACCTAGAATTGAAGGTAAATTCTTGCCAAAAAAAAACCTAGAATTGAAGGTATCATAAGCATAAAACAGTAATCACAGAACCTGTCCCTTGACTTTGAGACTGATGTGAGCTCCTCCTTGACCAGGCTTCTTATCTTCTTCATGAGTAGCAGACATGTTTCTTTTATCAGATTATACGAGTCGGCGATGGAAACAAGAACTCCGAATAAGCGAAGAAAGACGAAACCCTGAAATATATTGGCGGGATTGCAGAATTGAGTCGTATCGGATTCTTGTTTTGTCTATCCAACGGTTAAAAATCATTCAACCATTATAATCCGACGACTGGGAGTGCATAGAATCTCGAACTAAAACGCTCATTACCAATGCGCTGATTATAAATCAAATGGGCTCACTTTTGGGCTTATTTACGTTACTGAAAAAAGTTTGAGAAGTATCGAAGATATGATATGGTTTTATTTGGTTTATACTTAAAATTTAATAATGACATTATCTGTCAGAATTATACTTAAAAAAATATATATTATGACCACTAAAATTTGGGTAACTCTATGGTATACTTTAATTATTATGTATTCACAATCGGATCCGCGTCACAATAGTCCTTATTTTGGATTTGTTAGTTCATCGATTTTGTGTAGAAGTCACATTTGTTGAATCTCAAAGCTGTTTGTTAAGTGAAGAAAAAAGACAATAGTAAGTGAATTTCCTAGTCATTTCCTTATAATCTTTGGTTTATTCATGAATCAACATAAAGTATTTTTTGACTTGAAATTTTTTCTAACTGCAATTCCAAAGTCATTCTTACTTAAAATGCTGTGATGGGTTCCACTATATAATTTGACTAAATATAAGATATTTTTGTTTCCTTTTGTAACCCAACATTAGAAGTTTTATATTTATAATGAATCTACCAAAAAGAGCTAAGTTATTAGTTTTCAAATACACTTCGTTAAACGATTTTTTTTTTTTTCAATTAGCTTTAGCTAAATTATAAGACCATTTGCAAAGTTAATGACGAAAACTAAAGTATTGATCGTGTGGAAAAGCTAAATTATAAGACCATTTGCAAAGTTAATGACGAAAACTAAAGTATTGATCGTGTGGAAACAACACAAAGATTGATGCAAAAAATTATGTTAATCCATAATCGAAAACCAAATTAATAAATAGAAACATACGTTATACTTTAACACGTTATTGCAATTATAGTCTATAGACGCGTAACGGAGGCATTAATAACGTTCCAAAAGAAGATAGATAGAGACTTGTATGTTTCTGACTAAATATCAATAAATATTTTTCCATTTTCATGCATTATTATTTTTATTTATTTTTTATTATTATTTTTTTTTTTTAACTCATATAAACTTCTTATTAATGACTTAAATCAAGTAATCCAGCAAAGGTTTACAAAAACAGAGTGTTGACAAATAAAGACAATAAAATAATACTTCAAAACTATTCAAGTAATCCAGCAAAGGTTTACAAAAACAGAGTGTTGACAAATAAAGACAATAAAATAATACTTCAAAACTATGAACGGAAGGATCTAGCCAGAGCGTCCGCTTCTGTATTATGTATTCTTCTCACCCAATAGAATTGGACATCTTCAAATTTCCTCATCTCCTCCTTGATATGTCTTATATAATTAAGTACCTCAAAGTTCCGAGCATAATTAGAACAAGTACCTGTTTACGATTTGTTTTTATTTAAATTTTCTTTTTTTACAAGAACAAGTACCTGTTTACGATTTGTTTTTATTTAAATTTTCTTTTTTTACATAGACAAATGATATATTATTGCACAAATTATATGAAATTATGTAGGAGTAAACATAATTTCATATTATGTGTATTATTAGTTGGAATATTATCTAATATACTCATGCATGTTTGATTATATCTTTTCTCCCACTGTGAATACTTTATGTTTATTGTAAATTTGCGATTTTTTTTTTTATCAAGAGACGGTAGAACCAATGACTCTCGATATAATTTGTAATATTGATATTTATATATTTCACTAAAGTTCAGATAATTTTTGTAATTGTATCGTGTGTAGATAGATAGTCATTTTGTTAAATTGATCTCGTTATGTTTAATGTGCATGCTATCTATTTTTACGTTAGGGAATAAAGGAAATATGCCGAAGTTAATTAAAAGTTTGAATCTATTCACGTCCTTTGCAGTATTTTATAGGGAATTTAAGATATCGCTGGCTAAAGAAAAAAAAAACTATTTGAATATTTTCGTATGTCAATTTTTAATTGGGAAAGATGTTAAAGAAATGAATTGAATACTTCACTCGGATTTAATTAATGCATAGAAGATATATATATATATATATATATATAGAGGATTTATAGAGAATAAAAATATTATTTTATAGTTTTTCATTATACTTTTACCTCGAATTTTAAATTCAAGATAAATTATATACAAATTTTAATCCTTTAGTTAATATTAACAGATGTAGACATATAAATTAAACTTAAAAATCGAACACCGATAATAAATAATTTAATTTTTATTTTGAAATTATGAAATTGTTTATTTAAAAAAGTAATGGCTAAAAATTAAAATTTCATAAAAGTATTATTTAGAAGGATATCTATATATCTTTTGTTTAGAAAAAGTTAATTGATTATTTATTTATTTATTTTTAAGAAAGGTAGTGATACTTAATTTTAAGAATCAATAAACACATGTAAATATGTAATGATGTACAAAATGAGATATTTTTAAGTACTTAGTAACAAAGCTTGTGAAAACGACGTGTCATCATCTTAAGATCTCTTCAAAATATATATTGGATTCTCTCCTTTAACTTCCTCAATTTATTGAGTATTTATTTCTTCTTATGAAAAAAACAAATCTGTTTTTTTTTTTTTAAAAAAAATTATTATTAAAGATGAGATGATTCAGCTTTTTTTATTTCTTTCTTTGATTTTAGTAGAAAATCAAACAAAGATAGGAACCAAGAAGAATATGTATATGGATAAAATTACATTTCCATAGATTTAAAATAAGATAAATTAAATAGAGATATTGTTTGCTTTTAATATGTGAGGGTGGGGCAAATAAAATGACTCCTATGTGATTTTATATTAATTACCTTTCAAATAATTATTTCAACAAAATCATTTAATATTAAAATGCATTACCTTAATTGTTTTTACTATATT
>CM071717.1:27929776-27942149 GCA_036630335.1 Physaria fendleri
ATATATAGAGGGTGCATCTGATTCATTTTCTTTCATTGTAATCATCTCAACACCTAGACTCTTTCTCAACACCTAAACTCTTTCTCTACAACAACTTGGCAAAGTCAAGTGTCTACGTTGGTGTGTTAGGTAATATCAATTCCACACGTGTACTCGTTTACATTCTTCCACATGCATGCTTCTTTCAAGAATCTCATATACTACTACTCTCTATGGCACAAATCAATATCTCAACAAAAAGATACGTGGAAAAAAAAAATCAAAACTGATGAGAAGACTATGGAACTTCTAGAGGTAAGATTATAATATCCATAGGATCTTATTTTGGATTCAAGGGGAAGTTTCGAGCTCGAACGATAAATCATAACTTTAACATAAAATAATCATATGTTTTTAATTATATAAATAAGGAGAGAGTCGTCACAAATCACAAGACATAATATTAATTTAAAATATAAACACTAATAATAAAAGGAGAGAATCGTCACAAATCACAAAACATAACATTAATTTAAAATTCATACTAATTTAATTATAAAAAAATACATTTGACTGACCACCACTCGACTCACCCGAGTATCATCAAATATTGGTACCATCAAATCTTCCTCCTCCTTAAACACAGACCACCTCCAAGATGCATCGTCCTGGCTAACTAGGAGGATTACACACCCCATATTCTTCAATTCTAGAAGAAATTCAACCATGTCAGGATCAGAAGAAATCACTAAAAGTATACAAGGCGGATCCATTTTAGCAACGAGCTTAAACATTTTTCGCTTGAGTCTGAAATTAGACAAATCTTGTTTTTGTTTAGAATTATATGCAGCTATTTCTTCTGCAAAAGAAAGTATGTTAATCAAAATATATACATCATTGATAATATTGAAGTCGAAAATAATGAAATATCTACTAATATATATCTATTTAAAATACTGCATATGAAAAATAACATCATTGATAATATTGAATATCAACAAGTATTCAAAAACATTTGATTTGAAATAGTTATTTTATTAAAAACAATTTGATATATAATAGTTTTACATCTGGCCGGCAAATATACATATTTAATTAATCAAAAAATCTCGTGCATGGTATGTGCGTCTTATCAAAGAAATAAATACTTGTAATTAAAATTTTGTAATAAATTAATAAAATAAAACATTCAACTTGTTATAATTTATACTATGATGACTTGTAAAGTAATGTATTTCAACATTATACAAAGAGTTCTGCTTATGTAATTAAACTTAATATTTTTCAATCCATCTAAACTCTCAATATGTGCTTATGTAATTAAACTTAATATTTTTCAATCCATCTAAACTCTCAATATGTTAAAATAAATTTTTTCTTTGATGTTTTTGGTCGATCTAAACTTCTTATAGGGTTTCATGTCTTTGATTTTTTTTTTCATTAGCATTTTCTTTAAAATATAATGTTTTAAATTTTTTTTTCATTAGCATTTTCTTTAAAATATAATGTTTTAAATTATCGGTATAACAGTAATTATTAGTATAAACATTTTTGTAATATTACAAACAATTATCGACTAAAATTATGAAATTCACACCCGTAGACAGAATCACTTAGCATTAAAAAGACCACTATTACTCTTCTCTTTTCTAAATTCATAAATTCATAGGAGCCAGCCGACCCTTTTTATATATTAAAGACACCAAAGCCATCACTGCTTAAAATATTTCCACTTGCTAAAAAATTAAATTACAGGACACATTTATATGAAAGACTAAAATGGTTTCAAGCTATAACACAAAACTAAAAAAATATTACAATATTATAATTTAACACCAAATAGTTCTTTCATTATAGTATACTTTAATTGACTCAAGAACACATTTTTTGTATAAATTTGGAAGAGTATACTTTAATTGACTCAAGAACACATTTTTTGTATAAATTTGGAAGAGTCCATATCTTTGATTTCATATTTCAAACAGAAGAAAACAGAAACCAAAAAGTGATTGATCATTAATGGAGAGCCCTTTGTTAAGCAACGATGAACACATCGTCGACATGGCACCAGAAGACTATGCTTCATTAATTTATACGCTTGTATCAATTCCTATTGCTATTACTTTGATCTTTTGAGGACGATCTTTGATTGTTTCTTTGCGGGTTGGAACATGGTGTTCTTGTTGGTTTTTGTTTTCAGCTCATCATCTTTGGATCATACTAGTCAACTCTTCTGGTGAGGATCGAAAAAAGGTTTACATTATTTCATGTTTTGAGTGAATATTCAGATTATCATTGTACTTTTTTGCAGGTTATGTGTGGTTTTTCTTGCTTTTGGTTGCGTTCGATACGTGCTTCCTTACGTAATATGCGCAGCGAATTGTTGCTGCATGTGTATCACGTTATGTTATGGCGCCATTGCATTGAACTCATCCTGAAGCTGTGAAGCTTATACATGGAAGACTCGTTGAGCTAATGGTGGATCTTGTTGTTTTGTCTTAATTGTTGTATTTTGAGCTAATGGTGGATCTTGTTGTTTTGTCTTAATTGTTGTATTACTCTCTCTCTCTATTATTTGTTTGAATAAAGCCAAGTGTTTTGTACTGAATCCTCTCTTTAAATCTTCCGAGCTAGACAAAACTGAAAGACAACATGTCTTAAGAATATTCTTGTGTAAAAACATTACACAAACAAATGGTTATATAGCTGTAGTTTCTAACTAAGACTCTCGAAGAGCCTCGGCGCCAGCCACAATCTCTAGCAATTCCCCTGTGATCTTAGCTTGTCTCGCTCGGTTATAAGCAATTGTAAGATTCTTCTTTAGATCAACTGCATTATCAGTCGCATTACTCATAGCATTCATCCTCGAAGCGAGCTCACTCGCTAGTGATTCCTGCAATGCTCTTAGAATCTGACTGTTCAAATACAAAGGCATCATTGCATCAAGAATCTGAACAGGGTCTTGCTCAAACTGCATCAACGGTGAGATCTCAGGCTTCTCAACTTCAAGTTTAGTCCTTTCCACAGCTAACTTCCCGTCTTTACTCGTAAGCCTAAACATTTCATCCTCCATAGCATCAACACACTCTCCTTTAACATCACAAGACTCTCCTTTCATTGATAAAGGTAACAGAGTGTGGATAACAGGATCAGATTTGATTAAAGACACAAACTTTGTGTAAATAAGCTCAACTTTATCAACTTCTTCACTCACAAACAAGGAAAACACATCATCTGCAATAACTTGAGCTTCTTTTGTAGTTGGGAAAACACCTCCTCCTTCAATACATTTATCAACTTCGATATCATCTCTCCTACTAAAATAAGCATTCCCTTTCTTACCTACACTTATCACAACACATTCTATTCCTCTTTGCTTCAACTCATGAACCCTTAAATTAGCTTTCTTTATCAACGCATTGTTGAAACCACCACATAATCCTTTATCACCAGTAATTACAACCAAAGCAACTCTTTTCACAGGTCTTACATTGCTTAAAGGAAAATCAATATCTTCCAATTGAGCAGATTGGTTTATAGAGTACAAAACCTCGACTAGGGTTTCGGTAAAAGGTCTAGACTTTATGACTGCATCTTGAGCTCTACGAACTCTAGCAGCTGCCACTAGTCTCATTGCCTCTGTTATCTTCTGGGTATTCTTCACAGTGTCGATACGTTCTCGTAACTCTCTGATTCCAGATCGAATTTGAATAGAAGGCGATGAAATCAGATTTGGGCTCAGTGACTGAAACGCATAGTAACGAAATGGTTTCAAAGTGGATAAGAAAGAGAAGGATTTTGAGCCTGAAACTGAATTTGTATTCGAAGGAGACGACAAGAGCCAAGAGCTCGCGATCAAACCTGTCATTTTCGTTTTGGGAAGAACTCTGAATTTGAGAGGTTTGAGATTTCAATTTCATCCTCCCGTGGAGAAATGTGTAAAGAAAGATAAATTGAGGGGTTTCACTCTAATTATAATCTTTTATGAGGGCTTGGGTCATAAAGAAAGATAAATTGAGGGGTTTCACTCTAATTATAATCTTTTATGAGGGCTTGGGTCACCCACCCGGGTTAAATCAGGACAATATTGTTTTCTAATGGGCCGAAAAGTAATGGGCCAACTTTATTGGGCCACCATTGTTGGTCGGAGCTATTCGTCTTCCCCAAATTGAAAAAAATCCCTAAACGACGAAAACTGAACAAAAGATTGAAACTTTAGTCGGGGTTTTGCGTCTTTCCGATCAGAAGTTTCAAAAATGGAAGTTATGGACAATTGGGTGGTAGAATTTTTCCTCCATCATCAACAAAATCCTAGGGTTGACGCTTCTCTTCTGTTATCGGCTATGAAACCAGTAGATTCCGACGACTGTGTAAACCTCAAGACAACAGCCGTTTTACGGGATATTTCAAATACCTTGATTCGTGGTACAATCGACGAAGGAATGCTTGACTTCCTCGAGATTTTCGAGAAGCTTCTATTACAAGAACATTCAGTAATCATGGAGTCTCTCAAGTCTGCTTATTGCTGGACTGCTGCAGAATGCACGGTTAAGTTCATGTGGCCAGTGATTGCTTCAGATGGCTTATTTGGCGATGCTCTTGAGAGGATTTGGAAGAGGCCAGTGATTGCTTCAGATGGCTTATTTGGCGATGCTCTTGAGAGGATTTGGAAGAAGAGGATTTGGATGTTAAAGGAGAGAGATAGTGAGTTAGTGACTGATGAGTTGTTGAAATGGGAGAGTGATCTAAACAAAGCATTTAAGGAACCTGAGATTTACCAAAAGATTCGTGAGAGTAACATCAGGTACAATGCTATAACTCATCTTAATCAGGTTCTTAATGAGCAATGGGCTTTACTTGGATGTTCAACTCTTCAATCAGTAGCTCAAAAGAGGTTTCTTAAACGCAAGGATTCACCAAATGTGTCTAGGGAGAGAGGTAATAGTTCAAGTAGAGTAGATGAAACCATTGATAATGTCAATGATGTTGAAGAAATGGGAGATGTGGAGGTGAATCAACAAGAAGAGGAACGTGAGGAAAGTCTTAATAAGGGGAATACAACTGTAGCTAGAGAGCTTAAGGATCTTTTGTTGGAGATTCAAGAACTTATCGACCTTCCAAAATACAACTGTAGCTAGAGAGCTTAAGGATCTTTTGTTGGAGATTCAAGAACTTATCGACCTTCCAACTATGCAACAGCAAGAACCTAATGATTTAGTCACGCCTCAGTCAAATCAGGCAAATATGTCTGAATCAGGAAGAGGTCAAGACCATAATGAAGCAGAACATCGTCAAGGGACATCAAGAGTCCGAGACCATAATGAAGCAGAAAATAGTCAGGGATCATCATCATCAACATCATTTATTACATCTTATCTCAATTAAATAGTTCCGAACCTAACTCCGTACCACACTAAGGAGATATACCTTACACGTGTCAAGCATTAGTAGGTTTAGAATCAGGCTCGGATCACGCCACTTTGCATATTTCTTCTTCTTCTTCCTCATCGTCTCTCATCAAAATTACGACAAGAATGGTTTAATCAAAGAGATTACTATTGAAACCATCCTACATCATTCGATCGCCGTGATGATTTGGTAAGTATCTTCTGATTCTGTTGTTATAGTCGATGATCTAGTACTACAGCTGTTTCCTGATGAACAGTTGCTTTATATCGCTCCCCTTTACTCTATTTTCTTTATTTGTCTCTTTTGGATGACCATTCGTAAGTAAAGAGAAAGTTACTGTCTTTGAGAAGGTAAATGTGTGTGATTTTTATGTGAGATTTAAGAAAAAAAGTTTTGAGTTAATTTTTGACATGAGTGAGGGTTTATGATCGAGCTCTGTTGTAGGATCTAAAGAAGATTGATGTCTTTAATTTTTGACATGAGTGAGGGTTTATGATCGAGCTCTGTTGTAGGATCTAAAGAAGATTGATGTCTCTGGATTACAATAACATGGGAGGAGCTTGTTCAAGGAAGAGAGATCAACAAGTTGAGGATATTGGAGCTTGTTCAAGGAAGAGAGATCAACAAGTTGAGGATATTTTAAACAAAGGTGTTTCTGGAAAGTATAACAAGAGTTCAAGTTCGAAATGGTTAGCAACTTCGATCCCTAGCTCAGATGTTAAACGGAAAAATGGAGAATGTCCATCGCTTATGGAGCTCTGTCTCCGCAAGATACCGGAGGTATATTGTTTCCACTTATGAAGTTGTGATTTTGTATCCGGAAACCAAATGTTGGAACTTTGTTTGGTTGTATTGCAGGACATAGATAGATATACCAAATTCTCTGATCTACCTAGGGATATAAGTCAGCAGATTTTTCTACCTAGGGATATAAGTCAGCAGATTTTTGATGAATTGGTGTATTCTCAGCGGTTAAGTTTAACGTCTCTCGAGGCGTTCAGGGACTGTGCAATCCAGGTAAAGTCCTTGGTGATCAATCCAGTTTGTGTTCATGTCCTATTAGTGTTATGAGTATCTTAGGCTTACTCTGAATCTGTGAAAGCAGGATCTTTACTTGGGGGAATACCCTGGAGTTAATGATGAATGGATGGATGTCATCGCCTCTCAAAGTACATCGTTACTTTCTGTTGATTTTTCGGGGTCCGATATCACGGACTCTGGGTTGGTTTCTTTAAAAGATTGCGAAAATCTGGAATCCTTAAACTTTAATTTCTGTGACCAGATATCAAACCATGGGCTCAAGCATCTCGGTGGTAAACTTTACTCTTTTCAGACTTAGTTGTACTTTGTATATGGATGTTTCAAAAGAGAAGTTGTTACATTATAGCTATACCTTGTGGATGATAACTTTCCACATAAAATTTTAGGTCTCTCAAATTTGACAAGCCTCAGCTTCAGGAAAAATGCTGCAATCACTGCACAAGGCATGAGTGTCTTTTCCAACTTGGTTAACATGAAGAAACTAGATCTTGAGAAGTGTCCTGGGATTTTCGGTGGGCTTGTTCACCTGCGAGGTACATAGCTTTGTGCTCTATTGTAATAATTGCCAATTTTCTGGCATTTCTGTTATTGAGAGCTCAATATGATATGTGCACACTGATGGATTAATCCAAAGCTAGGTAGTATATGATTTCTAAAACCTTAAGCCCTTTACAGGGTTAACCAAACTAGAGTCCTTGAACATAAAGTGGTGTCACTGGATAACTGATGCAGACATGAAGCCTCTCTCAGGTTGCAAAACCATGCATCTACTTCACATGTTTTTTTTTTGGCCTTTGCGCAATAGATGTGCTTACTGCTTTTTGCTTCAGAACTTACAACTCTGAGGAGCTTACAGATTTGCGGTAGTAAGATTACCGATTTTGGTATAAGCTATCTTATAGGTAAGGGTATTGATTACTATACTCCTGTTTCCATGTGCCTGATATCTACTCCGTGTACACTTAGCTTTATTCATTTTTTCCTTCTTGCTTTGCTTCAGGGCTAAAGAAGCTTATTTTTTCCTTCTTGCTTTGCTTCAGGGCTAAAGAAGCTTAATTTATTGAACTTGGAGGGGTGCTGTCATGTTACTGCTGCCTGCTTGGACACACTCACAGGTTTGCATAACCGTCTTTCTGGCTGTCTTGCAAGCTTTGTAGTACTTTGGGAACTCCATCCAATTGTATGTATGATATGTTTTGAACTATACATCTGATTAATATCTGCTATTTGAACTCATACAAGTAATTTTTCTTGTGTTTATGTAGCTCTTACAGGATTGATGTATTTAAACCTCAAGAGATGTAATTTTTCAGACAGCGGGTGCGAGAAGTTTCCGGGTGGGTGCTAGCTTGCTTCCTCGCAGTTGAAACTTTTGTGCAAAACTCTTCAGTCTCTGAGATAATTTGTTTCATGCTCCTTTGCAGATTTAAATAATTTGAAGATATTGAATTTGGGCTTGAACAATATTACAAATTCATGCTTGGTCCACCTGAGAGGTTGTCTCAGTTTCTTACAATGTCTTGTTTCCACTATATTGTTTGGTTTCATCTCTCTTTACCATTTTGTATTGTCTGCTAAGCAAAATAAATTACCTTATCAGGTTTGATAAAGTTGGAGAGCTTAAACTTGGATTCTTGTATTATTGGTGATGGAGGACTGGTACATTTATCAGGTGAATGCTATTTCCATTTTTTGCTCTTGTCACGGATTTTTCGATATGAACTAGTCATGTGGTGTTAGGTTTGCTTGGGTTGAAATCTCTGGAGTTGTCCGATACCCAAGTAGGAGGCGATGGGCTTCGCCATCTCTCTGGTTAATGATCCTTTTCCCTTCCTTTATCCCTTTCCATTTTGTATCTTTCGTGTTCTTCGGTCTTATGGACGCTGCATTTATATATAGGTTTGTCAAACTTAGAGAGCTTAAACTTGTCATTCACTGGTCTAACTGAAAGCGGTTTAAGCAAATTATCTGGTTTGACATCTCTTCGTACTCTGAATCTGGATTCTCTTCATGTTAAAAGCGGTTTAAGCAAATTATCTGGTTTGACATCTCTTCGTACTCTGAATCTGGATTCTCTTCATGTTACTGATGATTGTCTCTCCGCACTTACAAGTAAGTCATTCAACTGCCTCCACAAACTCTGACTGTCAGTAAAACTCTAACCTGTTTGTTTTTTGTTATAGGTTTGACTGAGTTGACTCATCTCGATCTCTTTAGTGCTCGTATCACAGATTCTGGAACAAATCACTTACGAAGTAAGTTTCTAATGGTTATATCATCTGTTTCATCCTCTGAGATCTGCATCATGTACTTCTTTTGATGCAGAGTTGAAGAAACTGCAGTCACTTGAAATATGTGGTGGTTTGTTAACTGATGCTGGTGTCAAGAACATAAAAGATCTTTCATCCCTCACTCTTCTAAATCTATCACAAAACTACGATCTCACAGACAAAACACTGGAGTTTATTTCAGGTAAGGATACAGTTCTTGATTTGATCAGACAAATTATATGTGTACCTGAATCATGATCACATAAAATCCACAGGATTGACTGGATTAGTCTCCCTGAACGTCTCAAACTCTCGAGTATCGGCTTCAGGACTGTGTCATCTGAAGCCATTAAAGAACCTGAGATCTCTTCTCAAACTCTCGAGTATCGGCTTCAGGACTGTGTCATCTGAAGCCATTAAAGAACCTGAGATCTCTGACCTTGGAATCCTGCGAGGTCTCAGGTGACGATATCAGGAAGCTTCAGGAGACTGATCTGCCAAACCTAGTCAGCTTCCGTCCTGAATAAAATTATTTGTCAAATGGGCAAATTCTCATGATCTATGTAAATATGAATCAATCTTCTCTGGGAACAAAGCCAGTGCTCTTAGATATTGTCTAAAGCTATGCTCTATCTTCTCTGGGAACAAAGCCAGTGCTCTTAGATATTGTCTAAAGCTATGCTCTTCTTTAGATTATTTGCTGAAGAAACTGTATATACAAATTATATCTTAACTTATGAAAAATCAAACATTAAAAATTGAAAAGCAACCAAAGGAGGGCAAGAGTTATAAAAAAAAACTTGTTACAACCTAAGAATTATATATCTATAAGAAAACAAAAACTCAAAAAAAGACATTTTAAAAAAAGACATTTTTACAACCTAAGAATTATATATCTATAAGAAAACAAAAACTCAAAAAAAGACATTTTAACTCGTAGTATAGGAAGTATCACTGAGAAAAGAATATTTGATGTTTGATGGTTGTGTCGTAGTTATATATATATCAGCTACATCCATAGAGACTTTCAGGACTCGATCAGGTTGTTATCCAATGGTATATTAAGATCAGGTAGTAAGAAAGATGAATCATCATTCTTTTCTGATTCAGTCTGCAAGAAATATATGATCTGTTATTATACATACTCAAACAATAGTGATCATATTTGAAAATGGGTTTTAATAACTAGCCTGAATCTTCTTTAAAGACTTGTTTCTTGCTCTTTGTTGCTTGATCTGATCCTGCATAGTTGTGAGTTCCTGATTTAAGCCTTTCTTTTCATTTAAGAGCGAACTCTCTTCCTGTTTAAGTTGAGCTAACGTCTATGAACAGCACCATACAGTAACTAAAGTTAAATATAACATCATAAAGATAAACAAGAATCTGAAAATGTTTTTTCTTTTACATGTTTTACCTTTTTCTTTCTTGATCTCTTGAAAGATGATGTTGTTCTTACACTCGTTTGAGATATCTGCAACAAAACCCACCAAAACATATCAGATTATGCCTTCTTACAACATATATACAAACAACTCCATCAAATCAAGATGGTTAATGATCACTATGAATCATTAACAAGACATGTCATCCACAAATACATAGATTGAGAGCATAAAGAATAAGATTCTCTGCAAAATCTACAGAATCAGAAGCAAATAGTGATCCATCAGTTACAAGACATCCCTTGATTAATCAAAATGCAAAATCTTAGACAGTTAATCACCAAAAACATTAAAAAAGACTCTTCTTTCTGAAACAATTATTTGATTTTGGACCCAAAGAGAAAAAAAAAACAATAAGAACAGAAGTGAATCTTTTCACTAAATTGGAATGGATAGAATCACGTGACTAGAGCGTGACTTAAAGAAGACATTACACGTGTCTTCCCCAAAACCACGACCATACACCTATGTTTTCACGAATTATCCACATAACTACAACTTGTCCTTATCACGTTCTTTTAATCACCAACCTAAAATTCATGACTTTTTGGTAAAGATAAGTCATGACTTTTTGGTAAAGATAAGTCAACTTAAACCAATATAAAAATACAAACTAACTACACAGGACTGTGACAACTATCACCAATATGAACAGTCAAATAGTCTCGTGGAAACTTTTATGACTTTTTTTTTTTCCACGTTGACCAATAATCTATGAGACTTATTATGTTCCACGACGTATCTGATTACACCAAACCTAATTCGCCACGAAAGTGCCTCTAGACCCATAAAAAAGAGACAACACTCATTATAAGCATATAAATACTTCACTATTTGACCAAACTACCCCTAAACATATGCTCTATCACCAAGGATAATATCGTCATTTGTTTTGGTAAATTCTTTGCTTGAATTTAGCGAACAAAACATTGTAACGTGAGCTTCGTCACCACCACCACCACCAAACATCATCTACTACACTCAACTACAGAAATAGCTATAAAAAAAAGGAGAGTTAATAACTTGAGTATCTAAAAAAGAAAAAAAAAAAAAAGGAGAGTTAATAACTTGAGTATCTAAAAAAGAAAAAATGACCAAGAGAGTGATATTTTTGGTCAACGTAAAGTCGTCGAACTTTATAGATCGGAAGGTCAAGGATATATGACCCAGCGAAGAAGTTAAATCCTAACCAAATGACGAAAATGTCCTTCAGAGAAACAAATAGATACAGAGGGTAAAATTGGTAATAGTTACGGAAAACTAGGAATACCGATATTACACGGTGGCTAGTCGCCGTCAAAACGCCGCATCCAAAATTATACATCACACACAGAGAGAACAGAGTAACAACGCAGATATTTTCAAGATTTTGTTGAAACAGAGAAAATTCAAATTAAGGGAGATTAATGATCGAACCTTAGATCTAACTACCTCTTCAGATATTTTAACGACACCACTTGATTCCTCAAATCCATCAACGGCAACACAACCACCGCTCCATGAAAGAGGAGTCGTAGGACTAGAACACATATCATGATCTCCTTTCTTCTTCTTCTTCACCAACGACGACATCGTAGTCCTTCGCCGACGCACGCTTCTCTGAAATTTAAGATCCGATTCGTCATCGTTTTTCCCTGGTTTAGCATGAAGGAGGCAGATCAAAGCTTCGGCAACTAATGAATCATCGCACATAGCGTTGTGAATCCAGTCTCCGTTGGTCATTGGAAGAGAGAGGGAAGGAGAGAAGGAAATGGTGACGAAAACTGGAGAAGAAGAAAAGGTCCGTGGCATATTAAAGTGTTTCTATTAATATATGATTTATTTATTTTATTTTATTTTATTAATTGGAATGTTTTCTCACACAAGTTCAGGTATTCTGATTAAAAAAAAAGTCTGTCTTTTATTTTCCTTTGTTAGTGAAAGTGGGACCCATGGGAATACATACGTGGCATTGTGACCAAAAGTAGGGTTGAACAGGTTTTTTTTATTAATATACAATATTAAAATTTGGAAGCATCCTCAAAAACTCAAAACTCATGCTTACCTTATTACCTATTTATTATGGGTTAGATTTTGATAATAGAGATATTTACATGGAATAACATATTAGAGGAGAAAATTTACCAAAAATAGTACGGGGGACAAAAATTCCAAAAAATTAGTAATATCACTACAACAAAACAGGCCATTTCCATCGAATTTTACGTCGACCTCAAAATCGATGCAAATTTC
>CM071717.1:27952621-27963060 GCA_036630335.1 Physaria fendleri
ACAATAGCTACCTGAACCTTAAGTGGTCAACTGTTTAAAGCTATTGGAACACTTGCTTCTTATATTTGTGCAATAATTAAATCGACTTGGTTTAGTGGTAACGGAATTATTTCTAAATAAAGGGTGTGATGTGATGGACCTTTAAAAATCAGATACTCTAAACGTTTCTATGTGGTGGACCTTTACAAGTCTTTTACATAAGTTTGATGTTAAACATTAACATAGAGATTTATTAGTCTATTGTGTTTTTAGGTTCTATTTTTTATTAGAGTTGTTTTGTATTATTTTTTTCATTTGTTTTGATTATAAGTATATCACTTTTTTTGTATCTGACTTAGAAATATTTTCATTTAATTATTATAATTTTATAATATAAATATAAACATAAATAATATTTATATATATTTCATTTGTAATCAATATTTTATATATCCTTTAATAATATTTTCATTTATTATTATTATTTTCTAATATAAATATACATAAATATAATATATATATATATATATATATTCATTTTCCTCTACAGAGTCACCAGTTGAGTTTTATATTTATTCCGCTACAATTATTCCTCTTGCTTATTCCTCTAATTGCTCTTATTCCGCTGTGTTTTCCTCTACTGCATTTTATTCTTCTGATTCCACTTATTCCATTAATAAACAACCAGTCGGACCCAAAATCAAAATCAAATTTCAAACTAGGGATTGTATACCTTTAACCCAAATATAATAATAAAAATTTCTTCTAATTCATCGCTAAGTAAACAGATAATGGAATATTTTTAGTGACGTTTTTTTTCCGTTTGATCATTTAAATCGTGATTAAATTCGTAAAAAAGTTTCAAAGTTAGCTATTTAAATAAAACATATATAGTAATACATGGTTTTTTTTTTTTCTTTGGTTTGTCAATAATAGTAATACATGATTAAAAAAATTAGTTACATGTAAGTTGGAGATTTTTTTTTTTGGACAATTTTCCCGTTCAGGTAGATTGTCTTTTCCTTTTTTACATGTAAGTTGGAGATTTTTTTTTTTGGACAATTTTCCCGTTCAGGTAGATTGTCTTTTCCTTTTTGAGGTTTGACAAACTCGATTGTAATATAACTCTTTTGTTTTTTACTTAATGAAATTAGAAATTTTTTTAAAAAAATAAACAATTTCCTTTTTTTTTTATTGGAGGTAAAATAAGATAAATAAATAGATGATTTTTATGATTAGCGGTAAAGTTGAGAAAATCCTTCCCTTTTCCTGTTCTCTGAAACGCATCTATCTGTTCCGCAATCCCTCCTCGTCCACTTCCCTGCGACGGCCAATCTCCGTGAATTCCCAGATTTGTACAAAACTGTTACATTCCTTGTCATAGAGAGAGAGATTGATGGGTGTGGATTACTACAATATACTGAAGGTAAATCATAACGCTACGGAAGATGATCTCAAAAAAGCTTACAAGCGTCTGGCGATGATTTGGCATCCCGATAAGAACCCTTCGACGCGTCGAGATGAAGCCGAAGCCAAATTCAAACGGATCTCCGAGGCCTACGACGTTCTTTCCGATCCTCAAAAACGTCAGATCTATGATCTCTATGGCGAAGAAGGTCTCAAATCTGGTAAAATCCCTAATCCCTCATCTTCATCGGAGGCTTCTTCTTCTTCCTCGCGGTATTCCTACTTTAACCAGAAGAGGCCACAGCATCCGCCTAACGCTGCGTCTTTTCGTTTCAACCCTAGAGATGCGGATGATATCTATGCTGAATTCTTTGGATCTGAAAGCAGAGGAGGAGGCAATGCTGGTGGGAGAGGCAACAGAACCTTCAGGAACGGTCATTTCAATACCAACCACGGTGAGATGAGGAAAGCCCCAGCTGTTGAAAATCCTTTGCCTGTGAGTTTGGAGGATCTTTATAAAGGCGTTAAGAAGAAGATGCGTATATCAAGAGATGTCTACGATGAGTATGGGTATAGATGCGTATATCAAGAGATGTCTACGATGAGTATGGGTATTGTCTTCTTCCTCTGTATCTCTCCCTATCTCTATATATATACTTACAAACCAAAATCAAGAACCTTATTCTGAATAACATCTTCTGGTATCTAGATAATCTATGTGCTAATTGGTCTCTGATGGTGAGCCATTTCCTTCAATTTATATATAATTAGGAGATTTTTTGGGTAGTGATAGTTGGTAAAAAAAAAAAGTAAGGAGATTTGTATCGTTAGATCAAAAAGGTACCTTTGGTTGAACCGAAATGTTTATGACTCCGTGTTGCTGTTTGATATTGCAGTAGAATGAGAGTTGTTGAAGAGATATTGACCATAGATATAAAAGCGGGGTGGAAGAAAGGTACAAAACTCACATTCCCTAACAGAGGCAATGAAGAACCTGGAATCATACCGGCAGATCTTATCTTTGTTGTTGAAGAGAAGCCGCACCCTGTTTACAAGAGAGATGGAAACGATCTTTTGGTTAATCAGGAGATAACTCTCCTTGAAGCTTTAACTGGTAAGCCTGTTTACAAGAGAGATGGAAACGATCTTTTGGTTAATCAGGAGATAACTCTCCTTGAAGCTTTAACTGGTAAGACCCTCGATCTGGTCGCGCTTGACGGAAGGAACCTCATGATCCCACTAACTGATATCGTAAAGCCTGACCATGAGATTGTTCTTCCAAATGAAGGAATGCCAATCTCTAAAGAACCCGGGAAAAAAGGCAACTTGAGATTGAAGCTTAGTGTGAGATACCCAACGAGACTCACAGCAGAACAAAAATCCGAGCTGAAGAGAGTCCTCGGTGGTGTGAGATACCCAACGAGACTCACAGCAGAACAAAAATCCGAGCTGAAGAGAGTCCTCGGTGGAGTCTCATGAACAACTCCATGATGAATGTAGATATAACGTTAATTAGCGGAGATGATAGATTGTGAATGGTAGGACGGATTCTTCTCTGAGGTCTTGTTGGATTTGCAAGCTGAATTGCAAACACAAACTTTTCTTCTGTCATTTTTTTACGTCTCTTGTTTTCAATTATTACCCTTGTGTTCAGCAAACACAAACTTTTCTTCTGTCATTTTTTTACGTCTCTTGTTTTCAATTATTACCCTTGTGTTCATTTATTTCATTGATTTGTTTTCGTTGCCTTTTGATGCTAGACAGTGTTGTACTACTCCAAACATTGAGTTATACCTTGTTACCTATATTTTAAAATTCCTATATGTAACTGACAGCTACGGAATAACTTGACAAATTGAGAAAGTGAAGAACGTATATATTTTATTCATGGGAATGGTGAAAATAGTGAAACTCAGTGTACAGTTTTTGTGGTAGATAAAATTGGCTTTCTCTCTTCTTAGGGACAGACATAGATGCAAAATCAAAAGGTGTATAAGATACCAAAAAGGCACCTATTGATTAGTAGTATTGGTGGAGACTGGGAAGAGCTTTTCCACCATGTTGTTGGATAGGATTCTATTCGGGTCAAGCTCCCTCCGTGCTTTGTTGTATGCATCCACTGGGAAACGTTTTCTAAGTCTTGCTTGTAGGGCTTCAAGTTCCTCCTTATCCTTTGGTATCTGTTTCAATATAATATCAAACTGTTAACATTACAAATTTTGTTACTTATCCTTTGGTATCTGTTTCAATATAATATCAAACTGTTAACATTACAAATTTTGTTATCTGTTTGAATTTCAAAAAAGGGCGAGTGAATCTCAGGAGGACATTGCAAATTGAAATGTTGATAGTAGCTGTCCTATCTATTTAGATTGAAAATAATATTATCTACAATTACCTCAATTTTAGCCCAATGTTCATATGCAGAATATTGATCCCACAAGTGTATCTGTGTCAATCGTCTATAATGAAAAAACTCATCTGTGATATCCTTCCTCTGGCGAGGGTCTGCTGTCGGGAGGTACATGATTATACCAACCTGACTCAAATTGTATTATAGCAAAATAACTATCCCATTGTGAATATCAAAATGAAAGAGGACATAAAGCAATAGTTACCCATGCGAAAATTTCATCTTCTGCAGTGCTGAATGCAGGACTAATTGGGCTCTTACTACGAGCTGTCCATCGCTGCTCTATTGGACCATGTGCTGGTATTGCTTCCTTTTCTATCAGTTTTTTCAGCTCTTCTATGTATTCAAGGTCTTTCATGCTAGGGTTCGCGAGGGTTCCTGCAGGAAAACAAGATTCTGAAACCCATTGCTGACCACCACAGTCAAAGCCCAGAATTTCATCACTCCACCCGACTCTATATCCTTCAGATTTTTTCCAAAACTCTGCCTCAGCTTGATTTACTTTTGCAACATGGACGTCATTGAGAGGATCAAGGGCAAGTAACTTATCCCTCAACTCTGTAAATGAAAGCTATATAATATCAAACTGTTAACATTACAAATTTTGTTAACTGTTTGAATTTCAAAAAAAGGCGAGTGAATCTCAGAAGGACATTGCAAACTGAAATGTTGATAGTAGCTGTCCTATATATTTAGATTGAAAATAGTAGTATCTACAATTACCTCAATTTTAGCCCAATGTTCATATGCAGAATATTGATCCCACAAGTGTATCTGTGTCAATCGTCTATAATGAAAAAATTCATCTGTGATATCCTTCCTCTGGCGAGGGTCTGCTGTCGGGAGGTACATGATTATACCAACCTGACTCAAAATTGTAATATAGCAAAATAACTATCCCATTGTGAATATCAAAATGAAGGAGGACATAAAGCAATAGTTACCCATGCGAAAATTTCATCTTCCGCAGTGCTGAATGCAGGACTAATTGGGCTCTTACTTCGAGCTGTCCATCGCTGCTCTATTGGACCATGTGCTGGTATTGCTTCTTTTTCTATTAGTTTTTTCAGCTCTTCTATGTATTCAAGGTCTTTCATGCTAGGGTTCGCAAGGGTTCCTGCAGGAAAACAAGATTCTGAAACCCATTGCTGACCACCACAGTCAAAGCCCAGAATTTCATCACTCCACCCGACTCTATATCCTTCAGATTTTTTCCAAAACTCTGCCTCAGCTTGATTTACTTTCGCAACATGGACGTCATTGAGAGGATCAAGGGCAAGTAACTTATCCCTCAACTCTGTAAATGAAAGCTTTTCTTGCAAGTTTGAGACGTATGTATGCTCCACAAGTTCATGTCTTTCCACACATTGGAGGGTGACTTCAGAAACAACTCCAAGTCCACCCAGACCACATCGAGCTAGATGAAAGAGCTCTGGATCTTTATCTTTTGAAAGTTCAATTGTTCCATTTGCAGGAGTGACCAGCTTCAGGCTTACCACCTGCTCATCAATAGGAGGCAATCTAGCACCTGTCCCATGTGCCCCAACCTGAACAGGATAAAAAATTTTATAGAGCCTAAACCTCAAAGACAAAGGAGACGCGGACAACTGAACAAGTTGCAGATTCTCCATTAGTTTCACAACCACAGAAATCAAACGAAGGGAGAGAAGAGTATGCAAACCTGAATAATGCCACCAATCTGCTGCTCACTAATGGAGGCGAAGTTCTGGAGAGTCAAACCAAAGTCTTTAATGGCATCAACCAATTGCTGGACCCTAATCCCAGCCTGCACCGTAACTCTCTTCTTCTCTTTATCCACCTCGAGAACTTTATCCATGAGCGCCAAATTGACCATCCCGGAGCGAGACAAACCAATTCCATTAGGGGAGAGACCCGATCCAACGGGTCGAATTATTAGGGGAGAGACCCGATCCAACGGGTCGAATTCTTAACTTCTTCTCATGGGATTCCTTGACAAGCGCTTCGAGATCAGCAAGATTCTCCGGTTGGTTGAAGTTCCTAGTCTGTACCTCATGGGTACCACTCCAATTGGAAACAGTATGAAGATCTTCAGGCAACGGAGCGTAGCGGAAGATTTGAGCCTTCTTGTGCTTGGCATTTTCAGGGAAGGGAAATGAGAAATAGGTAGCAACACCACTGAATACAGCGAGTGCTGCATATCCGGCGTATTTACGGAATTCAGTTTCTGAAGAGGTCGATGGAATCGGAGTCGAAGGAGGAGGCGGTGGCGGCTGTGGTGGAGTCAATGTTTGACCGGCAGTGCATAGAGTACGGTGAGGCGAGATTGGAGGTCGACGGCCGACGGAGCATCGAAGAACAAGAAGAGACCGGAGCATTTTGATTTACTTCAGGTGATCTAAACCTGAGCGGAAGATTCCTGTACAGTTCAACGGATCGGGTTTTATGGAGTAAAGAATCGCCCGTATATCTTATTCCATAATCTCAAAAACCCTCGTATTTTCTTCAATTTTTTCCATTTATTTTCATTATTATAAGTATTATAAAATGACTAAAAAATCAAACTTGATGATTACCTACAAATTTACAATTTTACGTGTTTCAATCTCAGTTGATTCGTAATAAGGTTTCAGATTCGAATTTGTTTTCTTATTTTCTAAAGTTGATTCTTTGCCCCCATGGATTGGTCGACAACGCTATTAGAACCACCACTCAAGACTGAGGAAGAGAATTGTATCACAACAACAAAACCATGAAGAGTCTGAGCGATCGTGCCCCAATAATTAGGTTTTTGATGGTGGGCATGATCTTATTGTCTGGTGCTCGAGTTATGGCGGGAACAAAATGCAGGCGGCCTTTCCATGAAGATATTGCGATCTAGAAAACCGTGAGCCCGCGATGTGCTATTATGTTGGATATGGCTAAAGCTTTTGATTCGATTCAATGGCCTTTTATTTTGGGGGTTCTGAAGGTGATGGGAGTTCCGGAACGTTTTGTCAAATGGATAGAGGTATGTATTACTACTGCTTCTTTCTCGGTACAGGTGAATGGTTCTTTAGCGGGTTACTTTGGAAGTTCTAGGGGAATTCGCCAGGGCTGTTCTCTATCGCCTTATCTGTTTGTGATCTGCATGAATGTGTTATCTTCCATGCTGGAAAATGCAGCTCGTGAGGGCGCTATCGGGTTTCACCCTAACTGTCAGGAAATGGGTCTAACACATCTCTGTTTTGCGGACGATTTGTTGGTTTTTTTGGAAGGAAGTGCAGATTCAATAAATGGTCTTCTAACGGTTTTGTAGAAATTTGAGAGAATATCTGGGCTTGGGGTCAATTTACAGAAGAGTACCATCTTCCCGGCAGGATTAGCTAACTCGGTTTGGAAAAATGTGTGTGATAATGCGCCTTTTTCTGTTGGATCCTTCCCAGTTCGGTATCTAGGCTTGCCGTTAGTCACAAAAAATCTTGTAGCTGCGGATTATGGCTCACTTACAGAGAGAATTCGCACTAAAATGCAGAGTTGGACAGCTCGTTTTCTTTCCTATGCAGGGAGATTGCAGCTTATATCTTCTGTTATAAACCAAATATTACTATCTAATTTTTTTTAGACATCAAAATGACTCAAATCTAATACGGATTAAAGAATTATGAGTGAAACAAGTTAATAGGTTAATAACCAAATATTTGGATCCGAACCTACGACAAACCGTGTCTCCTTAATGAAGCTATTCCCCGCTTGGTACTTCGGTTAAATGGAATATGACCTCCCAGGAGAGGACGGATTAACCTCACCAGAACAGCGGTACTATCAAACTCTAGTGCTTTGTCGACCCAAATTACGGTTCGAACCACACAAATAAAATGTTGAAAAACTTTTCTTAAAACCCTTAGAAAAAACTCTTTCTTTTCATAAACCTTTTTTAAAGCACTATTATAAAAACATTTTTTTTTCAATATGTGAAAACCTTTGAATTTATAGAAAATGAATAGATTCGAGTGAAATGTCATGACTTTTCGATATTAGACCGAAAAATCATATCTCTCTAAATAGTCGTGTATATTTGGTTCATGACTATTTGATCAGAACACATATCTCTCTAAATAGTCGTGTATATTTGGTTCATGACTATTTGATCAGAACAATCGCACATGTTCACTCTCCACTCTATTCATATCTAAAATCCCAACAATCCCCCACATAAATGGAGATTGCATCTTTTTATTATTTTAATAATAATATGAAAATTTGTATGGTTCAACTAAGAAGAAATAATTGCATCTGGATAAGTGGGTTTCCCTTTGAACTTTCAGTAGTGAATTTAAATCGGATATACTCGCCAATCAGTAGAAACAATATCTTTGAACTGTCAGATTTTGATGTATACCAAGATAATTTAAATCACACAATTAATTCTTAGCCGTCTTTTGGTTATCACTGATATGTCCGTTTCAAGCATGAACACCTGCATGGTCTCGTGAAAACGTAAAGAACTGACCAAACATCATTCTCCTTGAAGCGGTCCACACTTCACTTTCACATAGGTGGTTTCTTAACAGTGTCATCTTTGTAGGGGTCAAGTTCTAAAAGACCCCAATGTCTTAATTCAAATCCTAGAAAGCCCCTCATAGAAAAATGAATTTCTTTTTGATTTTGTTTAAGTGTAAATTTTTGTAAATGACAAAAAAACCATCCTTTGTCTTCTTATTTACGACCCAACCAAGCAATTGGGTCGGATCAATTAAATGACCCGGATTTGGGTTGAATTTTTTTTTTTTTTTATAAGTCCCGATTTTTCATTTATAACTGATTGGTATTTTACTCTTTTGTCCTCAGTTGTGCCCAGTTGTTTTCTCCCATTTTCCCCACTAGATCGCGACAAGTGTTATTTAAAGTTAATCCGACCGTTGATTTCAATTATGTTAATTTATTATTCAGTTTCCTAAAAACATTATTATATAATTTAATTTAGGTAATAAAATTTAAATGAAAATCTGTCATATCAACAAATTAACATTTCATAACTAATACAAAATATTAATATATAAGTTAATTTGGGAAATTTTGAATAACACTTATATAAAGTTTATAGAATTTTAGTAAACGTCATTGATTTCAAACATTTACGTCAATAGGTTAAATAGAATAGATTTTTTTCTTCAAAATGTTAAATATCCTAATAGTGTTATTGTATTCGCCTATAAATATAATAGTTTCTTTTTTCAAAATTCATCTTATTTTTGTATTTTGTTCATAGTTCATCTTTTCTTTCGTAATTCCGCATTACTTCCAGGTTTTGTTCCAAGTGTTTGTTGTCAAAACCCAAATCTTCATAGCTACTCTCTCCATCTTATCCTTCAGAAATTCTTTCACAACTTCACGCCCAGCTTCGATTGCTGCTTTTTCCAGTTCTTTGAATAGAAGATCTGTCACATTTGGGTCTGGGTTGTCAGCTTCGATTGCTGCTTTTTCCAGTTCTTTGAATAGAAGATCTGTCACATTTGGGTCTGGGTTGTTGTTTGGAGGTTTGTTGTTTGGTGGAGATGGAGTTCCGAAGATCTTGTTTGGAGTTGGAGTTTTGTCGAAGATCTTGTTTGTTGGAGTTCCAGTTTTGAAGATCTTCGACATCTTGTGGATCCATTTTTTTATAATTTTTTTTTTATAAGTCCCGATATTTCATTTGTAACTGATTGGTATTTTACTCTTTTGTCCTCAGTTGTGCCCAGTTGTTTTCTCCCATTTTCCCCACTTAACTGATTGGTATTTTACTCTTTTGTCCTCAGTTGTGCCCAGTTGTTTTCTCCCATTTTCCCCACTTTCACGAAACCCTCGACTCCACTCCGACTCTCCCACTCAATTTCCGGTAACTTCTTGTTCTTCTCTTATATAGTTCTTTGAATCATGCCTTTGTATTTAACATTCATTGTCTTATTTTGCAGGAAATCGAGTATTTTGCAGGAAATCGAGTAATTTAACATTCATTGACTATGTTGTTCTCTGTTTATTTGTGCGACTAGTGCGCGACTGATACAACTGTGTTAATACACATTATCACAGAACAGAACAGCAACGCAATTATAATAGCCAACATAACTTTCAAACAAAATGCATCAAATATTAAGAGATTAAGGTTCAAAACAGACAAAGCAGAGGTTCATACCAACATTGGTCATTACAAGCCAAAAAAAACAAACTGAACGAGCTCAATAAAAACCAACTACAGCTCTTATGCCTACAGTTCATCACCTTAAACTAGCCACCTCTCTACCATGATTCAGATGGGTAATCGCTTTCTCCCCCTGCTTGATTATCAAGTTTCAATCATCAACCTAATTACTAGTATAATCTTCTACAACAAATAACTGATAGTTGAAAGCCATACCTTCGCATTCTTTATCCATATCACGGAGCTTGTCAGCGCGATCATAGAGGATGTATCCTTGCTTGTGCAGTTCATCACCTTGTTTCCTCAACTCTGCAGCTTCTGCTAGGAGATTATCCCTCATCTTCTGCCAGAAAGATGTCTCGCTGGAGTCAGATTGATTTGTCGGGGCTCGAGGTGGACGCAGATCGAGTCCCATGAATTGAGCAACAGTTTCAACCGGGGACTGAGGGAGTTTAGTTGAATTCGCAACTTCTGTAGATGATTCATCAGTTGACTCACTGG
>CM071717.1:27963070-27994629 GCA_036630335.1 Physaria fendleri
TCACTAGGGATAGCAAAAGAGACCAAGGAAAAGACACCGAGAAAGCAGAAAATAAAAGAGGCCCTCCTCGACCACGGCAATGATGCCGAAACCGGAGAGGCAATTGACGGCGGCTTCTCGTGGAGAGAATTTTTTTTTATGTAATCGAAAAGTAATTATCTTTATATTATCACACACATATTACTGTTTCACCAACATAAATTATTTATAAGATCTGTATATATATATGACTTTTATATTATTTACGTTACTTGTGGTGATTGGTCAGATATTCAAACGTGTGACTTTTTAACTAAAGCTTGTTATTACTCTATATTTTAATTTAATTTTGTTCATAAATTAGTCTTATTTTATACTTTAAAATTTATATATAAAAAAAGTGAAGAACCACTCGTACACTAAATTTTACCCGCAGTAGAAAAAGTTTTTTTTTTTTTTTTAATATAATAATATATTGCTTGACAAAAAATAATAATTTATTAAGTAATGATACTTTGTGGACCAAATAATTGCTCAGACAATAATATAAATACTGAAATATTGTTATTATTATTTTTTTTTTTTAAATCTAGAATCGCGATAAAACCGAGTTTATACGAGTTTGAACATTTCTCAATCACGTGATATTTTAATGAGTAATTGTCTTAAAATGTCATATCCGTAAATATTAGTCAAACTCAAGGGTAAAAAAGTAGTTAAAAAAGCTATGTCGTGCCACGTGAGATTCAGACAACTCTGACACATTAAATGAAACTCTATCCGTTAGATCTCCGTCCTCCGCGCCATCTTACAAAATCAACGGTTATTCAGATAAGTTTAAAACACCGCGATGTAGAGGATCATAACTACATGGAGTACAGCTGGTAACTAATATTCCAAGCCGATAACGTGGAGAAAATGTAGCCGATTAAGTCGTATTGATAAGTTATTCTACTTATCACTCCTGCTTATTGCAGTTAGCTTTCCGTAGAGTGATAAGTAATTTGACTTATTAGAATCCAATTATCTGTTATCTTCTCTTATTAAAATCCCCATTTCTGCAAGTTTTAATGTCCGTATATAAATTTCCGAAGAGAGAGAGAAAAGACGTTTTCTTTTTTTCAAGTTTCCTAATTTCGGTGAAGATAAAAAAGAGTCCAAATTTCAATCGATCACGTTGGTCTTCATCGATCTCTTTTGGTTAGTAAGCTTCACGCTTCTACCTTTAATCTCATTTTAATGGAATCTAGCTGTTTCAAGTTTTATTTCCCAGAAATTTATGTTTTTTATTTTTTATTTTGCCCTAGCTTTTTCTGGGTTTTTAACTTTTTTGTTTTTTTTGGTTCTTCCCTTTTCTGATAATTAATTTGTAGAAAAAAAAAGATTCGATTTTTAATTACATGGTCTAATTCCGGGAAAAACTTAAAATTTCCTGATTTTTCGTTTATCTGCATAGATGCGAAGTTTATGGATAATTGATTCAATTTTTAGTCATTTTTGTGTATTTATATTGTAGATCTGGTGATTAGTTTTGCTGGGTGTTGTGCATCTGAGTTGAAAAAAGACTTAAGGAAGTGAGAAAGAGAATCAAAACATGTCTTCTCTTAGTAGAGAGCTTGTGTTCTTGATTTTACAGTTTCTTGATGTGTTCTTGATTTTACAGTTTCTTGATGAAGAGAAGTTTAAAGAGACTGTTCACAAGTAAGTTCCTCTTGCTCTGTTGATTTCACATGCCTCCTTGGATCTAATTTGATTTATACATTTTGTGATTGTTTTAGGCTTGAACAAGAATCTGGGTTTTTCTTCAATATGAAGTATTTTGAGGATGAGGTTCATAATGGAAACTGGGATGAGGTTGAGAAGTATCTCTCTGGTTTTACAAAAGTAGATGATAATAGATACTCAATGAAGATATTCTTTGAGATTAGAAAGCAGAAGTATCTTGAGGCTTTGGATAAGTAAGTAATGAGGTTTCAGTGAAATAACAATAGAGTTTTGATTTGTGATTCACCTGGTGACATTTTTTTGCTAGGCATGATCGTCCCAAAGCTGTGGATATACTAGTGAAGGATTTGAAAGTGTTTTCGACTTTTAATGAGGAGCTTTTCAAGGAAATAACACAGCTTTTGACATTAGAGAACTTCCGGTAAAGTCATTTTGGGATTATTGTAATGTAATGCTTCTTTGATGATTTAAAGGATTAAGTGTTTTAAGTTTGATGAACTTTTAGGGAGAATGAACAATTGTCCAAGTATGGGGACACCAAGTCTTTTTAGGGAGAATGAACAATTGTCCAAGTATGGGGACACCAAGTCTGCAAGAGCTATCATGTTGGTGGAACTTAAGAAGCTAATTGAGGCGAATCCGTTGTTTCGTGATAAATTGCAGTTTCCTTCTCTTAGAAATTCGAGGCTGAGGACTTTGATCAACCAGAGGTTATAATGCTTTCCCCCTTTATCATTTTGTTTTATCTACTTCAAGTTGCTGGCGAATTGACTCGTTTTACCATTACTTGCAGCTTAAATTGGCAACATCAGCTTTGTAAAAATCCAAGGCCAAATCCAGATATAAAGACTCTTTTTGTGGATCATTCATGTGGCCCTCCAAATGGGGCACGGGCTCCTTCGCCTGTGAACAATCCACTGCTTGGAGGAATACCAAAAGCTGGAGGGTTTCCTCCTTTAGGCGCACACGGGGTAATTTAAGTTCTCTCTTGTAAATTTATATTTTCTTGAGTTGTTGCTAAGTGTTTGATTGTCTCTATTTCTCCAGCCATTTCAACCAACGGCCTCACCTGTTCCAACGCCTCTTGCTGGTTGGATGTCTAGTCCATCCTCTGTCCCACATCAAGCTGTCTCAGCAGGAGCCATTGCACTTGGTGGTCCATCGATCCCTGGTACTACTCGCTTATCAAATATGTTTTTCTTCATACACAGTGTGTGATCTATGCAATGTGCTTACAATGAAACTACTTTTCTGGTATAGCGGCTTTGAAGCATCCAAGAACTCCAAGTAATGTTGCTTTAGACTTCCCATCAGTGGATTCTGAACATGTCTCAAAAAGAACGAGGCCTATGGGAATCTCTGATGAGGTAAATCTAGGTGTGAACATGTTACCGATGTCATTTCCAGGGCAGCCACATGGTCATACTACCCCGGCTTTCAAAGCACCTGATGACTTGCCCAAGACAGTTGCACGAACTTTAACTCAGGGCTCATCTCCCATGAGCATGGACTTTCATCCAATTAAACAGACACTGCTTCTAGGTCTGTTTCTTGCTCTGTATATGTGTTTTCATGTCATTAATAATAAATCATCAGCAACCTTTTAACACGGTTGTGTTGTTGCATCAGTCGGTACAAATGTAGGGGATATTGGGCTGTGGGAAGTTGGTTCTCGGGAAAGATTAGTACAGAAGACCTTCAAAGTTTGGGACTTGAGTAAATGTTCAATGCCCTTGCAGGTGTCTATGCATAGCGACAACAAAACATCAATATTAGTATATGTTATGAATCTGTTGTGACTGAATATTTGTATGTTCAGGCTGCTCTAGTGAAAGAACCTGTCGTTTCTGTTAACCGTGTGATATGGAGCCCTGACGGTTCCTTGTTTGGTAAAAAACTCGCCTTTAAATTCAAATATATGCATGAATGCAACTTTATAAGTCAGCCGAATGTTCTTAATTGCAGGAGTTGCGTACTCAAGACATATTGTACAACTATACTCATATCATGGAGGTGAAGAC
This sequence comes from Physaria fendleri, assembly GCA_036630335.1. Classification (NCBI taxonomy): domain Eukaryota; kingdom Viridiplantae; phylum Streptophyta; class Magnoliopsida; order Brassicales; family Brassicaceae; genus Physaria; species Physaria fendleri. The sequence goes on from CM071717.1 coordinate 27,966,796, forward strand.
ATGAGGCAACACCTTGAGGTCTCATAACATTCTAAAGCCTCTCTTTTCTTGCATTCTATTTCCCTTTGGGATTGTCCTGTAATGTTGTGATTATTTCAGATTGATGCTCATGTTGGTGGTGTGAATGATATTGCGTTCTCGACTCCAAACAAGCAACTATGTGTAATAACCTGTGGTGATGACAAGACCATTAAAGTCTGGGACGCTGCAACAGGTGTCAAAAGGCATACTTTTGAAGGCCATGAAGCTCCTGTTTACTCTGTCTGTCCTCACTACAAGGAAAACATTCAGGTAAGGCTTAGCCATTCATTGATCTCCCTCCCTTTCATTAGATGTATTAGTGTTTTGATATGTGGTATTCTTCTTGTCTACAGTTCATATTTTCGACAGCTCTTGATGGGAAAATTAAGGCATGGTTGTATGATAATATGGGATCCCGAGTTGACTATGATGCACCTGGTCGCTGGTGTACTACAATGGCTTATAGTGCTGATGGAACTAGGCTATTCTCTTGTGGGACGAGTAAAGATGGAGAGTCTTTCATTGTTGAGTGGAATGAAAGCGAAGGAGCTGTCAAAAGAACTTATCAAGGATTCCACAAGCGTTCTCATGGTGTTGTACAGTTTGATACAACGAAAAACCGTTATCTAGCTGCGGGTGATGATTTCTCCATTAAATTCTGGGATATGGACACTGTACAGCTTTTAACAGCCATTGATGGTGATGGAGGCCTTCAGGTACGTTAAAAACGCTTAATCTGAAAAGTTTTCAGATAATCCTTTAGAATTTCTTCTTGAATTGCTCTTCTAATATTAAACTAGGCAAGCCCGCGTATCCGGTTTAACAAGGAAGGCTCTCTCCTAGCTGTGTCTGGAAACGAGAATGTGATCAAGGTTATAGCAAACGCGGATGGTCTAAGGCTATTGCACACTTTCGAGAACATATCATCTGAAACCTCCAAGGTATGTAAATACTAAGCTAAGCTTTAAATTACTTACGCCCGATTGAAAGATTTTGCCAACACTTTATCACTTCATCCTACATTTTCAGCCTGTGATAAACAGCATTGCAACGGCAGCAGCAGCAGCTGTGCCGGGTACTGGAGCCGCAGATCGATCAGCTAATGTAGTTTCCATGCAAGGAATGGTAATAAAGGTTGTTTCTTTTTGGTTCTTTCACTCTTTTATTTTATCTTTTCACCATTCATCATCACTTGACTTTTATAGAATGGAGATTCGCGGAATATGGTGGATGTGAAGCCTGTTATTACCGAAGAATCAAATGATAAGTCTAAGATATGGAAGCTTACTGAAGTCAGTGAGCCTTCACAGTGCAAGTCACTGAGACTCCCTGAGAATATGAGAGTCGCCAAGGTATATAAATATACCTTTTTAGAGCCATGTATAGGCTATATATATTAATGTCGTTTTGCTGATGATAAAACCGATGACTTTTTGTAGATTTCAAGATTGATTTTCACGAATTCGGGAAGCGCTATCTTGGCATTGGCATCAAATGCTATTCATTTTCTATGGAAATGGCAGCGTAGTGACCGCAACACAACTGGAAAGGTGAATTGACTCTCTTTCTTGGTTAAATAGTGATAAGTGTCACTGATCTATGCATCTCAATTTTTCCATGATTCATTCTTTTAGGCGACAGCTTCTTTATCGCCACAGCAATGGCAACCAGCAAGTGGGATCCTCATGACTAATGATGTTGCTGAAACCAATCCCGAGGAAGCTGTACCTTGTTTTGCTTTATCCAAGAATGATTCATATGTTATGTCAGCGTCCGGAGGAAAGATCTCTTTATTTAACATGATGACGTTTAAGGTAATGGGGACACACAGATGTTTACAATTTGATGCTTTGTATTTGCATTTTGATCAACTGTTCTTGGTTCATAATTTGCAGACTATGGCTACATTCATGCCACCACCGCCTGCTGCAACTTTTCTTGCTTTCCATCCTCAAGACAACAATATCATCGCTATCGGAATGGATGATAGTACAATTCAGATTTATAATGTCCGAGTTGATGAGGTAATGAATCAAAATCTCCGGAGAAGAATGTAGAAAAGTAGCAATGTTTTGTTAGTTGATCAACATCTTTGTTGTTTGCTCGCGCAGGTGAAAAGTAAGCTTAAAGGACATTCAAAGAGAATAACTGGTCTTGCCTTCTCCAATGTATTAAATGTGTTGGTTTCATCGGGAGCAGATGCTCAGGTATCTGCCCTAAACCATCTTTTTGTTGTTGAGAATCAGTGAAGACAAGATCAATAGTCTTTAAATGTTTTTGTTGCAGATATGTGTTTGGAACACAGATGGATGGGAGAAGCAGAGAAGCAAGGTTCTACCACTTCCACAGGGAAGACCAAACACCGCATCTTCAGATACGCGTGTTCAGTTCCATCAAGATCAAACTCACTTCCTCGTTGTCCACGAGACACAACTTGCTATTTACGAAACTGGCAAGCTCGAATGCATGAAACAGGTACTTTAACCATACTCTTATCTCTCTTTGTCTCTAAGATTTACCATACTAATGATAGTATTATTTCAGTGGGTGGTGCGAGAATCATTAGCTCCGATTACTCACGCCATGTTCTCATGCGATAGCCAATTAGTCTACGCGAGTTTTATGGATGCAACAATCTGTGTATTTAGCTCTGCAAATCTAAGATTACGTTGCCGGGTCAATCCATCTGCATATCTACCAGCTAGTCTCAGGTAAAAAAACAGAGGAATCTTTAGATGCAGTACATCAATGGTGTATGGTTTATATGTCCTAAAGCTCATCTTATTCACTTTGTTAGCAGCAATCCAAACGTGCATCCACTAGTGATTGCCGCACATCCGCAAGAACCAAACATGTTTGCAATCGGTCTCTCAGACGGAGGAGTTCATATATTTGAACCGCTCGAGTCAGAAGGTAAATGGGGGATTGCTCCACCGGCTGAGAATGGATCAGCTAGCAATGCAGTGGCTGCACCTTCTGTTGGAGCCTCTGTCTCTGATCAGCCACAGAGATAATTATGATCTCAGAGGCAAACCTACCACTTTGATTCCTTTTCTTGTTTCTAAAGTCTTTTCTTTATTTATTTTTGGGTAGAAAGATTTATGACTTGAGTGTTCCTAACATGTTTAGATGTAACATATATTTACAGTCATTCTGTAGTAACTCAAGTTGTTTTACTTAGTTCACTTCAGTTAAATAAACAAACCAAACAGATCTCAAAAGCTAACGACATAAAAGACCATTTAAGACCCTACCAGAAATCAACTCCAGTGTGTTGTCTTTGAGGTTCGAGTATTGTCATTGTCGAATTTAGGTTCATGTAAACAGTTATTTTGACTGTTCACATATTACATGTGACCGAAGTTACTTTAAAAGGACCGACCAAAAAAAAATATACGGAGCAAATCTCTTAATGATAAGAATTCCCTTTTGTCACTAAGAAGACAAGAAAAAAGAACAAAATTAAGAAGCTAAGGAGCAGAAAGAAACGGCTACAACAGAGAGGGGAAACATAGATCTGATTGAGAGCTTAGAATCGATCGCCATCATCTTCTTCATTCGGGGTTAAGTTTAGAGGTACTTGAAGAGGATACCACCATGAGTGGCGAAAAAGGGAGCAAAGACAAGAGACTCAACAGCCATGAGCTTGATGAGAATGTTCAATGAAGGTCCTGAAGTATCTTTCAATGGGTCTCCAATTGTGTCGCCGATAACAGCTGCCTTGTGTGGCTCGGAACCCTTTGGCCCGAGGCTCTTTGCGTGCTCGGATACACCCGCCTGCAAGTATTTCACAATGCTCAAGAGTTTGCTCTTCAATTTATTCGAATTTACGCTTACGACAATTTTGTTACCTCGATGTATTTCTTGGCATTGTCCCAGGCACCACCAGTGTTAGATGCTGATATGGCGATCTGTTTGAATTAACGAGCGTATCATGAGTATGTCTTAAGAACAGTTAGTTTATTCACAAGGTATTTGAGAAAATATTTACCTGAACACCGGAGACAAGAGAGCCGGCGAGAACCCCAGAGAGAGTCTCAACTCCAAAGAAGAATCCGACAATGAGAGGTGTAAGCATGACAAGGCAACCAGGAGGAATCATTTCCTTGATGGAAGCATCAGTGGAGATCTTAACGCATGTGGCATAGTCGGGTTTTGCGGTACCTTCCATGAGTCCAGGGATGGTGTTGAACTGTCTGCGAACTTCTTCAACCATCTTAAGAGCTGCACTTCCAACACTCTTCATTGTCATGGCAGAGAACCAGTATGGAAGCATGGCACCAACGAGTAGCCCAATGATAACCTTAGGGGTCAAAACATCGACGGTGTGGATCCCTGCACGGCTCACAAAGGCACCAAACAGAGCCAAGGAGACTAAGGCAGCTGAGCCAATGGCGAATCCCTGTGCACAACAAATAAGAACAATATTAATACTAACGCACAACCAAAGGAAAGGCTCAAGCAGGCAAGCTCTTATATTGACTTATCGGACTACACAGAGAAGTTTGGAAGGTCCCTTACCTTTCCAATAGCAGCAGTGGTGTTTCCAGCGGCATCAAGAGCATCAGTTCTTTCACGGATGCGGTGGCTCATTCCAGCCATTTCAGCAATACCACCAGCATTGTCACTGATGGGACCGTAAGCATCAATTGCCAAACCAGTGGCAATAGTACTGAGCATGCCAAGAGCAGCAACAGCAACACCATACATAGCAGCAAAGCTAAAGCTGACAAATATACTGATAGCAATTGCAAAGATTGGAATAATTACAGATTTGTAACCAAGAGCAAGTCCAAATATAACATTGGTGGCTGCACCAGTTCTGCATGAATCTGCAACATCCTGCACAGGGCTGCAAAAAAGAACGGGACATTAGAGTTTTCTACTAGCAGGGAGAAAATTTAGTAACAAAATACAGCACCAGTAGATTCATACCTGTAGGCGTTGCTAGTGTAGTATTCGGTGACAAAACCAATAATAAGCCCAGCCCAAAGACCAACACAAACACAGAGGAATAGCTGCCTGAAATCCAAAAAAAAGCAAACATATAAGAGAGTACCATGGATTTTGAATCGAGAGATGCAGAAATAAACAAAACTACAGAAGCAATCATGCAGAAGGATCTTACCAGTTCTTCACAACTTTTTGTGCTCCAAAGTTGAAGATGGTAAAGGAAGACGGCAAGCCAACCCATGAAACAATACCAATTCCAATAGTCATAATAACAGTTGAGATGATGAGCTGATTCTTCAATGCGGGTTCAATCTCCTTAACAATCTTAATCTCAAAAAAGTCGGTGGCAAAGAGAGTTGTGATCAAACAAACCAGGATTCCCATTGAACTGACGAGCAATGGATAGCACATGGCTGTGAAATCATGGTTGATTCCAAAAGAAGAGATGGAGGCAACAACAAGAGCAGCACAGGATGCTTCAGCATATGACCCAAAGAGATCAGATCCCATACCAGCAATGTCACCAACATTGTCACCCACATTATCAGCAATGACCTATTACATAACCAACAAATTTTAAGCAAAAACTTCTATAAAATTATATATATGGGGTGCTATCACACACAGTTAAATGATATACTTACAGCTGGGTTCCTTGGATCGTCTTCTGGAATATTCCTCTCAATTTTACCGACAAGGTCAGCACCGACATCAGCTGCCTTAGTGTAGATCCCACCACCAACACGGCCAAAGAGAGCCATGGAAGACCCACCAAGCCCGTAACCAGTAATAGCCTCAAAAAGACCTTCCCAGTCATCTCCATAGTAGACCTTAAACACGTTGATAGTAATGTAAAGCACCAACAGACCACTGGCCGCTAGAAGGAAACCCATCACAGCACCAGACCTAAATGCAACAATGAATGCCTTTCCAACACCTTTTCTTGCTTCCAAGGTAGTTCTAGCATTGGCATAAGTAGCAATCTTCATTCCAAGGAAACCAGAAAGAACAGAAGTAACAGCACCAAGCACAAAAGCAATGGTGCTGAAAGCTGCAGTAGCCAATGCAGGCTTGCAAGTTCTGGTGCTGTCGTAAGTGCAAGGCTTGTTATCTGTGCTAAATCCCTCAACAGAGCCAAGGAAAACAAAGATAACAGCAGCAAAGAAAATCATGAACACACCAACATATTTGTACTCCGTGAACAAGAATGAAGTAGCACCTGTTACAAATCACACACACGAACAGATCCAAGATTATTCACTAATTCACAAATTCAAAATCGTCTACACACATCATTTCAGCTATCACAAGAACACCAAATCAGTAATTTCAGCTTCTAACATTCAATCACATCCTTATCATCAAAGCAATTAACAATTAACCACAAACAAATCTCAGATCTAAGAAATAAACAATGAGATCTGAATCAAATTTCAAGAGATCTTAATACCTTCCGAAATCGCAGTCTGTATCTCAGCACACTTAGCAACAACACTATGGTCATTAACACCTTCTTCTTCCTCAATCAAATAATCTCCATTACCATTCTTAGCACCACTAGAAGACGATGCTCCTAAATCCGTAGTAAGCTTCACACGAGAAACAACATACCATTGAAAAAGCGAAAACACAATACCGATCACCGCACTAACCGGTATAACAATCTCCGTCACGAGCTCCGGTAATAAAGCTGTAGCCGTCATCTCTCAAAGATAAAATCAAACAACACACGAAAATGGCCGCTCCGTGAAGAGAGTGAGAGATGAAGAGAAAACGAAAAGAAGATATCGTGTCATTTTATAATTAGAAGATTTTTTTTTAGATCCAGAAAAAAAAGTTGGAATCAGATACATTTCGGTATACGTTAATTACGCTACACCATCATAAGGCGCGTGGAGATAACTCTCTTGTTATGTCCGAATATTCTGAATTCATCCTTATCCACCTGGTGGTTATCGGACACGACATAGTAACGCTTGTCTGAATTCCATTTTCACCGTCGATTTTACGGAAAAAGCTTACCGACAACTTATACATCAGTACATTCTTAGCCGTTCGATTAGGTTTGACTTGTTGACTTCTTGGAATCGATTCTAATGTCATTAGTACTAAATTATTTTGGAATATGTTCGATTAGGTTTAGATTCTAAAAACATTCGATATCATTTTCATACGAGTGAGGTGTATATCAATAGAGTACACACTACCGTATCTAGATATTTCCTCACAACACATGAATAAGACAGTTTGTATTGAATGGTGTGCAATCTTCAAATAAGATAAAATACATTTACAAAAATATCTTAATTTGTAGAAAATTTTGTTTTTTTATTATTATTATTAGTGAGTAGTGACCACTCATGCTTTATCTTTCTCTTGTTGCATTTTGCACGTAGGTATTGAATCATGAAAATTGTCATTTACTACTGAAAATATTTCCTAATTATGCATGTATATGTTTGTTTTTTCTTTTTTTTTTTGGTAACCCAGTATCCGGACCACTTAACGTGGACCGACTAGTCCACCGGACTCGTGTATTTGTCCACGTCCAAGGACTTTTTAAGCATCCACTTAAGGGTCCCTTGGAATTAGTGGTTTGGGGGTAGCCAGATCGCCTGTTTCTGGACTACCAAGGTAAACTGCTTGAACCTGAATGGTGGTAGCGTTTCTGGACTACCAAGGTAAACTGCTTGAACCTGAATGGTGGTAGCCACCCAGGCCCAAACCCAGATTTTCCGAGAAATCGCGAATAAAGTTCGCACCGGGCGGGACTCGAATCCGGATGGTTTTAGTCACCCGGATCCGGTCTTTACCGGTGCGCCACGATCGCTCGGGCAAAACCATTTGTTATATTTTTAAACTTCTAAATTTAATTTAATTTTCTTACTTTAAAGGAACTCAAAATTATTATTGTTCTATCCACAATTTTATTTAGATTTATCCTAATTATATTATCATATTTAATTCATGATTTAGTTACCTTTTGTTTATAAATTATATAAATCATAAATGGCAAAAGATGCTGAGATGTAAACGTAGAATTCAAACCAATCCACCTAAATAAAGTAAACAATAATTGAATGCAAAAAGAATCAAATTATTTTGCACGGTAACATTTAAAAAGATAATTAACAAAAAAAAAAAAAAAAAAAAAAAAAAAAAAAAAAAAAAAAAAAAAAAAAAAAAAAAAAAAAAAAAAAAAAAAAAAAAAAAAAAAAAAAAAAAAAAAAAAAACATTTAAAAAGATGATTTCAATGATACCATTATTTCAGTGGGCCGTATCAGAATCACTCATGTTATAGCCATTTGGTTCAGTGGCTTTAGTTTAGCTACATGGTCCGAAGCTCAATATGCGAGCGTTTAGAACGCTTAGCTAAGACCAGACACGGTTACAGTCACCTAAAGCCAACAAAACACATAAAGTCCTTTTTGTCTCGAAGTATCCAAAAAATCAAAATTCAGACATAAGCTGCAAAAAGAAAAGGCTACAACAGAGAGGGAATCATGATTTGGTTTAGTTTTTTGAATGAGCCTCATGAACAAAAAAAGGTTTTTTTTTTTTTTTATCACCTACGCAAAAACGAAATTAAGAATGGTAATAAAAGAGTGATTTTAAATCGTTCTCAATCATCATCTTCTTCATCATCATCATCATGAGTTTAGAGGTACTTGAAGAGGATACCACCGTGAGTGGCAAAGAAAGGAGCAAAGACAAGAGACTCAACAGCCATGAGCTTGATGAGAATGTTCAATGATGGTCCTGATGTATCCTTTAGAGGGTCTCCAATTGTGTCTCCGATAACAGCTGCCTTGTGTGGCTCTGAACCCTTTGGCCCGAGGCTCTTTGCATGCTCTGATACACCCGCCTGCAAGTATTTGACAATGCTTAAGTAATTGTCCTTCAGACTATTCGAATTTACGCTTAAGACAATTTAGTTACCTCGATGTATTTCTTGGCATTGTCCCAGGCGCCACCAGTGTTAGATGCTGATATGGCGATCTGTTTAGAATAAAAAGCGCATCGATGAGAATAAGTTTTAAGATCAGATAGTTTAGGCGATCTGTTTAGAATAAAAAGCGCATCGATGAGAATAAGTTTTAAGATCAGATAGTTTATCCGTGACAGATTTGAGAAAGTATATACCTGAACACCGGAGACAAGAGATCCGGCGAGAACACCAGAGAGGGTTTCAACACCGAAGAAAAATCCAACAATGAGAGGTGTAAGCATGACAAGGCAACCAGGAGGAATCATTTCCTTGATGGAAGCATCGGTTGAGATTTTGACGCATGTGGCATAGTCGGGCTTTGCGGTACCTTCCATGAGTCCAGGGATGGTGTTGAACTGTCTGCGAACTTCTTCAACCATCTTAAGAGCAGCACTTCCCACACTCTTCATTGTCATGGCAGAGAACCAGTAAGGAAGCATAGCACCAACAAGCAGTCCAATGATAACCTTAGGGGTCAAAACATCAACGGTGTGGATTCCTGCACGGCTCACAAAGGCACCAAACAAAGCCAAGGAGACTAGGGCAGCTGAGCCAATGGCAAATCCCTGTGCATAACCAACAAAAACATGTCAACGTTACAACACAAAGAAAGGCAACCAAAGGAAGAGTTGAAGCAGGTAAAATCACAATAGCAGTTTGGAAGGCCTCTTACCTTTCCAATAGCAGCAGTGGTGTTTCCAGCAGCATCAAGCGCATCGGTTCTTTCACGGATGCGGTGGCTCATTCCAGCCATTTCAGCAATACCACCAGCATTGTCACTGATGGGGCCGTAAGCATCAATTGCCAAACCAGTGGCAATGGTACTGAGCATGCCAAGAGCAGCAACAGCAACACCATACATAGCAGCGAAGCTAAAGCTAACGAATATACTGATTGCAATTGCAAAGATTGGAATAATGACAGATTTGTAACCAAGAGCAAGTCCAAAAATAACATTGGTCGCTGCACCAGTTCTGCATGAATCTGCAACATCCTGCACGGGGCTGCAAAAACAGGGGGACATTAGAGTTTTATACTTTTTGGGAAAAAAGTTAGTAACAAAATGCAGCTAATAGTTTCATACCTGTAGGCGTTGCTAGTGTAGTATTCAGTGACAAAACCAATAATAAGTCCAGCCCAAAGACCAACGCAAACACAGAGGAATAGCTGCCTGAAATCCAAAATTATACCAGATAAAAAAAAATGCACCAAGAATAGATCGAGAGATGCAGGAAAAAACAAAACTACAAAAGCAATCATGCAGAAGGAACTTACCAGTTCTTCACAACTTTTTGTGTTCCAAAGTTGAAGATGGTGAAGGAGGAAGGCAAGCCAACCCACGACACAATACCAATTCCAAGAGTCATAATAACAGTTGAGATGATGAGCTGATTCTTCAATGCTGGTTCAATCTCCTTAACAATCTTAATCTCAAAGAAATCGGTAGCAAAGAGAGTAGTGATCAGGCAAACCAAGATTCCCATTGAACTGACGAGCAGTGGATAGCACATGGCTGTGAAGTCATGGTTGATTCCAAAAGAAGAGATGGAAGCAACAACAAGGGCAGCACATGATGCTTCAGCATATGACCCAAAGAGATCAGATCCCATACCAGCAATGTCACCAACATTGTCACCCACGTTATCAGCAATGACCTATAACCAACAAAATCCATGTTAAGACTTGAATTTTTTAAAAAGGATGTTATCACACACAGTTAACTTACAGCTGGGTTCCTTGGATCGTCTTCTGGAATATTCCTTTCAATTTTACCGACAAGGTCAGCACCCACATCAGCTGCCTTAGTGTAGATCCCACCACCAACACGGCCAAAGAGAGCCATGGAAGACCCACCAAGCCCATAACCAGTAATAGCCTCAAAAAGACCCTCCCAGTCATCTCCGTAATAGATCTTGAAAACATTGATAGTAATGTAAAGCACCAACAGACCACTTGCCGCGAGAAGGAAACCCATCACAGCACCAGACCTGAATGCAACAATGAAAGCCTTTCCAACACCTTTTCTTGCTTCCAAGGTGGTTCTAGCATTAGCATAAGTAGCAATCTTCATTCCAAGAAAACCAGAAAGAACAGAGGTAACAGCACCAAGCACAAAAGCAATGGTGCTGAAAGCTGCAGTGGCCAATGCAGGCTTGCAAGTTCTAGTAGTATCATAAGTGCAAGGCTTGTTATCTGTGCTGAATCCCTCCACAGAGCCAAGGAAAACAAAGATAACAGCAGCAAAGAAAATCATGAAAACACCAACATATTTGTACTCCGTGAACAAAAATGAAGTAGCACCTGTTACAAAACACACACATACACCAATAGATCCAATATTATTCACTAATTGACAAATTCAAAATCGTCTACATCATTTCAGAATCTCAGATATCACAAGAACACTAAATTAACAAATTCCAGATTCTAACATTCCAACACATCCTTATCATTATAAACACATTCCAGATCTAGGTTATAATCAATGAGATCTGATTCAAATTTCACGAGATCTTACCTTCCGATATAGCAGTCTGTATCTCAGCACACTTAGCAACAACACTATGGTCATTAACACCTTCCTCTTCCTCAATCAAATAATCTCCATAACCATTCTTAGCACCACCAGAAGACGATGAAGCTTGTTCAGTTGTAAGCTTCACACGAGAAACAACCCACCACTGAAATAACGAAAACACAATACCGATCACCGCACTAACCGGGACAATAATCTCCGTCCAAAACTCCGGTAACAAAGCTGTCGCCGTCATCTCTCCTCCTCCGAATCAAAGAAACAAACGCAACACACGAATCTGAGACACTTCACGAAGAGAGAACGAAGAGAGGTGAAGAGAAGAAAGAAGATATCGTGTCATTTTATAAGAAGATGACACTAGATCCAGAAACAAAGTTGGAATCGTCTACGTTTCGGTACATGTTAATTACACTACACCATCAGACCCGATTTCGAGGATCACTAAGCGCGTGGAGATAACTCACTTTATGTCCGAATATACTCTTGTTGTATTAATCCTTATCCACCCGGTTTATCTGACACGTCACTATGTAACGCTTGTCTGAATTTATCTTGACCGTTGATTTTAGGGCGAACGAGCTACCTACTACTTGTAGATTGATGCATTCATAGCCGTCCGATCAAGACATACAATATTACCCAATTTTGGTCAAAATATATCTTTTCTTTTTTTGTTAAGAATATATCTTGATTATATTTTTCAAAGTGGAATTTAATGTTCATATTATCTGATAAGGATATAAATAAGAGCCTAATTACAATTAGGATATGGATATGGATATAGTTAAGTGCCTAAATCTAATCATTGTATATTAATTTATGATTATATATGGAAATACATAGTCAAAATTGTGATTTGGGGAAAGACCATTGTCTAAATCTAAACCTTAAACTAGAACATACCATGTGTGTATTATTTGTTTAGTTACCTAATTATAAATCATAAATGCTACTCTATGATTTATGTGGGATTTGGCTTTCTTTTTAAAAAGACCACATGTGTATTATTGGACATAAAATTATAGTATTGAATTAATTTAGAAGAATTTTAGATTATATATAATTTAACTTAATTTCCAAATACTAATTCTTTTAATGCAGTGAAAGTTAATTTCCAAAATAATTCATTGGATAATACTAGAGATATATATAATCTCAAACTTATATTGTATAAAAATTAAGCTAATGGTAAATCTAATCTTAGAATTAATATCATTGTTGACCATAATTTTTTTTTTAATATCATCAAATTAACTTTTAATGATTATAATGTCACTTAATTAGAATTTAATAGAAAAAATAACTTTAAAATATGAAAATATATTCTACCAAAAATAAAATATGAAAATATAATTTCTAAATTTCATACTAGAATTTCAATAGAATTATCAGTTAATTTTAAAAAATTCTATTAATTTTAATTTTATAGTTTACAATCATACAATAAAATCATAGTTTGACGTATAAAGATTTATGTCGAAAAATCGCTAATTCGAACTGTCGTATGAAACAAATATTTTCCAAAATATTAAATGTAATATGTTTTTTAAAAATATATAACATGCACTATTTATATATTGAAAAAAGAAAACTTGGAATAAAAACTATTATTCTTATGCTAGGAATCAAATATATAATTAATAGTACTAAATTACTTTGGCATATGTTCGATTAGGTTTAGATTCTAAAGTGTTCAATCTCATCTTTATACAAGAGAGACGTATTACAATATAGAATGCACACTACCGTATATAAATATTTCCTCACAACATAAGAATAAGACATATTTTAAAGAGTTTTTTTGTATTGAATGGTGTGCAACTATCTAGCAAGATAAAATACCATTTTCAAAAAAAAATATATTTATTTTTTAACATTAATTGTTTTTTTATTGGTGAGTAGTGACCACTCATGCTTTATCTTTCTTCTCTTGTTACACTTTCCTTGTTTGTAATGAACTTTGTGTCATGCAATGAAAATCTTTTCCTAGTAATGTTGATGACATGTTTCTAGGTAAGCATGTCTATGATTACACAAACTAGGTAAACATATATATATATATATAACTCTATTTTAATTTTTACTGGACTTCTAAATTTTATATGTTGGGTTAGAATTTTGGCTATAATTTTTTAGACATTATATAAGACTAAAAGTTGTTAATAATTGATAAATATGATTATGATCTTTCATAAAAAGTTTCAATAATAATAATATTTTTAGAAAATACTTATAACTGCCATAAAAATAATTTATCACAGAATTTCTATAAAAATTAATTTCAAAATCTAAGATATATAATTTATTTACAATTCAATGAAATAATTGATAAATATGATTATAAATTTTCATAGCTTCAATAATAATGTTTTCATAATATTTATTATTTCCATAAAAATAATTTCGCAAAAAAATTCTATAAAAATTATTAAAATCAAATCTAAAATATATAATTTAAAATATTCGGTTTTAGTTTTTTTTTTTTGGCTTTAAGAAATCTACAAATTATGATTGATTTCAGTTTAGGGATTTAATTAAATTTAGAAAAAAGTATAAAATTCCAACCAATGCTTCATTATCATATTTAATTTATTTTTAATATATAAATTAATCATAAATGGCAAAACTTGCTGAGGTGTAAACGTAGAATTCAAACCTATCGACCTAATTAAATTAACAATAATTTTTTTTTTTTGGTCAACAATTAACAATAATTTAATGAAAAAAAAGAAGTGAATGGTTTTAGATGGTAGTATCAAAGTTTTCCATGATTTATAATTAGATTATAGTCGCTTTCGATAATTATAATGTTTTTTTTCCTAATCAAGCCTAACCAAAAGTTTGGTAACATCTCTACGTTTATAATTTATACAATGACAATGCCATAAAATGGTGATAAGTATCAATCAAAAATTAAAATTATTTTAATGAAACTTAATTAAGAAAATGACACTTTAGTAAAATAAATATTTAGTGTTGAAACTAGATAACTTGTACCGATTTATTTCATTTTACAGTCATGGACTAGTCATTTTTATGTAAATTAATAAAATATTGGATTACATCATATAAATTATTTTTTAACAATGTTATTTGATTATAAAGTGAAAACGATGTATTTAACCCGAAACTATCGATATCAAACCTATAATTCCGTATCTTTACTATCTTACACGTTAGCCGAAATTGAAAGTTTTAATAGCAATTTAACCTTCAAACTTGGTTTTGTTTGGTCTTCGGTCAACCAAATGACAAAATTGTCGGATTAAATTTTGAACTGGAATGAAATTGATGTCCTACTATCAATTTGGGATCAATTGAAATATCAAATTTCTCGTGAAAGATAATTATAAGATTGTAAAGATTCGGAACTATATGGCATGATGATAATAGTTTTGGGGCTATTATAAAATGATGTTAGCCTAAACTAGTCTAAATCAGAAAATAATATAAAATTCTAAATCTGTTTACATTGCCTCAAGATAGGATAAAAATGTACATTCTTCGTTACAACTACAATAAATCTCTCTTGTTACCGGTTAGACAAGACCAGGTTTGGAAAAACCAAACCGTAAATCAAACTAAACCAGGCTAATCCGAATTCTAATTCAGGTATTAGATGAGTAGGAGGACTATGAACAAAGAGGAGCACTTCAGAATAGTGTGTCAGGTAGCTTTGGAGATGTAAGAATTGCTACAGATTTGAACTGCAAATCCAAAAATCAAGACTTTATAAGAATCAAGAAAACCAAATTCAAACAATACTAGTTTAGATCTATAAACTTACTTTCTCTTGTCTATACTTAATCCGTATAGCACTCAAAGGACAACCTTTGGAGTTAAGTTGCAGTTCTTGTAAGACATGAACAGATTCTTTAAGATCTGATGCTTTGTATGTTGTGTAATGCTCAAGAGTTGGATTCTGCAGACAAAAACCGAAAACCAAGTTAAAGATTCAAGATTTAAGTAGCTGAAGTGTTAAAGATTCAAGATTTAAGTAGCTTAAAGATTCAAGATTACAAACCCATGGGTGGTTTGATTGGTTCAATGTCCACTTGGCAAGAAAAACCGCGGAAGCAGCTATGATTGAAGGAAGATACTTCAAACAATGGTAGTCTATTAATGTCAACTCGGTTAGATAGCTAGCCAGAAAGTTAATTTCGAGACTCGAGCTCTGAGAGGCTTGAGCTGCTCTGAGGAATCTTCTGAGGAATGTTTTTGAAGTAGGAGTGTATATTTGAAAGCTAAAATGCTTAAGTACTTTGTTCTCCATTTCAAGGACCTATACACCAACCACTTTAGTACACTATAGACTTTACTTTTCGAAGAGATAAGATATCAATCTTGGTATAGACCTGATCCTTTGTGTAGGTGTTATCTGTAATGAAGCAAAACTCTTCAATGCGTGGCGCAGAGATTTCTTCATACTTGCTGTTAAAGGTTAAAACAAAGAAACAATATTTAGTTTTTTCGCTTTTGAGGCGAGTGAGGTTTGAGAAGAAACCTACGAGGCGATTAGCATGCAAGTGATGCCAAGGAGTTGAAGTTTCTGTCTTTGAACATAGTTTCCATGGAGAAACCAATCTATGAGATAAACTGTGAGATAGAGTGTATCAGGTACAAGTGTATATTCCTCAGAGACCTCCACAAGCCAATCAACTAGAACTGCACGCATTGATTGTGTTACATCCTTCTGTATTCTCTCCATAAAGTCTGGAACCGGCCTGCGCTTAAGCTGCAAGAAGAGAAGTGACATAGAAGCATAAGAAATCAAACTTTCACTGCTTTGACTTACCATGTTTCTTTAGAGACAATCAAAGCCTAAGAATTACCTCGGAAACACGCAGATTGTTGTAGATTTCAGGGGCATAGAGGCAGCATAATAAAGGATCCTTGTCATCTGAATCAATGTCGACAAATTTCACGATATTCGGGACATTTGAACTAGCCATAACAACACTTCTCTCAACTGTAACCATTCACAAAAAGATTCATCAAAGACCATTCCTTTACAGTAAGAACTAATCACACTCAAATTTTGTATTTACTTAGATCACCTGTAGAAGCTGATATACCAAGAGGTCTTGGAGGCAATCCAAAGAGATCATATGTGTCATTTGTGCCTTTAGTTGATACAATTTCGACTTCTGCATCGGTCTTGGACTCAAGATCTATGGCTTCTACTGTAACAGAAGAGGTTAACTTTGATGAACTAACCAATCCTTTGTCCCTGTCTCTTCTTTATCTGCTTGATGTCTTTAACCTGATCTCACACAAAACCATGTTTTACTTCACAAGATATAACATAGGAAGCTAAACACTTCAAAGCAACAAAATTTACTTTCAACAACCTCAAGTATAGTTGCACTGGAGTTAACATTTGTGATATCCCCAAGAACCACTCTCTTCTTCTTCTTGTTAAGTGGATCAGTGACTTTCATATCCTCCAAGGTTGGTCTTTTTGTGTTTGCTCTCTGTTGATTCTGTACTGTAGAACTCAAAGCAGAGGCAAAGGCACGAGTTAATGGACGAGACACAACATTTTCCTTCCCCATGTTTCAAATCAAGACACAGCCTTGAAGTCTTGAGTCTTATCTCTGCTTCATCTTCCACCGATCTGTGAAATTGAAGTCAATGGTTAACACAATAGACAGATCACAATTCAGAAGAAGATACATTCAAAGTTCAAAGCTTCAAACTTTTTTTTTAAGATTCAATGGTAGAATCAAAAATTATTATTTTTTCCTTATCAAACAATACAAACAGTAATGCAGAAAAATCTTTCTCTAATATTCTCATATAATTAGGAAAAAACAGATTCGAGAATTTCAACTATTCTTTCTCTGTCTTTCTCATAAATATCATTAAAAAAGAGTTTTTTCTTCAGACGTTAACCACATTTTTTCTGGGGAAAATTAACAGATCGTGAAGAACATTTGAAAACCCATGAATCAAAGCTGCAACATTTATGAAATTTTCAAAAAACCCAAAATCAAACTCACATTGTCTTCTTTAAAGGTGATAACTTTGAAAGAAAGCTCGTAAAATGTAAATGAAATGCAGATGCTAGTTTCAATATGATTCTTACAGATAATTAAGTTAAAAGATTGAGATTTTGGAGACCTATGAAGCTCTAGAGAATTCTTGACGGGAAGAACAAGAAATGGGAGCTAGAAGGACAGATCTGCTCGTGGAAGAAAGAGACAGTGTTTGTGTAAGAACGGAGACATGCACTTTAAACGATAAAGAAGACAGACAGACATATTTAGAAATAATTAAGAAGTAATAATTAAACTTTAATTACCACATTAATACAATGTTTTCAAAAAACGCGATGCCTAAAAAAAACATTACCCAAAAATCATAAAATGGTTGAGTAGTTTTCTCATTTTAGTAGTGGATTTAAACTTATATTTAGTTGATCATCATAAAGATTTGGGTAATTAACAACTTTAATTATTTGTAAATAAATTATGATTTTATTTGTCACGTTTATAGTCATACTTTTGTGGCATTATTTGAAATTGAGTTAAATTAATTAGTGCTTAATTTTCTGAATTTAGTAATGGGTTTAGAGTTAGATTTGGTTGATTATTCCTTAAGATTTGGGTAATTAACAACTTTAATTGTTTGTATATAAATTATGATTTTAGTTGTCACGTTTATAATCATCTTTTTGTGCCATTATTTCATGGTTTAACTAACTAATTAACTAAAAAACATATACACAAAGTCACAAATTAATTCACCTGTTTACTTAAAATCTTGAAATTGAGTTAATATAATTAGTGCATAATTTTCTGAATTTAGTAGTGGATTTAAACTTAGATTTGGTTAATCACTCCTTAAGATTTGGGTAATTAACAACTTTAATTATTTGTATATAAATTATGATTTTATTTGTCACGTTTATTATCATTCTTTCATGCCATTAATACAGTCTTATTAAAACTACTATGTAAAATAGTAAACTTTGTTATAATTCTCAGCTAATGACAAATTAGTAATACAAAACGTGTTCAAATTAAAATTACCATATAAACAAACTAAAAGAGTATTTATGATTAAATCAACTATAGATATTTTCTTTGCTTTGTCAATCATAGTTTCTTTTGAAATTAGTTACAACTTACTAAACAACACTTACAAGTTTCAAATTCAAATAATAACATAGTTATATAAAGTTTTATTATTTTATTTTAACCTTTTTTTTCTTTCTTGTTTTCATTATTATATTTGAAAAAAAATACTATAAAGTTCAATAAAACCAAAAATCACTAGTGAGTGATAGATGTAACAAGAAGTCATAACCTTGACAATATAAATCTATGAACCAAAAAGGCAAATCTACAATCTTTTTAAAAAAACAAATTCACACAAAAAGAAGTTTTAAAGACAAATACAAAATTTACTATATGGTTGGTCATATTTTCAAAATATTTTGAACTCAAATTTTCCCACCATTCTCCTACCTTATTTACCATAGATTAAGGAGTATATCTCTTGGACAATGGAACAATATCATTCCTTTACATAATGGATATTTCTATGGTGGTCCAAATCTATATATTAAGTTTTAAATTATTTAGTTACTCACGTGAATCCAATAGTAACAAAACCACATGACTTAAAAATATTATATCTGTCTCATGTTCATCTTAGTCAAGGTCAATCTGTTAATTTTAAATTTCTTTTTTGTGATTTCTTTCTATGTAAAGTGTCGACACTTGTCGTTTGTGATCATTACTTGGAGTAATATATAAGTAACCTATAATTTAAACACTACAAATAGTAGTATTTTATTATTTGAACCAAAAAGAAGGAGAAAAGGCATAATAACTAGTCTCAAAGACATAACAAGTAGATCACAAAGAAATTTTACTATTGCTTCGGTATTGTTTTGGTTGAGATGACTTTGTTGTTTGGAGTTATTTGTAGCGAGCTTGTTAGTTTAGGAGTTTGACTTATCAGATTCCTTTAGCTTTGTATTTGGATTTCAATATTGTTTGTTGTTTACTATGTGGTAAGCTTGTTTTAGTGTTGCTCTCTTGTGTGCTGTTGGAGTTTCTAGGATTGGCTTAGACGGTTCGAGTAGCACTCGGGCTTTTTCGTAACCTATTCTATAAATATATTGGACCCAATTTCTAATTAAAATAGGTTTAACCCGTTTTTATTGTATCTTTATATATTTCTTTCTATGATTTTAGTCTCAGTAACGTTTCAGAACCCTAAATTTCTCTGTAACATTTTTGTGATTAATAGAGTAGAAGTTGTGAGAGACAATTTCCGTTCCAGACGTATGATTAACATCCGAATTGGATTAACCATCTCTTGTGTTATTTACTTGTATGGTCTTTTCTCTTTGGACAAGTTGTGAGTTTCAATTGTATAGCCGACACTTGATTTCTCTTAAAACTCTAGGGCGTTAACTTCTCATTTCTTTCGAGGTTTTATGTATCAAACATGTCTGGAGTTCAGATAATTTTTTGTGACAGAAACACACACAACAAATAGTATATTATTATTAAACCAAACAGAATGAGATAGACAGACATTTGAGTTTTTTTTCAAGGAACCAAAGAAGTCCACAACACAAATAGTTTCAAACACATAACAAAACACAAACACTACAAAGTGATAAGACTTTGGTTGGATAATAATCAGATTTGTGGAATACCACAATAGGCTTTGGTCATGGCACGATCAGCCTTGAGATGAGCACCCAATGTAGCATAGAACTCAAGAAGACCATCATGATGAAATGAGTTGTAAGCTAGAGGATGGTCTTTGTCCACCATCTCCTCTGGTGTTGATATCATCTCTTCTTGAAATGAAAAGAACCCTATTGAATATCTCATTTCTTTGCTCTCCATCTCCACTTTGTGGTAACATCCCTTGATTCTATCATTGCTCCATGCCTGATGATTTAATATACACACATGATTTGACAGCCAAATATGAGCTAGTTGACAAATTTTAGCTAGATCTGACCCAAAATTTAACAATTTAAACTAAAAATACGAAATTATACTCTGAATCATATAACTATAATGAAAAATACGATCAACAAACATTTATCGAATTTGAAAAAAAAACCAGAAGAAAAAAGGGTTCGATCCTCTTATTTTCAAATTTTTACATATTCATTGTAAAAAAGTATTTTCATATGGTCAGGACCACAAAGTTTTCGCTACAAAATAATTAAGCCACAAAATTTATGCTATACCGCAATTAGGCAATAATTTAGGACATAAATAAACTAAAAGCATTTTTAAATCAAATTTTAAAAGATTTATATGTTTTAAAAAGCATTTCCAACTCAAATTTTTAAAGTTTTGGTTTATAATTTTTTAATATCAAAATTTAATAGCTTTTTAAAGTAGATAATAGTGTTATTGTTATTAATATTTACTCCTTCCGTTCCACAAAAATTGATTTTATATATTTTTATTTGTTTCACAAATATTGGTTTTTAATACTTAATGATTTTTGTATTCCAAAAAAAAAAAAATACTTAATGACTTTTTGACATTGAAAATCAAAATTCATATAATTTTCTCTTAGTTTAAGATATTAATGAAGTAGATATTAATGGTAGTATAATAAAAATACTATGTATTAAATAAGTTTTCTAATATATATGAAATAAATAGAAAATCAAATATTTTGGTACGGAAAAAATATAATTTTAAAAGAAGAAAAACATAAATTTTTTAATTATATCCAAAAATATTTGACCGACCGTAGTATTAGCTTACCATGATGGCGTCGCCTGCGATAACAACAAATCGAGTTGGTGAAGGAGTAAAGGAATACCAAACATCCTCTTTTTCGGATTTCAGACTGAGTCCCGGGATATGGTTCTGATGAAGGATGGAGATGAAGCTTTTGTCTGTATGAGATATGAATTTCTTGTTGGGTTCTCCATTAGGAAGTGTCCTATAGTTCAACAATCGAAGAAGGTACCTTGTTCCTTCCAAGTGTTTGTCTAGATGCTTCTTCAAGTTATAGCTCTCGAAAAGCATCCTTATCACAAGTTGTTCAAGTTCCACTTGCATTTTGGCATATGCATGAATAGTTTCACTGTAATATAGTTATTACATAGTTAGAAAGATTATTGATTCTGTTAAGTTAGTTAGTTGGTATAGGTTTAGGGGATATGAGTATTCAGTTCAGTTCTTTTGAATTTCGATTTTTTGGAGTTCAGAGATTGAGATCTATTAAAGGATTTTATAATTTTAGTTTGGATTCGATTCAATATTTTAGATTGGATTCGGTTCCTACTCATATACCTAAAAAAACTTCATGAAACTAAATTAATGATTGAAAAAAATATATATGAACGTAAAAAACCAATTATAAGAAACAAAAATAAAAATAATTACTCGGATTCGATAAAATATTAAAATAACTACTGTAATCAGAAAACGAAAAATTAATTAGTCAACTTTGGTACCCAGTAAGTGAAAATAAATTATGTATAATCAAAAAACTCAAAATAGTTAATTACCAAAAATTAAAATAATAAACTGATTATATAAATCTAAGTATAATTTTTAAAATTAGAGATATAATTATAATTTGAAAAATAATTAAATACCATAAACTAAACATAAAAGATAGGTTTGTATAAATATAATTTTTAAAAACAGATATATAACAATATTTTCGGTTTTCGGTAAGCAATTCGATTTTTTTCGATTCAAGTTTGGTTCCGGTTCTTCAAGTTTTGAAATTGAGATCTCATTCAAATATTTTAAAATATTAGTTTGGGTTGGATACTATTTTTTGGGTCGAATTCGATTCTGGTTCATGTATTTTCTCTAAACCTAGTTGGTAATTGTGGAATATATACCAGAAAAAGGTTTTGTCATGACCATCAGGCAACATGAGACGGCAAAACCGGTCACAATTTTGAACATCATTGGCTTGGTCAATACCAAGACCTTCATGAACAGGCTGACCATCAGACATCATTTTGAAGTATCCATGTCCAGCCTTATGGTTCTCGTTCTTTTGCTTTGTTTCCAGAGGAAGATCAAGTAGTTCCTTAGCGACCTCGAAAATTGACCCGTGAAGATTAGCCGGGAAGTTGTTGTACTCCGCTACAAACCATCCATGATGTTCCATTGCTTCACGAACACTGTCTCTAGTCGAGTTCCAAAGGTCTGTGTCTGGTTTAAGGTTCTTGTCCGAGAGGTTTATGATCGGAAGGTCTCTAGTTTCAGTCTCACCCATTTTAACTATATCCTAAGCATCATAGATAATAAAAAGCATTAAAATGTAATAATCCAAGCGAATTAAATTACAATTAGAGAAATTTACCTGATAATTATGGTGAGACTTTAAATTTAGTTTACTTGTTTATACGAAGAATACTAAAACGAAGATGTGATTATATAATCACATTGAAATATTCTTCTAAGATAAACTCATGTATAATGTCACTTTGTATTAGATGCTTTTCTTGTCCTTTTGTCGGAATCAATTTCATAATCGTCATAAAATTATAAGAGAGACTAAATAAATAAATAAAAAGTCAATCAGACAATATTGGGCTACTTTGGGCTTTAAAGTTTACATACAACAAATTAACTCAATCAAATCTTTGGGCCGGGTCTTCTACCGGCAAAACCCGACCCGACTACCAGAAACATTTTACCGATCAGAATTCAGAATTAACCTTAGGCTTAAATCGACGGTTAACAAAAACTAAATTACAAACAAAATAAACTTTAACACTAAAATAATGAAATAAAGTTACTATAAAACATTACATTTATGGATAAAAAAAAATCAAAACTTTAAACACATACACCATTCAGAATCTTTCTTTCTCAAGGAGTCCATCTAGTATACACAGGTATATGAAACTCCAATTGAGGCAAATGAGCTGAGTAATTACCATCATTTGATTGACTCTCCATTGAAGCAGCACCAAGAAACAGATTATGCATAAACGCATCAACGTTAAGATCAATCATAGGATGATGATGATAAGGAAGATGATGATGATGAAGAGAGTTTGATAACAATCTTTGTTCTGATTCCCATCTTTGATGAGCATTGAGTAGTTCAATGTACTCTGCTTCTCTTTCTAATTGTTCCCACATATGTTGTTCCCATGGATCTAACTTCGGTGGTGTAAAACCCGGATGTTCTGTTTTCAAATGGTTTTTGAGCTGAGCGTAAGTCCCGGAGAAATTACATTTGTCGATAGAGCAAGACCTCGGTTTAGCGTTCATGAATCTCCGAGCACACGTTGATTTCACTGTTCCTTGTACCTCTCCTCTACAATATGGACAGTTTAACGTCTTCCCACTACACCGGCTTGTGGTGTTGTTTCTGCGATACTGCTTGAAACAGTTGGAGTGACGGGCGCTTGTGTCGCACATGTAAGCACGACATCCTTTGGAGAAGGAAGAGCATTGTAAGAGGACGGCATTGTGAGGTGGCTCCATACAGATTACACATCTTACATCTTCAGCATTGTAAGAGGACGGCATTGTGAGGTGGCTCCATACAGATTACACATCTTACATCTTCCCATTCGCTAACACTCTCTAACTCGACAGGTGACTCGAGTTCTTTTTGCTTCTTGTTCCTACAAGATCGAAGCGGGTATGGCGATACTCTATTTCTGTTGCTTGATACTTGCATCTTTCCTCTTTCCTTTTGCATCTCACACACTGAAAGCAATACAAAAAGTAGTTTACATTACATCTCTGTAAAGAAGCCATGATTGAACATAATGTAGAGATCACATAGAACCATTTCACTACAACACAACAAGGTCATAGATCATATCACAGCCAAAGGACTCGCTAATTCAGCAAAATTTCCAGGAAACAAGACAAGAAAGAGCTCAAAATCAGTCTATGAGCAAGAAGTTACATTCTCAAAAGAAGATAATCGAATAGGAGAAGATAATGATCTAATCTCAAATCAAGAAGATACAGTTTCTTTAAATTATTGGTCAAATTGAAACGAAACTATTCACCTTTTCGCAAAAAGTTCTAAACCAATCAATCTCCTAATCAACGTATGAGAACATTCAATTCAATCCTCAAATTTCTAATCACAAAACAGATCAATCCAATTCCAATTCAATTTTCGATCCCAAACAAATTCTAGATCTCAGATCGAGAAACCTAATCAATCATTCAATCAATCTTCAATAAGAAATGAAAAACGGAAAACAAATTACCTCGCCGGAGAAATCAAAGAGAGCCTCGTAAAATGAAGATGAAACGGTGAAGATGATGAAGAGGAGAAAGAAAAATTGGATGCGCGTGCGTGAATGTGAGATTTTGCCGGTGAGGATGCTTTTATAGGCGTCGACACGTCTTTTTCAAATATGACATAAATACCCTTCTCTCTTTATATAAGTCCACTTTCTTACCAATTAAATCACATTTGTCTTTTTTGACTTTCTTTGTCTTTCCTTTTTTATCTTCCTTTTTATACGTGTTGTCTGAATATAATATTAAATTATAAATCGACAAATTCAGCCCAATTTCGGCCCATTATATAAAAAGCACATGACCCAATTTGACCCGACCCGGATCTTATTGTGAACTTAAGACTTGTTGCGGCTAGAAGAACCCTAAACCTCTTTGTCTTCTTCCTCTTCAGCTTCTCTTTGTTGATCGGCGACCATGGCCAAGGACAAGCTCAAGCCTATTCTCGCTTCTGATGGAGGTTTGCTTCAGTCTATCATCTTCTTTGTTAGTCGATTTGTCATAGTAAAACTCTAATTTTTGTTGTTTTATGAACTCAATAGGTGAAAATGCAGATACACCTTTAAGAGAGAAGAAGCATAAGAAGAAGAGCAAGAAGAGAGCTGAACCTGAACCAGATGTACCCTCTACTCGAGATTTCGGTAAAATATTAGAAACTTTACAGCTTTCTGTAAAAGCTTGATTTTTGAGGATAAAGCTCTGGATGAGTCTGTACTATTATTTGATAGGTGTTGATGAAGATGGAGATGGAGATTTAGTAGATGATACTCAAAACGAGCCAACAATAGGTGATAAACTTGAGAGTCTTGATTTATTAAGTGGTGAAAAGATTATCAGTCAGTGAAGAGAGTAATAGAGATGATGATAAGCCTCCTACTGCTGCTTCTGTTAATGTTCTTCTAAGACAAGCATTAAATGCTGATGATCGTGCTCTTCTACTTGATTGCTTGTTCAATCGAGATGAGCAGGTATCGGATATTTTCTTGTCTGTTTCTTTACTTTGTTGTGTACTTGATGGTTTCTAATTCTTTCTCTATGGTTGCAGGTGATTGCTAATTCAGTATCGAAGTTGAATTCAGCTGAGGTACTCAAGCTTTTGACTTCCCTTCTACCGATTTTACAATCAAGGTGAGAGTTGAAGCTAGATAGTTTGTGTGTTCGGATTTTCAAGTGGGGAGTGTTTTATCTTTTTTTTTTTTTGCTCTGCAGGGGTGCGATTTTAGCTTGTGCGATTCCTTGGATAAAGAGTTTGTTACTTACTCATTCTAGTGGTATTATGTCCCAAGAGTCATCATTGCTTGCATTGAACACAATGTATCAGGTTAGGGACTTTCCATGTCTGTTCTGTTAGGGATAAATATTAGGAAGTTTCTATAGATGAATGATCGATACGCGTTTTATTTGTTGTCTTTGCAGCTCATTGAATCACGGGTATCAACTCTTCACACTGCGGTAGAAGTTTCAAGCTGCTTAGACTTGGTAAGATTTGTATAATTCATCTATATCGATGAAGAGTAAGGGGGTAGTGTTAAGTTTGTATTCAGAATACGCAATGGAAGTCTTTTGGACTGTATGGTATGTTACTGATTAGTCATTGATTGTGTGAATGGTAGACTGTGGATGACTTGGATGAAGAAGAAGAAGATGAAGGTCCAGTGATCTACGAGGACAATGATAGTGACGAAGAAGAAGGAGAAGGATTGAAGGAAACAATTGAGACAGATGAAGAGATGGGCAATTCAGAGGAAGAAGCAGCTGATGGTGTCAATGACTTCGAAGGATTTGATGATATGAGCGAGTGAGAAGTTTTGATATGTGTGAGGCTGATTGATTTTTAGAAGTTTAAGAGTAGAGTATGGCTAAAAGGTATAACCTTTAGTCAAAAAATCTGTAATACGTTTTTGTACTAAAAAATTGAATTTTTTTAATATGAAAGAAGTAGTTTGAAAAGAACAAGAAGACTGGAAAGAAAGACCATTGAATAGAAGAGAAAAATGTTATGCATTCACATAGCTTTGTGATATTATAAAGCAATAAGGTAAGAAATGGCTAGCGGATAGGATAAGTCAGTGTGTGGGTTGGTCAAATAGTGGGCCAAGCTCAAGTCAGTGGTTTTGTTCAATTTCTCTTTCACTTGTACCTTTTGTCCCACATCGCTAAACTTACACAAAATGTTTCAGTTTATATATGATTAAAGAACAAGTGCTGAACGTCGAGCTCAGTAACGAGAGCTTGTGACCCGAGTGGGGACAATAGGTTGGTGGAACACTGGTTCGGTCCACGGGTCGAGTCTGTTGCGGCATAGCTCGGGCTGCCCACTCCAAGCTTTGAGTTGATCCGGGTGGGTTGAGCGAAGGATCAGCTCAAACGGTTCTTAGAGTGGAGGGGTCTGCGTCAGGCTGGTCTCACAGAGCAGCGAACACCTCCCGCTCTTAGCAGTGGATGGACCACAGCTCGACGCCGCTCAGATTCACCATGGCTCGTTGGATCGTTCTCATCCTGAACCACCAACCTTTTTATTTTTTACAGATTTTACATTGTGGGCAATTTTTTTTATTGGGCCAGAAAGTCTATTTTTAAAAATCTTTTTTAAAGTCAGTTTGAATTTAAATTTCAGTTTTATTTATTTAATCATTTTAGTAGTTGAAATTTAAAATTTTTAATTTATTATTTTGTTTTGTATTTATTAACAAAATACATCTCTTACAGGATATATTTTATGTTTTTTTTTTTCTTTTTTAGTTTTATTTATTTAATTATTATAAGTTTTATTAATAAACATCATATTCTAAACATATATTCGTATTATCAAATACATACTATCAAATCTAATAATCCATCATTTGTATAGTATAATTAAAAATTAATCAATATGTTTTGATTCTTGACAAAAAAAAAAAAACAAAAATCAATATGTTTTGATTTTCTTTATTATATTTTCATGGTTTCCTCTTTAACTTACCGATAATTAGATGAGTTGATAATCATTTTGATTTTTCCTTTAAGGAATGTAATCAACTTTGATATGATTTCATTGTTATTTAATTAATAATTTTAGATATTAGCTAGAACTTTTTTATCTCCATTTATATAC
>CM071717.1:28017075-28029153 GCA_036630335.1 Physaria fendleri
TTAGCTAAGAAGTGGTTAGCCTAATCTTTGAGCTTAATTATTATATTACTTGCATGTTACTTAATTAATTAACTTTGGGATTTTTGTAATTAACAGGGGTTAATTCAGTAGCCATTGATAACACCAAGGATTTGGTTATAGTGAAGGGTATAANNGCATACATGAAGGCATCTCTGGAAGGGTTCTTTGGGATTGATATAGCTGTCTCTGTTGATCCACCACGTTATGAGGAGGAAGAGAAGGCCTCCAATTGTTATTATCCATCAAGATTCCTATGTTTACAAGCCATGAAAAAAAACAAAGTACCTATAGTAAGTAGACTTCTAATTTGATTACAATAGAAACACCAAAACATGGAAACTGCAAAAGACAAAAAGGATAAAATCAAATTAACTTAAATGACCACAAAACATGGATTAGATTGACACTCAATGATCCGAAAAGTTGTCTAGTTTTACCAGTAAAACACCTCTCTCTCTCTTTTTGTTTAGCAAAAATTTATAAACTCAATCTGAAGCAACCCTATTCCAAAACGAGAATCAAGGATAACAATTAAGCATACTCTCAATCGAATCAACAAAAATTCATCTATTCCCTTAATCATACGAAACCGAAATTCACCCAGCTACAAAAGGCGATCGTAAATTTTCTCAGGAATCCCGAAAAAAACTCTAAAATCAAGGCTTAATCAAAGCACAAAAAAAAAAACGGGATTCGAACAATTCACCTCAATTTCAGAGCCTAACGGGGAAATTTCGTGTTTGACAGTCGAAAGTGATACAAATGATTAGGTTTTAGCTTGATCAGGAAAACGTATGAAGAAGATAGGATCCTTTTGTTACAGAATTATAAGATTCTGTAATTCATCGCCATTAACAGAGAGAAAAGAGAAATTAGGTTTTGTTATTATGTTTCGATATAACGTAGATACAGACTTAAGAAGACTATATATCAATTACAATTGCAAAGTTACTTCTAATCTGAGCCATCCACGTGTAAGCATTGTATTGATTAACTGAGTGAACCTTCTCTCTGTGATAGAGTCTTCAATCTACTTCATAAGCCTTACCACTCGCTTTATAATAATAATATTTTTTTCCTTCCTAAATTTCTTAGTACTGAGAAAAAAAAAACTGTCTTTATGTAATGATTGGTTTTGTAATAATAGTGATGGTGATTGAGAAATTTGGGGAAAATGAGAAATTAAAGTTGGAAATTTCAGGAGATCATGAACAAAAGAGAAATGAGAAATTAAGAGTTAGAGTTAATACATAATGAAGTAATTAAAAAGGTTTAAAAATTTAAGAGGCATGAAAGGTCAAAGAAGTTAACTTTGCAGGTTTCTCAAAGCCTTCTGTACTCTTCATCTTCAATGATATTCTCCCAAAGTAATCCTCTGAAACTGGAAGGTTCATAGAAACACCAAAGTTAGATCTTTTTCTCAATGCCTTTTTCAAATTCTATATGTTTGTTTGATCACACTAAAGAATCAAGAATCTTCTCAACAGGTTGCAAGTTCCATTGTCTTACCAATATTTCACTATGTTAAAATTGATGAAGAGGAAAGTGATACCTGAGAAATACACGAATCCATTGATGTGTTATCATCAGCAGCAGAGATAGATGAGGAAGAACCAGCTCCATTTTGCAAAATTGTCTTCAAAGTCAACATCTTCATGGATATTTTCTGACGGTAATCTTTCTGAAACTCGATATAAAACAATATCATGAAGATATACATGGATTTATGAGTACCAAACTTGAGTTCTTTTTCAATGTTGTGGAGTCCATTGCCTTACAAATCTTAAGAGAACATGTTAATTACCTGGTTAATAGCACTCCCGAAAACTATCTCCTCAAATCTGGTAACACTTCTCGTGAGCTCATTAATTCCATCAGGTCTTCTGAAACTCGATATAAAACAATATCATGAAGATATACATGGATTTATGAGTACCAAACTTGAGTTCTTTTTCAATGTTGTGGAGTCCATTGCCTTACAAATCTTAAGAGAACATGTTAATTACCTGGTTAATAGCACTCCCGAAAACTATCTCCTCAAATCTGGTAACACTTCTCGTGAGCTCATTAATTCCATCAGGTCTAGAAAACGGAATGTACTTCTTTAGTATTTCCACTCTGCACAGGTGGCAAGTAAATAAGTAAGAAACATGATAACTGATCAAGAAACTATGACAACCCATGCAGGAACAAACAGGCATAGAAAAAACAATGCTCGAGTGAAAAAGGCGAAAACACTTAAGAGATGTAACATCAGGTATATTAAACGTACATCCTGTTGATGATCTTCTGGCGTATACCAGGTGGTAATTTAGATCTCCAGTCACCTGTGTCCACAACAGGTTCTCCATTTGGAAGAGAAGGCATCAAATTGTTACTATCCATCAAGATTCCTATGTTTACAAGCCAAGAAAAAAACAAAGCAACTAGAGTAAGTAGACTTATAACCTAGAAAGAACAAAACAAGAACAAAACCTAAGTTCACAAGCACACATACAATTCGTCTTATACAGATCAACATGTGAATGAATAACCCTAAATGATTTGTAACACAATGATTCTGGAAAATCAAAAAGTAAAATGTGTGGACACTATAAGAACAAGCTAGCAAAATTATTGAGTCGACGGATTATGTATACAGACCTAACCAAAATCATCCGAACCAGGCAAATACAAACGAAAACCCTAAATCAAAGTTTATAACAAGAAGAAGAATGAAATTCATAAAATTTTAACCTCAAATACAGAGCCTTTGGGGTTTTGGGGACGGGGTGATCAAGTTTTTGACGATGGGAGAGACGAGACAAGTTTTTTGGTTTATTTATATGTAAGTTAGAATTAATCCACTTAGCCCAAAATGATTCAGGCCCAACATTATACAGGCCCAAATAATTATAACCTAGAAAGAACAAAACATGAACAAACCAAAGTGCCTCTTTTTTTCTAAGGCTCACACCAAATTTGCAAATAAAGACATGAAATGAACCATCATAGAGTTTACATCTTTATTAAAATGTTTTGAAAATAAGAGAGATGATGGGTCTAAGTAAGAAGTTAATTTTGCAAGTTTTTCAAGGCATTCAAGATAACCATCCTTTTATTTAGTCTTCTTCATCTTCAATAATATTTTGCCAAGATAATCCTCCTGAAACTCAGAATCAAAATAGGATTATACAATAAATCTATCATAAGGATGATATATGAAAAAGGGTTTAATCAAAATATATGGGAACTGTTCACACTTCACAGGAACACCAAAGTTGGATCTTTTTTTTCAATGCCTTTTTCAAGTTCTATCTATTTGAAAGAATCAAGAAAGTTCCACAGCCACTATTTCATTATGTTAGCCACACATCAAATTGATGAAGAGGAAAGTGATACCTGGCTTATAGCTGAAGCTGCGAGATACACGAATCTATGGATGTGGTATCATCAGCCGGAGGGATAGATGAGAAAGAACCAGCTCTATTTCGCGAGTTTGTCTCCATAGTCAACATCTTATCAGCCGGAGGGATAGATGAGAAAGAACCAGCTCTATTTCGCGAGTTTGTCTCCATAGTCAACATCTTCAAGGATATTTTCCGAAGGTAATCAGTCTGAAAGTCGATATAAAACAATATCATGAAGGTATACATGGAAATATGGGTACCAAATTCGGTTCTTTTTTCATGTTGTGAAGTCCATAGCTTCTTCACAAATCTTTTTGTAATATCTGTTAAGAGGGCAAGTTAAGTTACCTGGTTACTAGCACCACTGAAAATTTTCTCCTCAAAATTGGAAGCACATCTTCTGAACTCATTAATACCCTCTGGTCCAGAATAAGGAATGTGCTTCTTTAGTGTTTCCACTCTGAGCAAGTGCAAGTAAACAAGTAAGAAACATGATTATTGGTTAAGAGACTATGACACCATATCATATGACCAGGTATCTTAAACTTACAGCTCATTGACTATCTTCTGGCGTGAATCAGGTGGCATTTGAGTTCTCCAGTCACCTGTGTCCACGACAGGTTCTCCATTTGGAAGAGAAGGCATCAAATTGTTACTATCCATCAAGAGGTTCTCCATTTGGAAGAGAAGGCATCAAATTGTTACTATCCATCAAGTCTCCTATGTTTACAAGCCATGAAAAAACAAAGTATCTAGAGTAAGTAATTGTTACTATCCATCAAGTCTCCTATGTTTACAAGCCATGAAAAAACAAAGTATCTAGAGTAAGTAGACTTCTAACTCAATTACAACAGAGACACCAAAACATGAAAAATATATTACTAAAAGAATAAGAAACCCTAATTTCACAAGCATACATACAATTCGTCTTACGAGCTAAGTCAATTTTAAACAGATGAATATAAGAATAACCCCCAAATGATTTGTAACACAATGGTTCTTGAAAATCAAAAAGTAAAATGTGTGGACACTAGAAGCAAAAGCTAGCAAAATTATTGAGTTGAATCAACCAAAATTCTCCCAACACAGGCAAATACAAACGAAACCCTAAGATCAAAGTCTAGTAACGACAATGAAAACTGAAATTCACAAACTTTAACCTCAAATCCAGAGCTTATCGCCAAGACTTGGGGGAAAGAGTGGTCAAGTCTTCGAGTCACAGATACTGAAGTCAAGACAAGTTCTTACTTTATAAATGAGTCGAATTAATCCACTTAGGTCCTAAAGGCCCAACATTAGGCAGGCCCAATATTATGCAGGCCCAAATAGCTAACCAAAAGAGTTTTATTATANAAAAAAAAAAAAAAAAACTTAAGTAGAGCAATAACAAAAATAAAATTGCTACAACCTAATTACAACGAGAAATTATAAACTTAATTATTATCTACTAATTTCTTATTGAATTTTGAAATGCAAATGAGAGCCATGAATTTGTACAAAGGGTTTGGCTTATTACATCTATAGATTAAAACATTACATGGTTTAAGAAAAAAAAACAAAAGATTAACGATTAAGTGGTGGAGAATCCCATATGGGAGGAGGAAGCTGAACCAAAGGCTGATTAGAACCCATGTCCGGGTTTGGTGTAACCGGGAATGGATTATCCGGCATAGTTGGGATAGACTCAATAGGTGGCGCCAATGATGTTACCACTGGTTGATCCGGTGGTAGCCATGGATTAGTGACTTCCGGTGGTGTGGTATAAATGGGAGTTTGTGGTGGGAGATCTCCGAGGATTGGTGGTGCGGAGAATATTGGAATTGCTGGTGGATCTTGTATTGTTGGTGGATCTTGTATGGTTGGTGGTAATGTAAAAGTTGGTGGAATGTCTTGAACCGGTGGAGGTAAAATCGAAGGTAGGTCTTCTACTGGTGGAGGTAAAATTGGAGGGAAGTCTTGAACCGGTGGAGGTAAAATCGGTGGAAAATCTTGTGTCGGAGGAGGTAAAATCGAAGGAAGGTCTTGAACGGGTGGAGATAAAATTGGAGGGAAATCTTCAACCGGTGGAGGCAAAATCGATGGGAACTCTGGTGCTGGTGGAGGTAAAATCGAAGGAAGGTCTTGAACCGGTGGAGGTAAAATTGGAGGAAAATCGTCAACAGGTGGAGGAAAAATCAGTGGAGGTAAAGTTGAAGGGAGGTCTTGAACCGGGGGTGGTAATATTGGTTGGGAATCTTGATCTGGTGGAGGCAAAATCACGGGAAGAACTGGTGGCGACGGTGTTGACTGGTCAATTGGTGGTACAATGGTTACATCAGGTGGTGTAAGCTCTGGTGTAGATTGTTCAGGAGGTGATGGGATCAACGGTGGTCCGATAACTACGTCTGGTGGAAAATCATCTACCGGTGGTGGGAGTAATGAAGGGATAATGGGTGTGGATGGTGGAGTTCCAATGGTTATAACCGGCGGAGTTAATGTAGATCGGTCTAATGGCGGTGGAAGAAGGAAATTTGGAGATGGTGGTGGTGATTGAGAAGTTATACCAGGAGGTGATAACCAAGTTACTGGGGTCATAGGTGGGATGTCGGCGACTAATGGTGGAGAAGGTGAACCAAGGATTCCTGGAGTTCCACTGCCTAAAACAGGAGGGGGAAGTGAACCGATGATCCCCGGAGTGCCACCACCTAGAAGAGGAGGTGGTGGAGGAGAATTGGTGATTCCTGGAACTCCACCACCTAAAAGAGGAGGAGGTGTAGCAATGATCCCCGGGGCGCCGCCACCTAATAGTGGAGGTGGTGTCATTGTTACTGGTGGTTGTGAAACTGACCCGCCAGGTTGTGATGGTGGTGGAGATAGTACTAAAGGAAACGGTGGTGAAGGCAAAGAGGAAGATAATGGTGGAGGAAGCGGTGCAGAAGGTGGAGGAAGTTGTAACACTGGTGCACTAGGTGGAGGAAGTTGTAACACCGGTGCACTAGGTGGAGGTATGATCGCTGATGGTGTTGGTGGTGAAAGAACGGGATAAAATGGAGGAAGTAGAATCGGCACAGGGATAAACGGGAGAACATGTGCTGCTGGTGGCGGTGAAGCTGGTACCGATGAAGCTGGCGCCGGGACACAAGTAACACAAGGCTGAGGAGGAGGTGATTCCGCGACTGGCGTTGGCGTACAAGTAACACAAGTCTGTGGAGGAGGTGGTGCCGGAGCTGAAACACAAGTAATGCATGGTTGCGAAGGAGGCGGTGATGCTGGCAGTGGTGGTGGTGGACAAGGAACTAGAGTTGGTGGTGGCGGCGACGGTGGAGGTGGACAAGGAACTGTAATTGGTGGTGTTGGGGATGGTGTCGGAACCGTCGGCGGTGGTGATGCTTCTACACAAGTAACACACGGCGGTGGTGGTGATGATGGTGGTGTTGTGATAACCGGAACCATAGGCGGCGGTAGTGAAACCGCTGGTGGTGGTAAAACTACCGGAGGAGGAGGCAAGAAAGGATTTTGAGGACAAGGGACAATAGGAAAATTCCATTGACCACAAGTACCAAAAATACACCTGAAAAACACATCACACTTTGATGAATACACTTCCTTGCTTCTATATCGACTCCTTCTTCTGTTTTTATCTCTTCTGTTTCTTCTAACCAAACCATTCTTGTCTTCTTCATGTCTGAATCTTCTCTGTGGATTCTCTATAGCTTCTGTTACTGAAACACTTATGAAAAGCAATATAACTACACATCTTACTACAATTTTCTTCATCTCTTTTACGCATGCAAGAAATAAAACTAGGCATCTGTATTATTTATAGTCGATTTTTGTTTTGGTAATTCAATAAATGTTTTGGTAATAATGAGAATATTTATTTGGTTACACAATTCAATGTAAAGAAGCAATAACTAGAACTGACTATGAAATTTAAAGCTCTGTGGTTAGTGTTATACAGCACATAGTCTCTCAGTTCAAAGAATATTGAAGTGAATATCGACATTGAATTGACTTGGTAATTGTTGTCTTATCCTACGCCGTTAATTCAGCTGCTCAGCAATATTTTTTTTAAAAAATTAATTAATTGTATTTGATTTAAAGAAAGTATAAAATCAACTCTCAGATTTGAAATGAAAAAAAAATAAACAAAAAATTATATCGAAAAAGGATCAGATTATTATTTTTTATGTGGAAAGAAATAGGTTTTTTTTTGTCAATAATGGAAAGACATAGGTTTAATAAGGTGATAACGTATATCAATCGTAACCGTATTTCGGACTGTTTTGTTTATAATCGTAACCAGGCTGTAACCGTATAAAATGGTTAATAACCATAACAGTAACCGTAAAATTTTTACGGTTGACGGTTACAAACCGTAACCGTATAAAAATAACGGTTAACCGTACGGTTAAAAACATTTTTGTTAAAAACCGTAAAATTATAACTGTAACCGTTTACAAAAATAAATAAAGTAAAAATATTTATATTAGATAATATATATTTTTGAAAAAATAAAAATATATGAAGGTAAATTGACCAAGTTATTATTGATTAACCGTTTATAATCGTAAATTAACCGTTTATAACCGTAAATTAACCGTTTGTAACCGTAATTTTGATCATAACTGTATTAACCGGATCTTTAATGGTTCATATTAAGGTTAAAAAATATTATAACCATAACCGATGGTTAATCAACCGTAACCATAACAACCATAACTGTGGTCATTTCCACCATCGTGTGGGTTGTTTGATTTACCATGATAGACAACCAAACTTAAGATATTCGCTGAGAATATGTGGCAAGTAATAATGCCTTGGACGAGTTTAATTAATGGGTTTTCTCAAAATGGCGAAACTGAGATTTCAACGTATTTTGAGATGTTGGAGATAGGCTTGAAGCCTAATGAATACACAGTTAGTTGCTGCTGTGCTCTCTGCATATTATTCAAAATCTGGCGCTCTTGGATCAGGAATAAGAATTCATGGGTATATCTTGGACACAGGTCGTTCCAACTGTAACAGGGGACCCAAGCGAGGTGTGAAAATTTGGGGCCCTTTTCCAACTATAATAGGGGCCCAAACGAAAATCCGAAAATTTGGGACCCTTTTAAAATTAAAAAAAAATAAAATATGCATCTATTGGTATCAAATTCAAGTATTTAAGTAATAACAAAAATATCCTAACCACTAGACTACAAACATAATTAATGTCTTATTTACAAACACAGAATTTCATATATATCTTAATAAATTGTCAAAAATTGGGGCCCAAAAATTCCAAAATTAATAAATTGTCAAAAATTGGGGCCCAAAAATTCCAAAAAAAATCGGGAACCCTAAACGATCGCTTATGTGGCTTATGCCACGGAACGGGCCTGATTGGAGTTAAACTGGATAGAGCTACTAAACGATCGCTTATGTGGCTTATGCCACGGAACGGGCCTGATTGGAGTTAAACTGGATAGAGCTATAGGGACAGGTCTGGTTGGTTGACTGTGCAGCTGGCTATTGTATTCAGTAATATGAATCATAAGGATATACTTTCTTGGACTGCTATGATACAAGGTTTGGCGATTCATGGACGTTTTCATAGTGCCTTTGGACGCAAGACAGTTTCATTATTTCAAAAAAAGGAAGTTGTTCATGTGGTGATATAGTTGCTTAGTTGGGTGTCTTCAGGTTCATCAACAACAATGACTCAAAACCTAAAAGAAGATTGTGAACTATATAGTTCGCTATAAAATTTGAGAATCCAAAATAAGTCTTAAAAGTCTTGTAAATCAATAAGTTTTATGCCAGAAAAAAGTATTCAGATATAATTAAGTAGCAAATTCAACAATTCTCTGGTTCGTTGCAGCTCAATTCAAAGATTTCTGATTAACTCAATCTCTGGCACTTTCTGGTGATCTTCTGATTGAACTTCTTGTAGCTTGGCCACTGCTGCTTCTATGTTTGACCCGTTGCTTGTTGAGAATGACTTTGGAATGAGCATAATACTCCTTTCCACCATCCCTTGCCTAATCAAACACGAAACAAATGCAATCTCTTCCTTTGAGCCCTTGAAGTTATAAATCAACACAAAATTCACACGAAATTTAGCATTAGGGAACGAATCTTCGTCCACCCACAACTTCTTCTGCCAACCATCAAGTTCTTTTTCACTAGAACTAGGAACATTGTTTCCCTGCACAACATTTTTTTCACTAGAACTAGGAACATTGTTTCCCTGCACAACATTACCAATTACGGTTTGTTTCACTAGGACTAGAGGAACTTTTAAATTACTAATTCATTGTTTATACTACCTTAAACTTGATCTCAATTCCCCTCGAGTCTTTAAAATTAGACCATAAACATAAGACCTGGTGTAACCTCTCTACTTCTGTACTTCTGTCTGATTCATTAAATCTACAGCCACTGATAAGGTTGCGCTCTGTACTTCTGTCTGATTCATTAAATCTACAGCCACTGATAAGGTTGCGCACATCTCTCTCAGAAAGTCAAACTCACCAATTCTGTTCACAAGTTCTTCGTGCCCACTGTTTTTTTCCTGGTCAATCATACACCAAAACAATGTACTCAAATATATTATCACCGTTTTATATATATTCAAAACACATGAAGAAACATATATACCTTTGATATGTTGTAGATGATGTTAAGCCAGTGAGTAGTCCATCCAAGATCAATAGCGTCTTCACTAAACTGGAGATTTGGTGAATGGAGCAAAAACTCACATCCCATCCCAAAGGTATCTTTGGCAACTAGTATATCCAGACTAGGTGATGACACTATAACTTTATCAATGCCACTTATGGAACTCATTTCCAAGAACTTTAACTTAATGTTCTCAATCTTCAAAGTAAAACGTTTGCGGCGTGTATCAGTGCAACACTTGACGTTTAGTACTAGCACCTCGAGAGAAGGGCAAAATGTGAGTATATTGTTAAAGACTCCAATCTCAGGGGAATAGATATATAAAAGTTTGAGGATCTTGATATTAGAGCAGTTTCTAAAGGGACGTGAGCTTGTGAGATAGTATGAATTTAGGGAGAGTGACATAAGGCTCGGATGGGAGAAAGAGCAACGGGGAAAGCATGATGAAAGTAAATTGGGTAGTTGATACATAGTATCATTATCAAGTGTGAGATTTTTGGTGTGCTTCATCCAAATCAAAGAATGAATCCAAGTATTGAGCAGTCCATGTACACATTCGTGTGAGGAATGGGTGATTGCACAGCTCTCTAGATCTCCATAATGATTGTTTATAACCCTAGTCAATTCAGCAGCATCTGGATTATCTCTCTCAGAAAGTCAAACTCACCAATTCTGTTCACAAGTTCTTCGTGCCCACTGTTTTTTTCCTGGTCAATCATACACCAAAACAATGTACTCAAATATATTATCACCGTTTTATATATATTCAAAACACATGAAGAAACATATATACCTTTGATATGTTGTAGATGATGTTAAGCCAGTGAGTAGTCCATCCAAGATCAATAGCGTCTTCACTAAACTGGAGATTTGGTGAATGGAGCAAAAACTCACATCCCATCCCAAAGGTATCTTTGGCAACTAGTATATCCAGACTAGGTGATGACACTATAACTTTATCAATGCCACTTATGGAACTCATTTCCAAGAACTTTAACTTAATGTTCTCAATCTTCAAAGTAAAACGTTTGCGGCGTGTATCAGTGCAACACTTGACGTTTAGTACTAGCACCTCGAGAGAAGGGCAAAATGTGAGTATATTGTTAAAGACTCCAATCTCAGGGGAATAGATATATAAAAGTTTGAGGATCTTGATATTAGAGCAGTTTCTAAAGGGACGTGAGCTTGTGAGATAGTATGAATTTAGGGAGAGTGACATAAGGCTCGGATGGGAGAAAGAGCAACGGGGAAAGCATGATGAAAGTAAATTGGGTAGTTGATACATAGTATCATTATCAAGTGTGAGATTTTTGGTGTGCTTCATCCAAATCAAAGAATGAATCCAAGTATTGAGCAGTCCATGTACACATTCGTGTGAGGAATGGGTGATTGCACAGCTCTCTAGATCTCCATAATGATTGTTTATAACCCTAGTCAATTCAGCAGCATCTGGATTATTAAATCTTCTTCGAGTATTCAATACGAGATGAGGCAATTTCTTCCACACATGTTGCCATCGTTTTGATGCAACACTCGTCCTTATTGCTTCTTTTGTAGGAAGTTCCGATAATATCAAGAGCAATATATCGTCAGGGAGTTTGCTGATCCAATCAACATTATCACCATTTTTCTTTCTCTTGTACCTTTGCACAACAACCTGCAACTATATAATTGATCAGCAAAATCAATACTTTTCTCTAACAAATACATACCAATTGATTCATTCTCACCATCATCACACTAGTAAACAATTGTTTAATACCTAAAGACTAAACTCTAAACCCTAAATCGAACAAATGCTAGATTCAATACTTGCATCTTAGCGATTAGATGAGAAACAGAGAGAACTCACAGAATCCATTGCTCAAACGGAATTGAAACGAACTTCAGGCTTCTGATAACTATGATTGTAAGATAATTATTGGAGAACAAAGATCAAACTCGATAGATATCACCAGACTTCCTGAAAAATCTTCTTGCGGGAGAACGAAGCCAGAGAATAAGCAAAACTGAGGCAGGAAATCTT
>CM071717.1:28029188-28044871 GCA_036630335.1 Physaria fendleri
CAAACCATTTAAAAAAAAAAAAAAAAAAAAACTTTTGTAAAGCCTCTACTAATTAAAGTAATTGAAAAAAAAAATATTATATGTGGCGTGACTAATATTTTGGCAGTAAATGATTTGATTCATTCTTACCGTAAATAGAGTGATTTGTTACCAAAAATATTCGATTTTGATGATCATAATATTGATATAAAAAGTATATTCTTATTAAAAAAATTCCAAATATAATATTTTTATCAAAGAAGAAAAAGAAACATAAGATCTCCGTATCTGCGACCGTGTACAAAATGTACATGCATACCATGATCAATATAGAATTAAGATACAAAATACAAATGTCACATATTTAGAAACACGTTAACCAATAACATAATCAAATTAATTACATATATATAATTAGAAATTTTATAAAG
The DNA here is from genome assembly GCA_036630335.1 of Physaria fendleri. Classification (NCBI taxonomy): domain Eukaryota; kingdom Viridiplantae; phylum Streptophyta; class Magnoliopsida; order Brassicales; family Brassicaceae; genus Physaria; species Physaria fendleri. The sequence continues at coordinate 28,029,599 of CM071717.1, forward strand.
TAAAAAGATCGTCTCTAATCTCTATCTTCTTTCCCTGAAAATCCTCATTTTCTTGACTTGCTCAATTTTACTTCTTCTCCTTATACCCCAAAAATAAAGGTACAATCTTTAACCCTAAAATCTCCAATTTTTCAATTCTCCGGCGAAAATGTCTCACCTTGACGATCTTCCACCAACTCCAGGAAAATACAAACCCGAAAAAGCTTCAATTTACTGGATTATCCACCGTTATCTCCGTCTCTCAAAAATCACTCTTTGGGCTTTTCTTTTTCTCACTCTCTTCTTCATCTACCTAATCTTATTATCCCCTCCTCCATCTCCATCTCGCCGTAATCTCAACGATTCTTCAACCAATTCCGCCGCAAAATACGGCGGTTCTCACTGGGAAAAACACGTTCGTAAATCATCTCGTCCTAGGTCTCGCGGTGGTTTAACGGTTTTAGTCACCGGAGCTTCTGGATTCGTTGGTACTCATGTTTCGATTGCGTTAAGAAGACGAGGAGATGGTGTTCTAGGTCTTGATAATTTCAATCGGTATTATGATCCAAAGCTTAAACGAGCAAGACAAAATCTTTTAGAAAGATCAGGTGTATTCGTTGTAGAAGGAGATATAAACGACGCCGTTTTGCTCAAGAAGCTCTTTGATGTTGTTCTATTCACACATGTTATCCATCTTGCTGCTCAAGCTGGTGTACGGTATGCTATGCAAAATCCAGGATCATATGTTAATAGTAACATTGCTGGGTTTGTTAATCTATTAGAAGTAGCTAAATCAGCTAATCCTCAACCTGCTATAGTCTGGGCTTCATCTAGCTCTGTTTATGGTTTGAATTCTAAAGTACCCTTTTCGGAGAAAGATCGAACAGATCAACCAGCGAGTTTATATGCAGCTACTAAGAAAGCAGGTGAAGGCATTGCACATACTTATAACCATATCTATGGTTTATCACTTACTGGTTTGAGGTTTTTCACTGTTTATGGACCTTGGGGTAGACCAGATATGGCGTATTTCTTCTTTACTAAAGATATTCTTAAAGGGAAGACGATTAATGTGTTTGAATCTCCTGATAAAGGTAGTGTTGCTAGAGATTTTACTTATATTGATGATATTGTAAAAGGTTGTTTAGGTGCTTTAGATACTGCTGAGAAAAGTACTGGTAGTGGTGGGAAGAAGAAAGGTCCTGCTATGTTTAGGATTTATAATTTGGGGAATACTTCACCTGTTCCTGTTACTAAGCTTGTCACTATATTGGAGAAGCTTTTGAAGGTGAAAGCTAAGAAAAAGATCATGCCTTTACCTAGGAATGGGGATGTCGAGTTCACCCACGCGAATATCACTTTAGCGCAAGCAGAAATTGGGTATAAACCTGCGGTTGATCTTGAAACGGGGTTGAAAAAGTTTGTTAAATGGTACATGAGGTTTTACCATGGATCGAAGAAGAAGAAGAGTTCATGGTGAACTCCTCTCTCAGCCTCTACGTGGTCTTTGTTTCCTCTTCTTGAGCTCGGAGTTCGGTCTAAGGCTAGGCTTTGAAACGGAGCACTTGCAGTGTTATGGACAAAGACTTGGTTATCTCAAACATAAGGCTATTCTACACATAGCATTGTTTCTGTGTTGCTAGATTTTGTTTCATTTATTTGTTAGTAGATTTTGAGCAATGTACAGCTTCAAACTCAATGGGTTTATCAATCTTGTCAGAAGAATAAATTAGTTTGGACTTTGATGCCTACACTCTTGTAGTAATTCATCTTTTTGTTTACTTGTGAATTCAAACAGAACTTGTAACAATGCTATGATGTTATCAACAAGGTCTTGAAGATCCAACACTATCTTCATTATCATCTATCTTCCACCAATCACCATCATCTCCAATCTCAACCTCTGTTACGTTCTCAATCTCATCATCATTATAATCAAACTCATAATCCCAAACTCCACAAGAACCTCCTCTCTCTTTCTCAGGATCATAAGTCCACTCCAATTTCTTCAACACATCTCTATCATTCCACTTTCCTGTAACCTTCTCAACTTCCTTCTTCGCCTTCCCCATCACAACTTCCTTCCACGAATACGCAACATCAGCTACTCTCTTCAACGCGCCTTCATTCAAATCACCAACCACAACAGTCCTCAAACACCTCTCTTTAGCTTCCCACAAAACCTCACTAAAACCAGAATCATCAGACACAAGAACAACACATTCCACTTCTCTCTTATCCATCACATCAACCATATGTTCCTTCAACGCCTTATCCGCAGCTTCTGGCTTATCACTCACCATTTTCACCCAAAACCCAGCTCGTTTCAACTCATCTGCTAACCCATAACCTTCCTTTGGAGTCATTATCTTCCTCGCTGCTCTTTTATACTTCTCAATCTTCATTGAATACTTAGCCACAAGCCTCACTCTTTGATGTCCTTTTGAAGATTCAATCTGTCTCATACGTTTTTGATTCTCTGTCTCGTGAATCTGCTTGAAATGATTGATTAGTTTCTCATTAGTATAAAATCTCCGATCACAAACACCGCAGAAGTAGGGTTCCGGAGGTTTAACTAAACCTTTGTTCTCCAATTGGTTCAGCAATTTTCTATCTTTCCTCTGTTCTCTAACTTGTAAAGGAACGTAGCTGAATGCGTGACGATTCGCGTACGCCACCATCAGTTTCACGAATCCAAAAGACGACGCGGCGGTTCGCAGCTTGAAGGCGGCATCGTATGGCGGGAAAGAGGCTGGTGGTTTGTTGTCTAGATCCCAGAAAATCGCTACTCGGATTTGGGGTTTAGGGTTTGAACTAAAGCTAAAAGCTTTGATTGAAATGAAACATGAGATTTGAGGTTTTGGTCTCCAATTTCTCTGGATAAATCTTGAGAACATCGCCGGAATTTTCGAATTGACGGTGACGATGAGAGATTTGAAAAATCCGGTAAAAATACCCGACACGGATCCGATTAAAGTTCGGAGATTCTTATGAATAGAGTTGAGCTAAGAAGACGAACTAAATTTGAAATTACAAAAATAACGCATATAACCCTATACTTTGTAAAAGTTAAAATTTATTTTCCATAAATTTAATAGATAACAAAAACACCAATGACCGTAGAAAATATACATATTTTTTTTAATTGAATTACATTTACTAGTAAAATCATTTACTGCCTCCATTTTCAAAAAACAACACTTTCTAAATTTATTTGTTGTTGTTTAAAATTATTTTTTTGTATAATTATGGTAATTAATATTGTTGATTAATCTGCAAGATAACTATTAATTAAATATATTCAAGTCTGAAATTTTATTGGTTTATGATTAATAGCACTTTAGTTAACACTAAAGATTCCTCTACATTACACACCATTGAAACATACAAAAGAATTCTTGCTTTGTGAAACTTTCACAAATGTGAAGACAAAAGCAAAACAGATAAGAAATACAAATTATGTGATACATAATAAAGAACACTAAACCCATTGTCTTGAGATGAAAGCATCACTGTGAATCAAAACCAATGTACAGTAGTAACACAACGTGAAAAGCACATAACACTGATAAACTTCACCAGCTAATTGTGCTAATTTGAGCGTGTCCTCTTCTGATGAACTTTGCAACTCAATGGTGTCTGTGGGCAAAGGCGGATCATTGGAGCTTCCTGAACTTTCTGGAAACGTTGGCGATTTATCCGAAGATGAACTTCCAGAGCCTTGAGGCATATCTTTCTCTTCATCAGTCTTCTTCTTACCCTGACTGCTACTGTCTGTGCCATCTGCGCCATCTTTCGAAATGGTGTTAACCACTTCGAGTTCTGGTTCTACTCCTACCCGCCTTAAGTGCAGCTAAAAAGTATAAAATTTGGGTTCAAGCTACCGAGTATACGTATTACTAAGAATTGGGATCTAGATATATGTACCTGTAGATGTAAATTGACTTCGTCGGGCCGTGATAAGAATGGGAAATCTCCTCCTGTCTTTAAGTAAGCTCTTCTTGCTTCGGGATACCGCTCTGTAAGTTCATCTTTAAGATGTTGTGGTATTGCGCAGTAATCATTTGTCTGATTTAGAAGACAAAACAGTATTGTGAGACAAAAAGATATAAACTAGCTTGAAGATAGATAATACCAAAAGTCTAAGGTAGAATTGATAAAAACCTACATCCATTATAGTGATGGACGAACCAGAGAGTAGTAGAGATCCCACGGAAGCTGCTTCCACTGTTAAAGTTAACCGGGAAGCTAAATCATCTTTTGACAATCTCTCGACCTAAATCAAAGCAAACAAAATGAACCGGTATGGTAAGTTCATCTAAAAAGCCTTTTCACATGTTATGTAGAGCCGTTCAGAAACATATCTGAAGAGAAAATAATCAAGGGAACCACCTGAGAAACAGAAAAGTCGACAGAGTCAGCGATAAAGGGTTCGTGAGGTCCATCACGTAGTCCTGTTAAGACGTATCGTTTCAACAAAAAAGAAGGGGTCCAAGTAACACTGCACAGTGCACCCCGAAAAGTTTGGAGGATCAGTACTAATCCTTAGGGACTAAAAAGAATAATAATAAGAGAGAACAATTATATAAGAGAGACATACAAAGGAGCCCATGGCATTGCAGCAGCGAAAGTGCGAGTATCCAAATATGTATTTGATAGAACCAATGATTTAACCCGTCTTGGACGGTGATGAGCAAAGAGTTGTGCTAAGAAGCCTCCAAGGGAAGTACCGTAGAGATGCACCTATTAACAATAGTAAAGTACAATCTTTTACAATGCTATATCTTTTTGTTGCGGTAATACGAATTAGAGACCTAGATAGTGATTAGTAACGAAAAATATCTTACGTGATGAACATCAATGGTGTCCAAGAATTTCTCAAATGCTTGAATCCATTCATGATAATTCCAAACCCGTGGAATATCAACTGAAATTACCCGATAACCCTGAAATCGCAGATTTAACAACATTCAAGAAAACAAGTTCCACAAGGATACAGCAACACAAAATAATCTTAGTTACCATATACCCTAACAAATGTTTAAAGCTACATCTGATAAATCAAAAAGATTATTTCAAGATGCAAGTTCAAATACTAAAATTTGAGATACCTTTATAGAGAGTGCCATAATCTGTTTATAATAAACATCTGCAGTTCCTGCACTTCCAGGAATACATATGAGCGGAGGAACTTTCTTTGGACCAAAGTCATAGTAACGCCATTGCTTTGTCGCAATCTGCAGTAAGATGCACAATGAAGCTCGATATAAGATCTTTTATTCTATAAGAGACTCTAAACATGATGAGAACGATTAGAAGAGATTAAGAAACAAGCATAACCAAAGACAATACACTTAGTAAGTAAGGCTTGCTCATAGATCAAATCAAAAGCAACCCCAGAGGAATCTACAGAAGTTAAAAGATCAAAACAGAGAGTAACATATATCACTAACCTAATGACTAACAAGTTATAGCTTTTAGACAAGAACCCAAAATTGATTCACTCAAGTATCATCATAAATGACAGCTAAAATCATTCGTAAAGCCTAAGAAAAGGGTTCAATTTAACTTTAAGCATAGATTCAAAATCCTAATTATGACAATTTCAGCTGCATAAACCCATGTGAGATTGAACTACTCATATCAAGAATTCTAACTAAAATTAGCCGCAAAACAATTAATACCAATAAGCGACTAATAGAAAATCAAAACTTTCTTAAAAAGCTCAATATTAACCTGATTCAAGAAGCGTAAAAGAAATACAGAATCGAGATTGAATCAAAATTTAGAAAGAAGAAGAAGAAACTTACGGGGATCTTGTGAAGAGGAACTTGAGATTTGAAGTAGACGTAATCTCCTGGCGCCGAGAAGACGCCTTTCATAGCCGATCGGAGATTTTCCACATCAGAAGATCGAATCGATCAAATCCGTCAAAAATAAAATGTGACTTTTTAATTTTAGTTAACAAAAAAAAATATACTATAATTTAATTTTCTTTTTTTTGGTCAACACTATAATTTAATTTTCATATTCTTTATTTAACTGTGAATAAACCAATGTTCAAAAATTCGCAAGGCGGTGGCTAGGCATGGACGTTCGGGTATTCGGTTCGGTTTCGGTTCGGGTCTTTCGGGTTTCGGTTCTTTCGGGTATTAAAAATTAGGACCAGTTTAAGTACTCACTAATTTCGGTTCGGGTTCGGTTCGGTTTTTTTGGGTTCGGGTTCGGTATAGTTACTTAAAAATGAACCCAAATAGTAACCAAAACCAAAAATGGTTCTGTTCGGTTCGGGTTTTGTGGTTACTTGTACCCGTAATTACCCATATAAATCAAAATTATATTAAAAAAAATATTTAAAAATAAATTAAAATTATTAGATTTGAATGTAGATATGATTAAAAATAACCAAATATAAACAAAAATAAATAAATATATTATATAAATACTTAATATTATAACTAATTATAACTAACATACCTAAAAATTACTAATTACGTCTGAACAATATCATCGTTGAAGATTTTGTTTTTTCTTTTCTATTTATGTGATTTTTTTTCGTTCGTTATAATTTTGTTTCCGTTAATTTCATTTGTATACAATAATATTCTAGTATAATATCTTATATAATATTTTAAAACTACACATTTGAATACGTGATTTGCCCAAGCCATTAGCTTTTAAAATTAAATGAATTTAATTATTTACTATAATAATTCTAAAAGATAAATTTAAAATATTGTTATAATAATATTTGTTAGTTAATAATACAAAAAGATAAATAAAAGTTTAAATATATAATAAAAATCTGTAGAAAAGCGTAATTTTTTTTATTACTCTCTGTTTCATATTTTAAATCTAAATTTTACATCAGTTGTATTAAAAACTCTCCCAAGAGATTTTAATAATTTCTTCTCCCATTGGTAGAACCCACACCATGGTTTCTTAACACTTTTAAGCAGCTTCTTCAAACCTAGTGATCTCTTGTAACACTTATGCAGTTCTTTCATCTTCAAACCTAGTGATCTCTTGTAACACTTATGCAGTTCTTTCAAACCTTCTAACACACAAACAAAATGAATATAATCAACTACTAGAAAATCTATTAATTTGCCCTTGCCCAGCAATTGTATAGAGTATGACACAAACTACAATCAATTAAAAAACAGAGAGGAGTACAAGAACATGTTAACTTTAGAGCTGAAGTTATGTTTCCTTTTTTTTATTGTCAGGTGAACTGAAGTTATGTTTCCTCAGAAAAAATATTGTAATTTGTTTACAAAAAGGCCAACTTTAAAAAAACAGACCATAAAAAGGAAAAGAAACAGAGTCTGACCATGAAATCAGAACAAACCTGTTACAAGTTGCTCAAGAACCTACAAAATAAATACCTATTATTACTGTTAAGGTTTATGAGTTTCCAACTCAAAACCAATTGGCAATGAGTGGATTGGCCCATATCTCTTATATATTGCTCTGTCCCTCCACATCTATCTGATGTGGGATCTTTCTCCACACTACCCCTCGTTCTCCACACTACCCCTCGAGATAATGGTCCGTATAACCATTAATCTCGACAAATCCTAATCGAGGATCAGTTCACGTGAAACCGGCTGTATCGTCAGTCCGGTTTCGGGTCATATCGATTGGACTATATATCGGACTCAATCGATTTCGGGTCGGTGGGGCAGTGTGAAGTAGTCTCTGATACAATGTTAAGGTTTATGGGCTTCCAGTGAAGTAGTCTCTGATACAATGTTAAGGTTTATGGGCTTCCAACTCAAAACCAATTGGCAATGAGTAGATTGACCCATATCCCTTATATATTGATCTGTTCCTCCACATCTATCCGATGTAGGATCTTTTCTCCACAATTACAAAAACTAAGCGGATCTCAATAGACATTACAAAAATATTCTATATTATTTAATATAGAATATGTCAAAAATAATAATTCATGAGATCTCTACGCATATCAAGTAAGTAACGATGATCTTAACGGTTGAATTCTAATTTTTTTAATAATTTTTGTGATTAATTTGTCAAAACGAGAAGTCACAATTAGTATGTGCAATTATAAAGAAACAAATTATTTAAGTGTAAGGAAACTGATTATTTTAAAATAGAAGGTCATAAATCGGTTTACCGGTTCAATCCGATAATATAAGTATATAACTCGTCAAAAATAACCACTAATGGACAAAAAGATGGAACCTCCGAAATTTTATATGCGAAAGAAAAATAAACACTCAAAAACACCTGCGCTATTTAAAGATACACAAACCAAACTACTTACACTAATTTGGGTTTTACAATTTTCTCGGGTTTCCTCTAAACCAAAGAAACATGCAAGTGAAAAATGGTAACAACTTCAAGGTAGTGCTGACTCACGAGTATCTAATCTCCTTCCTTGAGAATGTTTTATCTTTCTTGTGTAGAATTCATTAGCTCTCTGCAAATTGATCTTCAATATACATTTGAGCCGCAGTGGAAGAAGATTTAGATTTCATGGATTGGCTAACCTATCTTCTCTTTTAATGATTTAACCACATATATATATTAATGACTCTCCGGTAACCTGCAGAAGTAGCGTAATAGTAATCAGCAAGTATCTTGGGATGTTTCATAAACTCTCACACAGATCACAATCTTTGGGGTATCGTCTGTTCTTTTAACATCTAGAGAAAGAAACTACTTACCGCCATGGGAACTCGGAAAGAAACTACTTACCGCCATGGGAACTCGCTTGTGTCTATTCCAGCTTGGTGAAGCTCATCGACGTATTGTAATGCTTCCCGGCATTCCTCTCTGTCATCATAGAACTCTTTCTTATCACCTTCGAGCTGATATGCTTCATGGCCTTTCCCTGCTACAACCTGCAAAACAAAAACAGAGCAGTGTCAAGCTTACCCGAAACACATCATTTGATTCTATTACTTTGATTGCTTGCTACGGTTTTAAATCTAGTAGCTTTACTGTACAAACTAAAGACAATGGGTTTATTTGAACACTTACAACCATATCACCTTCTTCACCCATAGCAACAGCACAACGCACAGAGAATGGGTTTATTTGAACACTTACAACCATATCACCTTCTTCACCCATAGCAACAGCACAACGCACAGCTACACGTAATGGGTTTATTTGAACACTTACAACCATATCACCTTCTTCACCCATAGCAACAGCACAACGCACAGCTACACGTCTAATATCGTGAAGAAAAAGTCTATGACCATTTGCCAAAGGTGGATAGTAATCGTTTTCGCCATGTTTTAAATACTCTTGCATTGTCCATCCAATTCCAGCCAACATATCATCCAAGATATCCACTAAAACCACATTGGAATTTTTTCCTAATTATTAATATACTTTAGAAAGAGCACACACTCAAGGTTTATAGACTCGACCTAATGTTAGAATTACTTACAGGGATCTTCATTCCTCGGATTATCAGATGTCAACATCGTCACATCGCTCTTTTCAGTAGCTACTTTTGTCATTAGTGGTCTTTTCCCTCTTTCATTCTCACCCTCACAGCCAATAACTTCAACAATAAAGGCCATATAAGATAATCAGATGACCACATGAGTAAATACTATAAGGAGCATTAGATGGATGGAAGAAAATTTATGTACCAGTAATGATTCTTCTTGGTTTAAGCTCTCGGATTGAATCTAGTAGCCTCGACAAGCCATCAGGTGTGTTAGCATGATCCACAATAACACCAAAAGCTTGTTCTTCATCAATCGACAAGCCATCAGGTGTGTTAGCATGATCCACAATAACACCAAAAGCTTGTTCTTCATCAATCAATTATATTATAAATATTATGCCGTCCTAACAAACCCGAAGAGATCTCCAGAATCCCTTGAGGGGTATTAACCAAAACCTGTGTCTCAAACAAAGAAAGCTCAAACTTTAACGGGTGAACATCAGCTTTCGTGTTCTCCATTGCAAATGTCACAACAGGAACGTTAGGATTCCCTTGTTGGATGAAAAAAGCTGCGTTTGGATCGTCTATGTTAACTATTTTCCTGTGTCTTTCCGGATCAACCATTCGTGCAAACAACTTGGCTTCAGCATCTCTATACTCTTCATCTGTACCACCAAAATTAGCATTCTCTTTTGTCAAATTTGTAAAAACCGCAATGTCAAAATCCACTTCATCACATTTCCCTAAAGCAAGTTCCTGATGAGAAGTTTCCATTACTAAAGCTTCAGTTCCATTATGCAACATCTTAGCCATCAAACTCTGAACCATAACGGCATCAGGATTCGTTGTAGCAATAGGCGTATCCAATTTGTTATCGCCATGAATATAACAAGAAACTGCTGCTCTGCTTCACTCAAGAAAGTTTCACTTCCTACACAGCACACAAAGAGATCTCCAGCGCTTACACCTCTCGAATCGTGCTGGATTCCAGTTATTTCAACATCTAAATCACCGTAAACTGAGATTGGTACCACTTTACTCTCATCTAAAAGCTCAGCTAAACTCATTTTGAACTTAGGTTCCACAATTCTCACTTTAGATCCACCAAAATCATCGAAATCGAATTCAAATTGATGATCAGTTCCAATTTCTTTCTTCTTGTTGATCCTAGTGTTCCCTTCCTCATCAATCCAATCTTCTTCATCAGAAGCTTCTGTTAAACCAGTTAATTTATCAATTTCATCCAAATCTACAACTTCTTCCTCATCAAGCTCATCAACAACATCTGTAGTATCACTTTCTTCCTCATCTCCCTACAACTTCTTCCTCATCAAGCTCATCAACAACATCTGTAGTATCACTTTCTTCCTCATCTCCCTCGTCAATCTTCTTAGACAACGTTGTTTTAGGAGGATTAGGTTTGAGCAATCCTTGCTTAACGAACTCGCTTCGTTTCATAGAAATTGCTCTGTCAATATCAGAGAATAAATCGCCTCCAGATTCTTCGGTATCTCGTCCCGTCTCCGCCGCGTCTTCCACATCAGCAATAGCAGAGAGATAAGTGTTCCGATTCTTCTCGAAATCTTCTTCTTCTAGCTTCCGTGCACGAGCAGCTTGACGCTGTATCTGCTGAAACTTCGATACTCCATGCATTGAATCTTCTGGAGCTTCAGGTGGATCGTCATCTGCAGGGTTCGGGTACGAATTCCGGCGAGCAGGTCCCGCCGCCAAAGTGAGATTACGTGAATTTCGATAGAATGGTAAGATGACAGGTTTGTAAAAGAAAGACGATGTGGTTCCAGTTAAAGAGAGGAAGACTGGGTGAGGAGAAAGAAAAGTGAACGCCATTGGAGCAGACTGAGAAAACACTGAAAGGTTTTACAAAGGGGATAAGAGTTTTTAGTTCCAGATACGAAGGAATCTGAGACACGGATAAAACGCTGCGTTTCAAGTGTTGGGCCAATAAACGTGGCATACTACATGGGGCTTATATGACCATAATCATGGGTGGGCCAATAAACGTGGCATACTACATGGGGCTTATATGACCATAATCATGGGATTATTTGTTGTATAAGCCCAGCAATGTTGTTATTGTGACACCGTAGATAGTACACATTTTTTTTTTTTTTAACATTCCATTGGGTCTAATGACCTTTTACATGAAAGAGGGTGAGGGAAGTGGGTTCGAACCCCTGTACCATAGAACTTGGGAAGGTAATCTTTACCACCTGATCTACCTTGTCCCGACAGATGATACACATTTAAATTCGCATTATGAATATATTATCGTTTAACCCATAACGTATTTAATTCTCATAAACAATTTAAAGATTCAACTTTTTAGAAACTTTTTTAGATGAAAGGGTTGATGATTAACCTAAATCTTCCACAAGATTTTGCACATGGCCACTTTAATTTGTAATGTGGACCGACCACATTTTAAGTTAAGTTGGTTTATTACATTCTATGTGGTATTTTTTCCATCTACTTTTGCATTCCCTGCCCATTTCATAACACTTGAAATGAAATATAATTTTTTTAATCCAAATTCTAACATTGTCCCAGTTCAGAATATATATATATATAGACGGGTTAGGCGATTGCGTAGTTAACATTGTCCCAGTTCAGAATATATATATATATAGACGGGTTAGGCGATTGCGTAGTACATCGTTATTTTATGAGTATTTTTCAGCTTAATTTTTAAAATTTATAAACATATAGGAATTTCAAAAACATCGAAATTTTTAAAATAATTTTATTGATTAAAATATTATTTTTTTATATCGATAATATAAAAGACATAATTTCTTTTGATATCTAGAATATCTCAAAAAAAAAATATTGGACCGACTATATTCATAAATCTAATCTAAATTCAAATCACGTTAAATTCACTAATTTGAAGAAGTAATTAGTTTATAGATTGTGATTATAACCAATATTAATTGAATTTTTTGTTTCCTAAGATGTATTTCATTTTTCATTTCACATGTTATGAAATGCACATTATGTAAGAATTTTTGGAATTTTTTGTTTCCTAAGATGTATTTCATTTTTCATTTCACATGTTATGAAATGCACATTATGTAATGTATTTTTGGTCATAGTCTAAAACTGATACATTTTGATATAGTTAGATTATGCTGTAAGCAATGTAGTTAGTTTGATTAGTCAGACATGAGGACAATATATAGATCCACGTAATCACAATAAATTTTTTGTCAAACATATATTATATAATTAACATTTAACGTGTTATGAAATGAACATAACGTATTTTATGTTTTTTCCGTAGTCTAAAACTATTACATTAATATGTAGTTTGATTATGTTGTAAGCAATGTTGTTAGTTTGATTGATCAACATGTCAACAATTGAACAATATATAGATCAACCTAATCACAATATTCTTTTTGTCAGACATATAGTTAAGAATTTACACATATAGTTAAGAATTTACATATAACGTACGTTGTGTCCAAGTTGTATAATAAATATGATAAATTTATGGGAACAACGTATGCTGATTTCTTAAGTCTTAGGTTCAGAAATTATCATAGTTTTGTACAAAATTGAATTAAGAAATGGATATAATTCCTAGGATTTTAACAAAAATTTCTACTATTAACACCAAAAAAAAAATTCTACTATTAAATAACAATTAATATTAGTGGCATGTATGTATGATATGGGTTAATTTATAGTATAATCTATATAATCCTTCACAAGTCATATGTGTAACAATTCATTTACTGTATATAGGTATGTATGATTATAAATATGTATTTAAAATTCGATATAAATGTTTGTTTTTTGTTGTTATTGAACGGATGAGCTATAAAGTTTGTTGAAAAGTTAGATGGATTTTGATTTAAATGTTGGACAACCACATGTAAACCGTTAGAAGTCATACAATCATATTTATTTCTTCCATTTTTTTCATATAATTATATGAATAGACCATACGAATATGAGAATATCCAATCTCATTTTATTAATAACTTATTTTCATTGGCGTTCGTTGACTTAAGTATTAAACTAATCATACGATAAATCCTAAATGAAGTTTATACGATAAAGACTCGAGCAATAAACTAATCCTAGATGCTGGACTTTCCAATAACGTCCAATGCAATATTAACAAGAGTACATCGGATTACAATTTTTATAAGTACTACGTAATGTTACATTCTTTATTTATGTTTTATTAAGCATCCGATCAAATATTTTGAAATTACTTATTAATTAGAGAGACCAAGTAGTAAATGCAAAGCATGTAAACAGAAAAAAATAAAGAAATATAATGCCGTACTGGGATTGTCTACTACTCTTGCATATATTAAATGTGCATGTGTGTAGACGTATATGTCTAGGGATTGCCAAATTTACTTCAGTTCGAAGATATTTAAATGTAATCCAACATCGTTTATTAAATTATCGAATTGATATATATAGAAAACATGAACATTCACTGAGACGAAATACATTGTTATAAGAGTGAAAACTAAACATTTCCACGTTTAGAAAACAGAGTCTAATACTGTAGAACCGTAAAGCGGTTTAGAAATCGACAAAAATAAATCTTATATAAAACGAATCAGAAAATCGAAACAAAGCATGAAAAGGTTTTCGAAAACCGAAAAAAAACAGACCCGAAATCGGCTGTTAACTCTCCTTAACTGAATGAAGCGTCTGTATGTGTTCTCAGAGCTAAAAATAGCAAAAGAATCTTCCCCACGACTCAGTCTTTTCGCAACTACTTGGACGAGTGCAAAAAGAAAGGGACCATTCAACCACAAGGAATTCCCACGAACTCACGACCTGGCATGGCGGCAGTGGTGGTGGTGCGCACGTATGGATTCCCCTTTCCTCACACACCACATATGTTTTGAAACATTGTGGTGTGTAATCAGGACCGTTCCAATTGTAACTGGGGCCCCAAGAAAAATTCGAAAATTTGGAGCCCTTTTCCAACTTTAATAGGGGCCCAAGCGAAAATCCGAAAATTTGGAGCCCTTTTTTAATTTTTTTTTTAAAAAAATTATGCTTCTAATAGATATCGAATTCGAGTATTTAAGTAACAATAAAACTATCTTAACCACTAAACTACAAACATAATTAATATCTCATATACAAACACCAAATTTTATATATATCTTAATAAATTGTCAAAAATTGGGGTATATCTTAATAAATTGTCAAAAATTGGGGCCCAAAAATTCCAAAAAAATTGGGGGCCCTAAGCGATCGCTTATGTGGCTTATGCCACGGAACGGGCCTGTGTGTAATGGTATATAAACCATTACAAACTTTTGTTCCTAAGCAATGTGAGACAATGCATTTCATTAACTCTTTTGGGTTTACATTGTTTAGCCCATTTCTCATTCAAATTTCTTTCATAATTTATAAACCCATGGTTTAATAAATTTTGATCCAAAAAATACAACATGCGTAACCCGACGAAAGAACCTATAAGTACGGAATACATCGTCAAATAGTTTAGGGCGATGAAAATTACTCAGGAATACATCTTTATCCTCATGGTCTATATATATAATGGTAATAATCTCGGAATCTCTAGAAAAAGACCAAGACGAAATAGGTTTGAAAAGTCCAATATGTCAGAGTTTCTATTGTAGAAACCAAAGCTCGGTGTAGGAAATTCTCTTGAACGAGAGAATGATACTCTATAAAAGAAAGGAAGACTTTCGAACAGATAAAACTCGTCCCCGGAAATAAACTGAGTTCTCAAAATTGGAAAACCAAAAATGTAACATACGGAAATTTTAAGGATTTTTTTAGCATAAAAGCTGATAATAAAATCAAAAAAGTTTTCATACTTGGTATCTCAA
>CM071717.1:28069909-28080920 GCA_036630335.1 Physaria fendleri
CAAGGAGTTCAGAAGGCGTCCAGGAGAACATAGAAGAGCTAGAGATGTTGCTGGAAGCTTATTTTGTCGTCATTGATAGCACTCTAAACAAGTTAACATCGGTACTTTAATACCTCCTCTCTCTTTTTACTTTCCTTCTTTCTTCGTTATAAAGCTTTAATCATCTCTATCAATCTCTTTACAGTTAAAGGAGTACATTGATGACACTGAAGATTTCATCAACATACAACTGGTAACACCTCAAAATTCAACCTTTTCCATCTACCATTTTGAGAAACCATAAGAGCCTACTGAAAAAAAGTGTTGTGCAGGATAATGTGCGGAATCAGCTGATCCAATTCGAGTTGCTTCTCACGACTGCAACATTTGTTGTAGCCATATTTGGGGTTGTTGCTGGGATCTTTGGGATGAACTTTGAAATAGACTTCTTCAACCAGCCAGGTGCATTCAAATGGGTACTCATAATTACAGGAGTATGTGGCTTTTTCATATTTTCGGCATTCGTCTGGTTCTTCAAGTATAGAAGACTCATGCCTCTATAAGAGACATGAATAGGAATGACCCCAAGATAGCAGACATGAACTTGTATTGTTGTTTTACTTACATATATGATTTGTTTCCTTTTCACAATGAAATCTTCTGCATCTTTTTAATCACAGGCCTTGTCAACCCAAATGAGAGACTACATAATTGATTTGTACACATAAAATGCTATATTGCTACTTGTTTGAGGAACTGTAAGATTATCTACACGAGGGCCAATGATCCTTCAAAGACCTCCATTGCATTTTTAACAGTTCCAATGTCAATATCTGCTAGTTTTCCAGTCTTTGAAGCAACAGTTACACAGTTGTTCTTCTCTTCTGCATATGGTACAAAGAGCTTCCCTTTCTCTTCTGAAGAGAACAACCCAATACTGAAAAAACAGAAGCACACAACAACATGTCAATTCTTAAAAACATGGTTTAGTCTTATCTCTTAATCAATATATTTTTCACCTGGGTTTGTCTCGTGCATTCGCTAGGTGAATTGCAGCTGTGTTTGTTGCAATAACTCCAGCAGAATCATTTATCAGAGCAGCCAACTAAGTAAGACCAAGAAAAGAAATGAAGTAAGACCAGTGAATCATAAGAAATACAGACAGATCAGCATATATATACCTGTCCTGGTGTTGTGATGAACACTATAGATGTATCATCACCTATTATATACCTGTCCTGGTGTTGTGATGAACACTATAGATGTATCATCACCTATGATCTCTTCAACGTTTTCTCTCTCTTTCTCATGTGGGATCACAAAGAGTGGCTTGAATCCCCTGATATTTTTCAGAATCATATCTCAGAGAAATTTCAAATAAAGTTTACATTTTGAGGTTGTATAACTATTACCTTATAGCCTTTATAATCTTAGCCCATTTTTCAAGTGAAAGTAAACTATCACTATCTCCTTTTGATTGCATTGATGCCTTTGAATCTGATTCAATCCCATGAATCACTATAAACTTCCCTGTCGCAACTCCAGCATTCCTATACTTCTCAGCCACAACCTCTTTCAATTTCCGCGAAATCGATACCCTAAGTGGCAGAACAGGAGTCCTTGGAACACTCCTAAATGGTCTTCCTAACCAATCTTCCATCTGATTATACCTGAAACCATCAACTGAGTAATTTAGACTCTCTGAAAGATATGCAATTACTTTGGTTTCAAGAAACTCACATGCTATAACCTAATTCTAACCTAATTCTGAAAGGTTAGTATTTTCTGCAGTAAAGGTTTCAGACAGCATCAGACCAGCTCCAGCAGAGTTAACATTCGGGTAAATGTAACTAACTCTGTCTCGAGCCGTTGTCATGAACAGAAATGCAGCGTGGCCTAACCCTGCTAGCTTCGTGGACAGAATCATGTCATAGTACCTTCCCTGAAACATGACTTTCAAGAATAGTTAATTAACGAGTCTGATAACGTAATTAGATCAATCAAAGGTTGAATCTTTATTTAGAAAGTTACAAACTTTGAGAATTCCGATCATGTCTGTGTATTCAGCTGGTTCAGGCCAATGATCATCTGGATCATACACATTTGCCCATCTCACGTTTTTATTTAATTCATATGTTTGTTTTCCTCTATCAGTCGTTAATACATCTACCTGAACACCAGGATACCTTGAAAAAACAACATGACACATACAGACAAAGACATTGATCTGCATTACAACTTAAGTTTTTTTGAGAAAATGTAGGATTGAACAAAGAGTTTGTTTACTTGTACCTGTCTTTGAGTAGCTGAATTGTCGGGAAAAAGAGTAAATTTTCGTAAACACCACCAGAGATAACACAACAACATCGTCTAACATCTCCTCTGATTTTCAACGGTAAAGAAGCGAGCTCAACGGTATAACCTTTGGGAAACTTTAAGAATCCGTAATAACCTTTGGGAAACTTTAAGAATCCGTAAGGGTTATCAGGATTATCCGGTGGTCTTGGATCCTCGTCTTGCTTCCCGTCAACAAACAAGGATCCGAATTCGTTTTCCGGGTCATCACCGTCATCAAACGGATCCAGCCACGAGTTCTTATTTTTCTTAAGATTGACTGATACATCGGATGATCTTGAAGTAAGACGAGTTTGAAAGTTGAGGAAGGAGTGAGGTTTGGTTGTGGAAAACGTCGGCGTTTTGAAGAATGGGGAAATGGATTTGGGTAATAAAGGAAGTGTAGCCATTGATGGTTCGTTTTGACGTTTTGAAGAATGGGGAAATGGATTTGGGTAATAAAGGAAGTGTAGCCATTGATGGTTCTTTTGAGATGAAGAATGTAAAGTTTGGATTTTTAAATGTTGGGAAGAAAAGAGATCACTTTAGGAAAATAAGGATAAGTGGGTCCCATTTATAACTATTTTCCGACCGTAGAAAAGAATTTCATTAATTTTCATTAATTTATTTTTAGTTTAGTTAAAAAAAATTGTCTTGGTTTGCAGGAGCAAACATTCCTAATTACAGAAACATTAATTATTTGATTAAATAAGCAATTAAATTAATCACTGATTAAACCACTTTAATTGTCGGGTCGAGCAATAAATACCCGTTTAAATGTCGGGTTTGAGGAAGAGAAGATCAGAAGAAACAAAAAAAGCAAAAGAATCAAATGGTGACGTGTTACACAAGATCAGAAGAAACAAAAAAAGCAAAAGAATCAAATGGTGACGTGTTACACGGTGACTGGTTAGCGGCATTTTCTTCTCGTCTCTCTCCTCTCTCTTTCGATTTGATTCGTTTCGTCTTCGATCAGAAATTTTCTTTTTCTTTTCTGTTTTCTTTTCTGTCTCTCCTCTCTCTTTCGATTTGATTCGTTTCGTCTTCGATCAGAAATTTTCTTTTTCTTTTCTGGTTCTTGCTCAAGTCAAAAGGGTTTTTCCTTCACTGTTCGAAAGTTTTTTTCTTTTGTAGCTTGTCATTGTTTGTAACCATAGTTTTCTCGTGAACAAAAGCAAGCAACTTGGGTTTGTTTTGCTAGAAGATTCCTAAAAAATGAGATATGTAGCGGTGAGAAAAATTTCCATTTGGGTATTAATGTAGCTGTAAAGTCTAGGGTTTTCGATTTTATAATCTCTTAAGTTCCGAAACTGTGGGAAGTAGCAATTTTTGTGATCCATTGTTAGATCTGTGAAATCAAAAAAGCATTTTTTTGAGAAATGTCGGTTCCTCCTCGATTTGGGTCCGTGGACTCTGGTGAACGAGAATTCCGATCGATTCTTGGACCTACTGGGAACAAACAGCGGAGGAAATCACCAGCGAGAATTCCGATCGATTCTTGGACCTACTGGGAACAAACAGCGGAGGAAATCACCAGGGATGAAACTAGAGAAGCCGATTATGGAGAAGACCATCGTCGAGTCAAAAGATGAGAAAACGAAGAACCCAGCTTCACCAAGAACGACTCTGAAGCAATGCTCGTCTCTTTGCTCTTCGATTCTGAGAAAGAACAGTGCCTCGATGACTGCTTCGTATTCTTCTGATGCTTCGTCTTCGTGCGAGTCATCGCCTTTGAGCGTGGCGTCTTCTTCGAAGTGTAAGAAGGTTGTGAAGCGAAGTGTGTCTGCCTCTTCCACCAAGAAGACGAGTGTTGGGAAGGAAGAGGAGAAAGTTGCTGGTGGTGATTGCTTCGCTGATGGTCTTAGAAGGTGTGCTTGGATCACACCTAAAGCTGGTACGAATCAAATTTTCAGCTTTCAGTCACCTATTTCGTAATGCCAGATTTTCTTTTTACTGTAGATGTATTCAAAATGAATTGAAATGAGATTTAACATGATTTTCTGAATCAGTGAAGACAGGATGAAGTTCTTCCCTTGTTCAATCAAATGGGACTGATTTGAAACAAGGAACTAATGCTTTTTTGTTTGATCTAATTTTGTCTTCTGTGTGTGTATAGTGAAGTAACTCAATGCTTGAATTGCTATGTTCTGTGTTCAGTGAGCATTACGTTACATAACTTGTGTAGTAGTTTGTCCTCAAGTTCTCTTACAGATAGTTTAACTTCTCATTGTTCAAAACATCTAGCTGAAAGATGTACTTTGTTAATGATATTCGTGTTAACCAAGTAGCGTTTTTCGAATTCTCTATGCTGATGAGCTTAAAAGTATCCATACCAAGGCTATTTCCATTACTCCATGTTACTCTCTTCTGTCCCATACCTTTCTCTGCTGTAATTGACTAATAATATTGTGTTTTTCATTCTTGTAAAGACCTGAGCTATGTTGCTTTTCACGACAAAGAATGGGGAGTTCCTGTGCATGACGACAAGTATGTGGCTTCCTCCACTATATTCCTTTTATCAGAGATGCTCTCAGTAATTGTAAGAGTTTCTTACCTCTTTGGTTCATTGTGTAGGAAGCTTTTCGAGTTATTATGCCTCTCTGGTGCTCTGGCCGAACTCTCATGGACCGACATTCTTTCTAGAAGACAATCACTCAGGTAACCAAAACCAAGTTCTCAAGTAATCCGAAATTTGAAATCTCAAATACTAACTTCTGACTCCAAGGCAGCAGCTCTGAACTCAGATTGCTTCTTATTTGAAACAGGGAAATATTCATGGACTTTGATCCAGTTGCTGTTTCTGAACTGAACGACAAAAAGCTAACAACGCCCGGCTCTGCTGCCATTTCCTTGCTATCAGAGGTCAAGGTACGGTCAATCCTCGACAACTCACGTCGTGTGCGCAAGGTAACATAAGCTAACAATTCAGATATAAAAGTTACTATCAAAACTTCTCTAAATGTAATAATCTTTCTGCCTGTTGATCCATAACTTCATGCAGATAATAGCTGAATACGGATCATTTGAGAAGTACATGTGGAACTTTGTGAACAACAAGCCTATACAAAGCCAATTCAGATACCAACGACAAGTTCCCGTGAAGACTTCAAAAGCCGAGTTTATGAGCAAAGATCTTGTACGCAGAGGATTTCGCAGCGTTAGTACAACAGTTATTTACTCCTTCATGCAAGCAGTTGGACTCACAAATGATCATCTCATAGGATGCTTCAGATACCAAGACTGTTGTGTTGATGCAGAAACAACAACAGCGAAGGAGAAGAAGAAGAAGAACGAGCGAGAGTGATGAATAAAGAACAAGTTCTGTAATAAGCTGCTAATTAACGTGTTTGAGAGTACTCATGTTGTTTGCTTTTGCTTTAATTGACACCGAAGTTTTTGTTAATTCGAACATGAAAACTTGTCTACTAGTTTGGCCAAAAGATAATTAGTATACAGATTAATAACCAGACATAACATAGGTTCACACATAACCACAGACAAGAAACAAATGTCTGTTTTTTTTGGTTCTTATTAAACAAAAGCAATAGTAATGGCTTAGGGATATTTCAGGGATATAAATATTTCAAGATCCAAAACAAAAGCAATAGTAATGGCTTAGGGATATTTCAGGGATATAAATATTTCAAGATCCAATTTTGATGCCGGTTTCGATAGATTCTGGTGAAGATGAAGAAGGTGGAGGAGGAGGAAGATGACCTTTCTCTTGCAAGCTTTTGACTGTGTCGTAGAGGCTTTGCTTGGTGGAAGTGAACTCTAAGCCTAAGTCTTTGATCTTTTAGGCTTTGCTTGGTGGAAGTGAACTCTAAGCCTAAGTCTTTGATCTTTTGGTTAGTGAATTTGTATGGCTTTGCTCTTGGGTTCTTCTCGTCCTTGCACCTGAAAACATCATTATACCACAAATCAACAACATTACTACTAATTAACATAATCTTTTGTTTTATTAATTGAATATTATTCACTCTAAAGCGACGGAATTGTCTAATTGAAGTTAGAAGAAAGAGTAGAAACTAGCTCCATTACAACTACCATATTTCAAAATATATAATGTTGTGTGTAAATCTAATGGTTTGAAAAGTGTACACGTAAGTGGTTGGTGACGAGTGGACTTTAGACTTATTATGTAATGAGTTGTTGGGTAATACCAACCTCCACCAGGACCACCACAAAGAATCATGGGACCAATCATATGTTGTATATCAAAGTAAGATATAAAACACATAATGTGTTTTATTAACATGGTCAGAAAACAAAAAAAGAAAATAATGTATTAAGTCAAATTAGTGTAGACATTAAGTGACGTCAAATTGTCGTCACAGTCAGCGTCAAGTATAAACATGTTAACTGATATTAGTGTTGGTGACGACTTATTCTTAATGATGTACACTAACGTTAACATGTGTGTATGTAATTGTATAATACAAAGTCTTATAACCATATATTAAAAATAATACTTAGATACAAAGTCAGAGGGTCATTATGTTAAATTGCTACATTAGACATAAGATGACATTATCTTTTCTCATTTTCTTTTTAAGTAAATGGAGAATATGAGGTTTTTTCAATAAAAGTATATTAGAGTTTCCATAAAAAAAAAATCCATAAAAGTATATCAAAATCTAAAATTTATGATTTTGGGATTTTATTTTTTTTTATAGAGAAAGTTACCAAAGTGGTTCAAGATTTTCAAAAATTGATTTGGATTTACCAAAAATATTCATAAACCATTATTGTCCACAACTATAAAAAAAAAATATTAGAGTTTCCATAAAAAAAAAATCCATAAAAGTATATCAAAATCTAAAATTTATGATTTTGGGATTTTATTTTTTTTTATAGAGAAAGTTACCAAAGTGGTTCAAGATTTTCAAAAATTGATTTGGATTTACCAAAAATATTCATAAACCATTATTGTCCACAACTATAAAAAAAAATATTTGATTACTTTAAAACTAAAAATTTAGACGAGAATATGACTTTAAAAAACAAAAATCTCAACCAATCATCTCCAGGTATTTACGCAGTTTGATTGGTTGGACTCTATAAAAATTTATATTGTAAATTAGTGGTTTTTAGCTTTAGATGAATGAATAGTTATAAAAAAATGATTGCTTTATAACTAAGAATTTATATGAAAATATGAATTAAAAACAAAAACAAAAATCCTAACCAATCATCTCCAAATATATATGCATTTGATTGGTTGGGCTCTAACTTAGATTGTAAATTTTTGGTTTTAAGCTTTGGCATCATGAATGTAGAATTTTGAGTTAGATTTAAAGACAAATACTAGTTGACAAATATTAAAAGTGCTAAAAGTAAAGTTTACACTTACTTGGTGGGAAGTGGATACTCCGGGAACAACTTAGCCAAAATCTCAACAAAGTAAAGTTTACACTTACTTGGTGGGAAGTGGATACTCCGGGAACAACTTAGCCAAAATCTCAACAACTTCACCACGGTGAAGCGCACTCTCAGCTAGCAGATACCGTCCAGAAGCCGACGCCGCCTCGTAAACCAGAACATGAGCCAACGCAACATCGCGAACATCGACATAAGCTTGAGTCAAATTAGCATAAGTCTTAGCCGAACCAGTCAAATACTTCAGTACATGAAACAGACTAGCATTAATCGTAGACTGCAACGGTGGTCCAAGAACCAAAACCGGATTCAACACCACCAAATCAACACCTTTCTCTTTTGCTGTCTCCCATGCTGCTTGTTCTGCTACCATCTTACCGTAGCAGTACCAATTCTAACAAAACATACACAATTTTCCATTAGACCAAACCTTTTAAGTGATGGATAGGATTAAAAAGAAGTAAGACTACTACCTTAGTGTTTTTGCAGAATTCAAGATCACTCCAACAAGTTTCGTCGACGACTTTGTTAGGGTCACGGTTTGGGTCCATGTAGACTGCACCAATTGAGGAGGTTATGACCACACGCTTGACCTTTGCTTCAGCTGCTGCGTTTATTACGAACTTGGCTCCGTTCACTGCTGGTTCCACCACGCTTGACCTTTGCTTCAGCTGCTGCGTTTATTACGAACTTGGCTCCGTTCACTGCTGGTTCCACCATTTGCTCCTGAAATTTTTATTAAAACATTCATTTTTAATTAATACTAAACTCATTTCAGAAAAATAAATATATTTATTTGACCAAGAATAACATACCCACTGAAAAATAATGCAAAAAAATTATAAAAATCAAAAATAGATTTAAATATTTTTCATGATTAAAAGAAGATTTGATAACGTCAGGCTCTAATTAAGAAACTACAATAAATCAGCAATATAATATTATTTTATTTTCATGTAGGTCCTTAACTTTACTCAATTGTCTCTGTAAACCACAGAAAGTGCAAGAAACGTATAGATGCCCCAAGAAGGAATACTTACGGGATCATCGGTGACCGGAGAAGCCGTGTGAAAGACGCCGTCGCAACCATCAACGGCCACTTTAAGAGCTTCGTAGTCTTGAAGATCTGCTTTACATAAAATCAGTCTCTCCTTTGCTCCTTCTAGTTCTCTCAAATGTGTGTTCTTTGGATCATCTTCAAAGAGAAAAAATTCCCAATTATCAATTAATCATAATGAATTGACCTAAAGAAGTTAGATTATGATTAAAAATGGACCTGGATTCCGTACGGTTCCTTTGACTGTGTAACCTCTCTGGAGAAGTAACTTAACAATCCAAGAAGCGATGTAACCACCAGCTCCGGTGACACATACGGTTTTTCCGAGCGGCGAGGCTTCGTCGACTGGCATATTTTCCGGTGATAGAAACTAAGAGATTTGGTGTTGAAGAGAAGTAATAATGCGTAGTTAAAAAGACTTGGAAAGGGAACTTATCTTTATATTTACACACTTGCCAAGTTCACCTAACAATTTTGTAATATAATATGTTTTTCTATATATTTATATATCTATGAAAGGTATAGCTAAATTAATTAATTTTGTAATATAATATGTTTTTCTATATATTTATATATCTATGAAAGGTATAGCTAAATTAATTATTTTAAAAAAGAGAAAATTATAGAAAGAGGGGTTGGTGGAAGAAGGAAAATTTGGAACCATACACCTTTTTTAATATAAATTTATATATATCTATAGATAAAGGGAAACTCATAATATTGGACAGATTATCTCTTCATATGTTAATATATATCTATAGATAAAGGGAAACTCATAATATTGGACAGATTATCTCTTCATATGTTATTTGAGACTTTTGATATCACGAGAATCTTTTTTTTTGGTAAAATATAAAATGGTGCATTAAATGTTATTAGATATTTTACCAAACGGTTAAACAATTTTTTAATAATAATAATAATAATAACTACAAAATTTATTCATATATTATATAAGATGTTTATGTTTATAATTCCAGCTGAGACGCCTGACAAAAAAAAAAAAAAAAATTCCAGCTGAGACATTATGGAAATCATTATAAGAAAATATAAAATAGAGCATCCCCTATATATTATTTGGGAAGCAAAAAAGCTGAGGTGTCATCACCAGGATCATCCTCACCCCTATATATTATTTGGGAAGCAAAAAAGCTGAGGTGTCATCACCAGGATCATCCTCACGGACCTTATTTACAAGTGTGCCATTATCAAAATATTAAATTAATAACAAAAATTAATTACTATATTTAGCTGTATCAAAAAATTAAATTAATAAATTAATAACAATACTTAATTACTATATTTAGCTAATTACTAAATTAATAACGAAAATTATAAATGTATATCTATAACAATTAAGTAATTACTATACTTAGCTATTAATTACTAAATTAATTAAGTCTTTAAATATTTAGCATATTTTATTTTACGTTCACATGTATAACATGAGCACTTAATTAATTAGTATATTTATCTAATTACTTAAATAATCTCTTATATATATTATATAAGAAACGAAACAGTTTAGTTGGCATCGCCAGAATCGCTTTCACGAAACATATTTACGAACATACCATTAGAATAAAATATCTCCTATATATTATTTGAGAAGCAAAAAGGTGTAGGTGTTGTTGCCAGAATCACTCTCACGAACCATACTTACGAACATGAGATTATATTAAAGATATATATATTTTTTATTTAACAAAAATATTATAATTGAAAAATTAAAGATAAATACTAACATTTTATTTAATCTAACAACTAAAAAAAATTAAAGATAAATACTAACATTTTATTTAATCTAACAACTAAAGTCATAAAAATCAAATAACAACTAAATTCTGGAAAAAAAAAGTAAAAATAAAAATGAGTATCGCTACTATTAAGATATTAGAAAATATTACATAATTTTTTGTATTATTATCTATTTTTTAATGGTTAAACTATATATACGTTAAAAATATTTAAAACCGCACATAGTGCGGGAAATCATCTAGTTGGTATTAATTACAGAATCTGCCATTAAATAATTAAATAATATTATTAGATATTTTCCAGAACATTTAAACAATTAAAATAATTCTAAAAGCAATTTTAGATATTATTAAAACTTAAATTGTTTACCAAATTTATTGAGAGAAATAGACATTTATTTTATATTGCCAAATATAATAATTACAAAAAGTTTCATATATCTTATTATATAAAGTAAGGTTGGAATGACGTGGGAGCGACACGTGTCAAACATGATAATTAGAG
>CM071717.1:28104245-28119865 GCA_036630335.1 Physaria fendleri
AAAAAAAAAAAAAAAAAAAAAATGAAAGACAAATAATTGTTTTCGTGGTGGTAATGCAAGAAAAGGTACATCGTCATACGTACAACGAAAGGACGAATCAAAGTAACCAAAAAGCCAGCTCATTAACGAAAGGAGACAAAACGATTAAAATATGTTAAACCAATAATTAATTTTGGATTAATTAAAACAAAGCACTTAAAGTCATACATTTTAAAAACAAAACAATGCTTGTGCTCTACAGCTTTAGATTTCTCTGAAGCCACCGTTGTATGCTTGCCAACGTTAGAAAATTCCAAACAGTTTTTTTTTGGGATATTCTTATAAAATATTTTGACTAAATTAAGGCCATTAGTGGAAATGAATAAATCCTAATTCTAATTACGTCAATGGGAACATAAAAAAATCTCTTTGTCTCCCTACTTGACCATTAAAAATAAATAAACAAATGCTACAAGAATATATTACATGTTCTGATGTTCTGGATTCCGATCCAGATTAATTGGTTGATAAATCTATCCAAAATACCGGTTAATCCAAAAAAAATGTTGTAAGAACAAGAAGAATCCTGTCAAGTGATTATTCCTACCAATACATAAACAAAATATGATAAAATTAGACAAACAAAAAGAATCACTTAAATATATGTGAAATTGACCTCTAATGACAATTAAAAACCTTTTTGTAAATTTTTCAGCAATGTTTAATACAAAAAAAAAAAAATATATTAGTAGAAAATTTTGGGATTTCCTATTAAAAAAAATAATTTTGGGATAAAATCAGAAATCGACTACAATAGGGAATATGGCAACAGACCTGAGACTCTTACAGATTCCGCGATTGGAACCCATGGGGTGAGATTGGTGACAAGCTTGGGCCGAATAATTTTGGTTAATGGGCCTACTAATTAAAATGGGCTTTATAATAATAACTAAGCCTATAACACTCCTACTTGTCGTTATAGTTGACGTTAATTATTAGTTGGTCCAAATTAGATTCTAGCAATCTTGATCATTACCACATTTACCAAACTTATCATTTATTTTCGGAAATATAAAATAACTAGTTTTTGTAATAAATATTATCTGTATTTTAGGACAATATAAATTTATCTGTATTTTAGGACAATATAAATAACTAGTTTTTGTAATAAATATTATCTGTATTTTAGGACAATATCAAATTAGTAATATTTAACTATATTCTGTAGGAATATACCAGATTTATTTGTTTAAAAGGAGGAAATATGAACATATTTAACAAATGTGAATTTGATAGACCTTAGTATAAACTATATAATTAAGAAACTAATCTGGCTAAAATGACTAAATTTATTTTTATCTTTTATTTTTGTATTAAGACAGTTTTTCATCCATTAAGAAACTAATCTGGCTAAAATGACTAAATTTATTTTTATCTTTTATTTTTGTATTAAGACAGTTTTTCATCCATTTTACTATTTAAGGAAGAAGAACCGACAACACGACAACGAGATTGCAGAATCAAATCAAAACGATCACAATTTCATAGTCAACAGGTGGTGGGTACAGCACAGGTGGTTAGTACTCTTCTTCGATTAGGTAAAAAGAATAAGGATGTCACCTCCGGCGATAGTTAACGGCGGCGTTGCGTCGGAGAGGGAAACTCGAATGGCTCACGCTGCGATGACTTTTGTTCAGCTCATATTCGGAGGTTATCATGTCATCACGAAAGTAGCTCTTAACGTTGGTGTTAATCAGCTCGTCTTTTGTGTTTTTCGTGATTTCTTGCTCTTTCTATTCTTGCTCCTCTCGCTTTTTGTCAAGAAGAGGTCTCTGTCTGTTTCCTTCTCATTTTGCTTCGATCGTTACACAATTCTGTGATGTTTCAGTGCTATTTCTTATTGATTTGATTGGTTTTATATGCAGCAAAATAAATATATAGCTTTTGATCCTTCTGAAATTGAACCTAGGAAGCATCTTACATTATTCTGATCGTCAAATGTTTGGTGAATGAATTTGAATCTATTTCTGGGCTTCTGGGCGTCAAATGTTTGGTGAATGAATTTGAATCTATTTCTGGGCTTGACTTTGATCTAATGGATGTTCTGTTTACTTTACTTCCAATATTAGTATATTTGACTTGGATTCTAGATGTTCTTTTGGTTCATATTTCTGATTGGACTTTATCAAAATTTGCCAATATTCTTATACTGTTTGATCTTTCTCTGATTTGCCAAAATAAGCATGGTTCTTCTTCTGTTAAATCTTGTAGAGAGATCAGACCTCCTATGAATAGAAGTACCCTCTTTTCACTCTTCTTTCTGGGTTTAGTAGGGTAAGTAATCAGCTTTGATCTCTTTATTCTTTATAATCATGTTTATAAGAATATTCTAATACCATTATCCCAATCTTGATAGGGTATTTGGGAACCAATTACTATTTCTACTCGGTTTATCGTAACACTAATCCAACTTATGCCTCTGCTATACAACCATCAATCCCAGTCTTTACATTCCTCTTGGCTGTGATGATGGGGTGAGTATTGATTCTCCTCAACAGCCTCTGCTATACAACCATCAATCCCAGTCTTTACATTCCTCTTGGCTGTGATGATGGGGTGAGTATTGATTCTCCTCAACATTTTACTGTAAATTGTAAGCTCTTTTGATGATCTTCTTCTTTGTATGCAGTACAGAAAAAGTAAACTTGTTTAAAATCGAGGGCCAAACAAAAGTTGGAGGTACTCTTGTTTGTGTTTCAGGTGCCATAGTGATGGCTTTGTTCCGTGGTCCAGCCTTGTTTGGCGGTAAAGTTGCAGACTTTACATCAAATAGCATAATAGTAGATAGAAGTCAACCAGGGTCTAATGAATGGTTAGTCTCTAGTTTCCTTGGTCTTGGGGTTGATCTATGGCACATTGGAGTTTTATGCTTGATTGGAAACTGTATCTGTATGGCTGCTTTTCTCGCTGTCCAAGCACCGATTTTGAAGAAGTATCCTGCTTACCTTTCGGTTGCCGCATATTCATACTTCTTCGGTGCAGCAATAATGATCACAACAGCTATCTTTTTTGTTAAAGAGACTAAAGATTGGAGCTTGACACAATCTGAGCTCCTTGCTGTTGTATTCGCGGTAAGTTTCCACAACCAATATAACATCTTTGTTCAAAAGATATGAACTTCAGCTCAAAAGATTAAAGTTTGATTCTGTATCTATGGATTCATCTGTGTATTTTGTTTCTTCTATTTCGGTTTTGGCTCCTCAGGGAGTATTTGCATCAGCTCTAAACTATGGACTCATGACTTGGTCTAATAAAATTATTGGAGCTGCTTTGGTTTCTCTATACAATCCTCTTCAGCCTGCAACATCCACCTTTTTATCCGCAATTTTCCTCGGGAGTCCGATC
Source organism: Physaria fendleri (assembly GCA_036630335.1). Lineage (NCBI taxonomy): Eukaryota > Viridiplantae > Streptophyta > Magnoliopsida > Brassicales > Brassicaceae > Physaria > Physaria fendleri. The sequence goes on from CM071717.1 coordinate 28,107,630, forward strand.
TATCTTGGAAGGTTTTTAAAATTTTATTACATTTCCCCATTGCATCTTTGATCATTCCATACATATAAAAACCTTTCTATCTTCCTCAAGATTGAATCATTTAACATTGATTTGTCGTTCTCTGTGCAGCGTTTTGGGTGGAGTACTCATCATATGCGGGCTTTATATGGTGACTTGGGCATCTTATAGAGAACAACAACAAACAAAAGTATTTGGGAGTGAGATTGATTCTTCTAGTAATGTTGGAATCTCTGAACCTTTGATTGACAGAGAAACAAGAAGTTGACTAGTCATACAGTTTTTTTTTTGTATGAGATACAATTTCTTCATCTTCTTCCTCATGTTCTGTTTTTTGGTAGCTAAAGTTCATATGTGGAAAAACATACATTTTCGACTGCGATTCCATAACTACCAAAAGTGTGGGGGCGAACACAGAAATACAAAAGTCGTATTTTTCTTTTTTTCCAACCAATTTGTCTAAATATTTTCAGAAAAGATTAAACAAACGTATATGGTAAGTATATTGCCATAGTAAAAAATGAAGAAAAAATTACAAGTTTACGCGTAGTTATAGATCACTGATGACATCACTGTTCTAGTGGTAATCATTCAATATCAAATAAACAAACAAACATTGACTTGTTGGTGTACGACATTATTGACTTCTCAATTCACCAATCAATACGATTCTTAGATATTATTGACTTGTTGGTGTACGACATTATTGACTTCTCAATTCACCAATCAATACGATTCTTAGATATTTTCGTTTTTTTAAATATTTTGTCTGGATATCGTCATATTCACACATCTCTAGGAATGGTTTAATCAACAAAAAAACGATTCAGTGTATGTTTATAAGATTCCTCTTTTAATAATCAAGATTCTTTCTTACTGAAGATTCTTTCTAATAATTTACACTAGAGCAAGAATCATTCAATTATTATTCCCTACAAATACCACCATAATTCAGTTTTTCATTAATAGCTTCAAGTACGAAGACAAAGAAGAATGGCCACGTGTCCTCCTTTCGATTTCTCAGCCAAATATTACGACGGCGTCAGCGGCGGGTGCGAGAGGCGGAGCAGTTTCTTCGGTGGCACGACGGTGCTCGATCAAGGCGTTGGCTACGCCGTTATTCTTGGTTTTGGTGCTTTCTTTGCCGTCTTCACATCTTTCTTGGTTAGTTTCACTTTTGGTCTTAATTTCTGGTTTCCACAGCTATTTTGGTTCGGACAGTTTTAGTTCAATTTAATTGATTTATCTGAATAGTTTCCACAGCTATTTTGGTTCGGACAGTTTTAGTTCAATTTAATTGATTTATCTGAATAAACACTCTTTATTTTATTATTATTATCATTATAAAACATAATTATTCTCCAAATTAAGTTGACCATGATAAATTTACTGAGACCACAAAATGAATGAAGGTATGGTTAGAAAAAAGATATGTGGGAGCTCGTCATACTTCGGAATGGTTCAATACAGCCGGAAGAAACGTTAAGACAGGACTTATTGCAAGTGTCATTGTCTCACAGGTAAAAGTAATTAGTTTGATGACATAATTTAAGTATAATTTAAGTGTAAATGCAAAGTTTGGTTAAAACTACATATTGATTTATATTTGTGGGTGGATGAGTGAATAGTGGACATGGGCTGCGACCATACTTCAAAGTTCAAACGTAGCATGGCAATATGGTGTTAGTGGACCGTTTTGGTACGCTAGTGGAGCCACCATACAGGTCTATTCCAAAACAAAACCTATAACATTGATACAATATATGAAACTAGACTCTATACTGAACAATCGATGATGATTGGTGAACAAAGTAGGTGATGTTGTTTGGTGTAATGGCCATTGAGATTAAAAGAAAGGCTCCTAATGCTCACACAGTCTGCGAAATCGTGAAGGCTCGGTAACTAAATTAAAGTCTCAAAATGAACATTTTACCAAATCGCTCTAGCATTAGTTTAAGGTTGTTATTTGTTAAGCTTCATTTGGTTAATTAATTTGCATATTTTTTTGACAAAATTAGTTGGGGAACCGCAACACATATAGTATTCTTGGTGTTTTGTTTGGCAACAAACATTGTAGTGACGGCCATGCTCTTGCTCGGTGGCTCAGCCGTGGTGAATGCTCTCACCGGAGTTAATATCTATGCAGCCTCTATACTGAACAATCAATGATGATTGGTGAACAAAGTAGGTGATGCTATTTGGTGTGATGGCGATTGAAATTAAAAGAAAGGCTCCTAATGCTCACACAGTCTGCGAAATCGTGAAGGCTCGGTACGTAAATCAAAGTCTCAAAATGAACATTTTACCAAATTGCTAAGCATTAGTTTGAGGTTATTAATTTTCATTTGGTTAATAAATTTGCATATTTTTCGACAAAATTAGTTGGGGAACCGCAACACATATAGTGTTCTTGGTGTTTTGTTTGGCCACAAACATTGTAGTAACAGCGATGCTCTTGCTCGGCGGCTCAGCAGTGGTGAATGCTCTCACCGGAGTTAATATATACGCAGCAAGCTTTCTCATTCCTCTGGGCGTCGTTGTCTATACTTTAGCTGGTGGCCTTAAAGCTACTTTCCTTGCAAGCTACGTTCACTCTGTCATAGGTAAAGTACATTTTAAATATATCTTAAAGTTTTAATTTCACATATAACTATATGTGTGACTGTTTGTTATTCAGTTCATGTTGTTCTAGTCGTCTTTGTGTTTTTGGTCTACACTTCGAGTAGTAAACTAGGGAGTCCATCTCTAGTCTATGACCGGCTAAGAGATATGGCTTCTAAGTCAAGGATATGCACAGAGCCGCTATCACACCAAGACCAATCTTGTGGTCCGGTTGATGGCAACTACAAAGGTTCTTATCTAACTATGCTAAGCTCTGGTGGAGCTGTCTTCGGTCTAATCAACATTGTCGGAAATTTCGGCACTGTCTTTGTAGACAATGTGAGATTTCTTTTCAATGAAGTAGTTTGGACTTTTGGTTTAGATCTTTACATTGAAATGATATTGTTTTTTTCTTAGGGTTATTGGGTGAGTGCAATAGCTGCTAGACCTTCATCAACACATAAAGGGTATTTGCTAGGTGGACTCGTATGGTTTGCTGTACCTTTCTCTCTAGCTACCTCATTAGGCCTCGGTGCACTAGCTCTTGGTGGACTCGTATGGTTTGCTGTACCTTTCTCTCTAGCTACCTCATTAGGCCTCGGTGCACTAGCTCTTGACTTGCCTATAACTGCGGATGAGGCTAACCGAGGACTAGTCCCACCAGCCACAGCCATTGCTCTCATGGGTAAATCAGGATCCTTGCTTCTTCTCACTATGCTCTTCATGTAAGTACACACTCTCATGGGTTAATCAGGATTCTTAATTTTTTCAATTGTTTAAAGTCTTTCTTGGTCTTCAGGGCTGTAACATCAGCTGGTTCTTCTGAGCTAATTGCAGTATCATCACTTTTCACCTACGACATATACAGAACATATATAAATCCTAGAGCAACTGGTAAACAAATATTGAGAATCTCAAGATCTGCAGTTCTTGGATTCGGATGTTTCATGGGGATTCTTGCAGTAATCTTGAACAAAGTTGGAGTTTCACTTGGATGGATGTATCTGGCAATGGGAGTGCTCATTGGCTCAGCGGTTATTCCCATTGCTTTCATGCTCTTGTGGAAGAAAGCTAATGCCTTTGGTGCGGCGGTTATTCCCATTGCTTTCATGCTCTTGTGGAAGAAAGCTAATGCCTTTGGTGCGATTCTTGGATCGATCTTAGGCTGTGTTCTTGGGATTGTTACTTGGTTATCTACAGCAAAGATACAGTACGGACGTGTTGATCTTGATACTACTGGGAGAAATGCCCCTATGTTAGCTGGTAACCTCGTCTCCATTCTAACAGGTGGGTTGATCCATGCGGTGTGTAGTCAACTCCGACCACAGAATTATGATTGGTCAACGACAAGAGAGATCAAAGTAGTGGAAACTGAGGCTTCAAGGGACGAACTTGATGTTCCTGTGGAAGAGCTAAGAGAAGAGAAACTGAGAAAAGCCAAAGCTTGGATTGTGAAATGGGGTCTTGTCTTCACTCTCCTCATTGTTGTCATATGGCCTCTATACTGAACAATCAATGATGATTGGTGAACAAAGTAGGTGATGCTATTTGGTGTGATGGCGATTGAAATTAAAAGAAAGGCTCCTAATGCTCACACAGTCTGCGAAATCGTGAAGGCTCGGTACGTAAATCAAAGTCTCAAAATGAACATTTTACCAAATTGCTAAGCATTAGTTTGAGGTTATTAATTTTCATTTGGTTAATAAATTTGCATATTTTTCGACAAAATTAGTTGGGGAACCGCAACACATATAGTGTTCTTGGTGTTTTGTTTGGCCACAAACATTGTAGTAACAGCGATGCTCTTGCTCGGCGGCTCAGCAGTGGTGAATGCTCTCACCGGAGTTAATATATACGCAGCAAGCTTTCTCATTCCTCTGGGCGTCGTTGTCTATACTTTAGCTGGTGGCCTTAAAGCTACTTTCCTTGCAAGCTACGTTCACTCTGTCATAGGTAAAGTACATTTTAAATATATCTTAAAGTTTTAATTTCACATATAACTATATGTGTGACTGTTTGTTATTCAGTTCATGTTGTTCTAGTCGTCTTTGTGTTTTTGGTCTACACTTCGAGTAGTAAACTAGGGAGTCCATCTCTAGTCTATGACCGGCTAAGAGATATGGCTTCTAAGTCAAGGATATGCACAGAGCCGCTATCACACCAAGACCAATCTTGTGGTCCGGTTGATGGCAACTACAAAGGTTCTTATCTAACTATGCTAAGCTCTGGTGGAGCTGTCTTCGGTCTAATCAACATTGTCGGAAATTTCGGCACTGTCTTTGTAGACAATGTGAGATTTCTTTTCAATGAAGTAGTTTGGACTTTTGGTTTAGATCTTTACATTGAAATGATATTGTTTTTTTCTTAGGGTTATTGGGTGAGTGCAATAGCTGCTAGACCTTCATCAACACATAAAGGGTATTTGCTAGGTGGACTCGTATGGTTTGCTGTACCTTTCTCTCTAGCTACCTCATTAGGCCTCGGTGCACTAGCTCTTGACTTGCCTATAACTGCGGATGAGGCTAACCGAGGACTAGTCCCACCAGCCACAGCCATTGCTCTCATGGGTAAATCAGGATCCTTGCTTCTTCTCACTATGCTCTTCATGTAAGTACACACTCTCATGGGTTAATCAGGATTCTTAATTTTTTCAATTGTTTAAAGTCTTTCTTGGTCTTCAGGGCTGTAACATCAGCTGGTTCTTCTGAGCTAATTGCAGTATCATCACTTTTCACCTACGACATATACAGAACATATATAAATCCTAGAGCAACTGGTAAACAAATATTGAGAATCTCAAGATCTGCAGTTCTTGGATTCGGATGTTTCATGGGGATTCTTGCAGTAATCTTGAACAAAGTTGGAGTTTCACTTGGATGGATGTATCTGGCAATGGGAGTGCTCATTGGCTCAGCGGTTATTCCCATTGCTTTCATGCTCTTGTGGAAGAAAGCTAATGCCTTTGGTGCGATTCTTGGATCGATCTTAGGCTGTGTTCTTGGGATTGTTACTTGGTTATCTACAGCAAAGATACAGTACGGACGTGTTGATCTTGATACTACTGGGAGAAATGCCCCTATGTTAGCTGGTAACCTCGTCTCCATTCTAACAGGTGGGTTGATCCATGCGGTGTGTAGTCAACTCCGACCACAGAATTATGATTGGTCAACGACAAGAGAGATCAAAGTAGTGGAAACTGAGGCTTCAAGGGACGAACTTGATGTTCCTGTGGAAGAGCTAAGAGAAGAGAAACTGAGAAAAGCCAAAGCTTGGATTGTGAAATGGGGTCTTGTCTTCACTCTCCTCATTGTTGTCATATGGCGCCTTTATTCGAAAGTTGGGACACGATCAAGAGTGTTTGTATGGGAATGTTCACAAACGATAGGTTATTATTCGAAAGTTGGGACACGATCAAGAGTGTTTGTATGGGAATGTTCACAAACGATAGGTTACTGAACAAACTTGATGACTTGAACCATAGGCTTAAAGCTCTAACCATGGCTATACCAGAAGCTGACAGGATTTATTTGCTTGAACTTGAGAAGACTAAGAAAACTGATGAAGAAAGTTGAAGAAACATCATAAAATTGGTACAAGACAGATCTGTTTACACATGCTTCTGTTTGTTTATCTTTCTTGTTTGTGTGAAATCATATCAAAGCTGTATCCTTTTGTACATTGTGTGCAACATCTTAGATAAGTTCATGTATATACAACATCTTCCAAAATCTTTGTGATTCTTGCAGCCAGCATGAAGCAAGTGAGCACTAAGGATGGGCAAAATAACTAAAACCTGACTCAAAAATATCAAATCAGAGCACCATTGGACTCATTTAAAGGGATAAAGCGACACCATTGTTTTACTTGAGGAATTATTAACCTTTTATTTAGACTCATTTAAAGGGATAAAGCGACACCATTGTTTTGGTTTTACATAATTCACTGAATCATGAAAAACTTTGACCACACACAAACATACAATCTCACATAGTAATTTGTAGGTTTTGAAATCAATAAGAAACATATCTATATAGTAATTTGTAGGTTTTGAAATCAATAAGAAACATATCTATTAATAACAGAGTCCAGTAGACTTGGCAGATTCTCCAACACTTGCATTGTAAAGAACCTCCTTCACTCCCTCTTGGGTACCACAATGTCCACTAGAAAAGCCTGAGACGCTAGGGCTTTGATTGTACCCAGAAACCACAGTATCCGCAGTAGTTTTAGCAGCCATTTCCACAGCTACCGCTTTGAGGCGGTAACGTTCAGCTCTTGATCCAATAACCTGTCCCAAAATCGAAGCTCCAATGGTGATAGCCATAGCTGTTTTAGGCATCAGCACAGATTTCCTGAGCATTGCAATAAAAGGCACAGCAGCATGGACAGCCACAAACCATGAAGGGGAAAACTTCTTTGTGTGTTCTCTCCATACACCAAGAGGTACGTTGATAGCCATTCCCATCAGAGCTATTGCAAGCATCTTTTCAGGTAAAGGCTGAGGACGAAGACTTTTAACCAATGCAGTTTTCGAAAGTGCAGCTCTTGCAGCTACTATAGGAGCTGGACATCTATATTTTATACCAGATGGTGGCTTTAATGCTTTAGCTACAAGAGGCATGACTTTGCTTGCAGCTCTAAAAGACTTTGCGATAGGACAATTCCCGGTTTTTAGCCATTCGTCTCCAACTGCCTCATGTTTCAACGAGTCCCCAGACTACAAAAAAGCAAGTAACAACATATCAGAAACACTACATCCTTATAAAATTGCAAGTCTTAACACATACAATCTATAAATTCTACCTGTTGGTTTTTGGAAGGTTTAGGTTTCTTCTGTTGTTTCTTCCACTTCTCAGAGAACGAACCAAAGCCAAAAGGCCCTCCAGGACCAAAAGCTGACAGGCTTATAGTAGCTACCTTTCCCGCAAGTGGATTGAATTGCAGAGGAGCAGGACGAACCGCCTCGTTTTCAACATCATCTGTGAAAGAAGAATGTCCAGAAAGCGGCACAATACCATCTTTTCCATGGAAGAGCTTGAAGGCTGAATCAAAACCAGGACCATCTTCAAAAATCGGACCTTTACGTCCTTGCACCTATTCAGAGGAAACATAAACTTCATCATCAATGAATCAATTCATCATCAATGAATCAAATAGCAAAGAAATTCTCAAGGTAAGTAAAACTTTTACCGGAATCGGAAAACTCAAAGTGGAGGAGAAGGACAAATTCGTCGGCTTGTGGATGTTTCTCAGGAAAGGACATTTCTGGATTATGCTTTCAGCAACAAAGGGACATTGAGATGATTCGGTATCCATTGAATTATCCTTTTATAACTGTACAAATAATCATGTTAGATTTTCAATTGATGATCAAAGAAACAAATCTCTAAAATTGAGGATGAAATCTAAACGAAGAAGAAGAAACAATAAATCGAAATCAGGATTCGAATCAAACCTAAAACTAGTTTTGGTCTAATCGAAATCAACCACATATGAAAATTTTAAGAAGAATCGATATGATAATCCCAGATTCGAAGAGAGAGGTACAGAATTTTAGCAGGCTATGAAAGAGCCGGATATCTTGGTAGTTATCTTGGAATCAAGGAGTATCAAGAAGAAGTCAAAGGGGAAGGAACAACTTATGTCTAAAATAGGAGATAAATAAAGTTAAAGACTCATAAGCTTATGGATTGGGATTAAAGACTAACAAGATCAGAGAATATAGGAGGGCTTGTTACACTAAGGAAAGGATCACGAGAACTATAAATAGGAGGGATCGTCTCATTAGGTTGAGATTACGCCTTTTAGAGTTTCAGTGAGTTTAGTGTTCAAGAGAAATTAGAGTTTTTACATAGATTAGGATCTCACACAAAAAATGAGAGAGTTAATCTTTTATTTAGATTTGAGGTTTTTCTGTGTTTACAAGTGCTTCTTGTGCTAACAATCTGATTTAGCTCTCGTGTAGGTATTCATGTTTTTCAGGCTAGCCTTAGTTGTTGATAAGTTAATTTAGTTTGGAGCCCAAGTCTTGCAATTAGAATTCGAATCCAAGGTTTGATAATAAAGAACTCATAAATCTACGTCAATTTCTTTGGCATATTGAGATTTTTTTTCTCTGTCTGTCTCTAAAGGAAAGTTACTGCATAACTTGTAATTACTTCTGGCAAGTCTCGTAAGAAGCAGAAACAACAAAATGTTCTTTATCTCCTTGTATTCCCTGCATTATATGATTCATGTCAATGAGAAAGATTTGTGTAATGATAATTAGATAATTTATAAGACAATTTTGACTTGATTTTTGTGAATTTGACTTGTGAGGATAGCCGTATCTGCTCTCATACTCATAATACATGTAAAACCATGAAATGCAGGCAGATTTCTTTCCAAAAGATTGAATCTTACATGACATAGGACTCGGAGATTCTAATACAATGTTTTATGGAAGTTTTATAGTACTACTAGAGTTTCAATGAAGCAAGCCACACTGAAATTAAGAACATGAGCCAGGACACAATAAGTATCACTAGAGTTTCTCAAATGAGATCTCAATTCTGGATCAGCAACTTAACTACAAAGTTATGTAACCTAATTCATAAGTAACCTATAAAACATCAGCTAAAGAATAGGGTGTCAGCATTTCATCAAAATCAATTCATCCAGATTAAAGATTATCATGAGGTAACTCAGAGTAATGGTGATATCACCATGCTTAGAAAGTTAATTCAGCATAGCAACTACAAGTCTACGCAATGGGAGAAAAGGCTATTGTGGCATCATGTTATCTTAAAGTAAAGAGTAAATCTTTTTGAATCCAAAGACATAATTACCTCACTGGATTCTCCCTAGCTAATTGGCTGGAGTTTTGGAGCTCCGAAACCCTTTCTTAAGCTCTGTAACTCGCTTCATACAAGCTGCCTTTTTTGGAGCTCCGAAACCCTTTCTTAAGCTCTGTAACTCGCTTCATACAAGCTGCCTTCGACTTCCCAGGTACTGCAGCTGCAACCTTCTCCCATCTCATAGCTGCATCTTTTGGAAAAGCTTTTAGAGCATTGAGCAATGCAATGTCTTCTCCATTACTCCAAGTCTCCTTATCACCTTCATCATCTCCACCGGCTCTGGAATCTTCAGCGTTTTCTTCCACCAACCTAGGATCTGCAGCTTTCCTGTTCTTAAGAAACTGAGCATAATCATCACTCTCATAGACTTTCTTCTCTCCAATCTCTTTTGCCTTCTTAATCACATTCTCCGTTTTGTATTTTCCTCCAAACGCCGAAGCTACAGTTTCCCATCTCCCAGGCTTACCTGCTGGATGCTTTTTCAATTGCTTCTTCAAGATCTCGATCTCTTCTTCATTCCAATCATTAGTTTCATTCACAGATCCTTTCTCCTTAGACTGCGGAATCGTCACTTCTCTCGAAACTTCCGTCGCCGGAGAAGGATTCTCGTTCTTCGTCGTAGCCTTAGATCGCTTAGTTACAGATTTCCGTCTAGAATCACGTTCGTTATCCGTCGATGACTCATCATGGATCTGTTCTGGCTCCAAGATCTGACCATAACCGACGCGAATCCTACCACCGGTGAGAGAAGAAGGAGCGAAAGGACCAGCGAGTAAGGATAGAGAAAGCCATAAGAGAAGCGATTTGGTAGGCTCGGATTCGAAGTAGAAGAAAGAGAGAGATAGTATGATGAGAGAAATAGTAACAGAGATTGAAATGAAGATTTTGTTAGGGATTTCAGGTTCTTTTCCTCAGTAGCTCGAGAAGAGGAAGGACGAGATTTGAAGACGAATCTTGGCCTGTCTTCGTCGAAGAACTCCATTGTTGCCTCCGTCGAACTAATCAAAGCTGCAAACAAATTGAAATGTGTGGGTAAAATACAATAAAGAGATCTAAGAAAAAAGATTTTTGGGCTTTTGGGTGCCCATAATAAGAAGATTATTGCCTTATTGGGTATTATAAAGCCTATATATTTGAAGAAGAGCCCAAAAGAGTAGGTAGTCAATTATTTAAAAGAAACGTTAGGGGGTAATTATTAACATTTATGAAAGTTGAGGGGTTGCTATAAAATATGCCAGCTAATAAGGACAAGAGAGTCTTTTGTTTTCACTATATATAAACAAATAATACACTTTTCGCTCTTCTCTTTTCTTATTTTCCACCTGAGGAGAAAAAGCTGATTCTCTCTATCTCGCTCGCTTGATCGCTTTTGTAGCCATGAGTCTCTTTGGGCTAGGGAGGTGAGAATTTCCTCGTTTCTTCTGCGTAATTTTATGTTCGTATGATCATCTCTTTAGGGGCCTTTTTTTTTTTGACAATTGTTCGCAATCTCAGATCTATTTGAAATCATAAACTAGTGATCTTCTGTGATTCAATCTTTTACTTCTTACGATCTCCTGTTCAATATAATTATACATGATCATGGATCTGTGTGGCTTTTTTTTTTGGATTAATTTAGTTTCTGTGTCGTTTTGTGATTGCGAATCAGAATTTATGATCTCTAGTATTAACCATTACTTTATCGATCACTGATTCGCTTTTTTAACAATCTTTTATGTGGTAGTGGATTCAGGGTCATTGTTGTTTTTTTTTCTCTTCTTTTGCTGTGTATAGATGATTTGAAAGGTGTGTCTTTACATCTATTGATAGGTTTTTGATCTGATCTATGAATTAGGGATCTGGATTTCTGATCTTGTAAACTCATAGTGTGTCAAGTATACAAGTTGTGTTTGGAATCTGTTCATGGATGGGTTCTAACACAAACTTAGAGTTTTTTTATTGGATATGAATCACTAGTGTTGTGGATTTTTCCTCAGTACTTCAAATCTTACTTGGAGGCCAGATAATGACTATGACAGATTAGGTAAAGACTCTATTAGGAATTCAACTATGATCAGATTTTGTTCCCTATAATTCGTGATTGTGGGCAATTAAATGGACCCACAGCAAGAGTTTTTAGTGATCCATCCCTTTCATATGCAGTGATTGTTTTGAAAACTTTTGTTCTATTAATGAATAAATGTTGAATTTTTAATCTTGCATTTATGACCATTTTCATTGCTTTCTTTTTTAAAGATGTAAAGGACGATATTATTCGGTTTTCCATTAAAAATTGATGATCTGTTTGATAACATATTTTTCTTCTCTTCTTTTGTACTTTCTTAATAGAAATCAAAAGACTTTCCGTCCCAAGAAGAGTGCACCTTCAGGAAGCAAGGTTTATAAACTATCTGATCATCTTCTTTTTGTGATTTATATACCAAAATATAAAATTTGGTATCTTTGGTACTTTGTAGTTGTCATTAGTTTTTCATGAAATCTCATGCTTGATTCCTCTTGTTGAATGTTTTTGTTTCTTTCTGAAAAATAGGGTGCACAGCTTCGAAAACAGATAGATGCGACCCTAGGAAGTGGGAACTTAAGAGAAGCTGTAAGACTTCCTCCAGGAGAGGATGTAAACGAATGGCTTGCTGTAAACAGTGAGTATTTATACATGACTGCAGTCTCATCATCACTTTAATGTATACTTAACTCTTCAGGATGTAATGCAGGAGTTGAATAATTGCTGATTCCTCTTTCTTTTTTTTTTTTTGATTTTGAAACTCTTATATGTACATATAC
>CM071717.1:28125314-28140580 GCA_036630335.1 Physaria fendleri
TAGTAATTTGTAGGTTTTGAAATCAATAAGAAACATATCTATTAATAACAGAGTCCAGTAGACTTGGAAGATCCTCCAACACTTGCACTGTAAAGAACCTCCTTCACTCCCTCTTCGGTACCACAATGTCCACTAGAAAAGCCTGAGACGCTAGGGCTCTGGTTGCATCCAGAGAGCACAGTATCCGCAGCGGTTTTAGCAGCCATTTCATCTGCAACAGCTTTGAGACGGTAACGTTCAGCTCTTGATCCAATCACCTGTCCCAAGATCGAAGCTCCAATGGTGATAGCCATGGCTGTTTTTGGCATCAACACAGATTTCCTGAGCATTGCTATAAAAGGCACAGCAGCATGGACAGCCACAAACCATGAAGGCGAAAATTTCTTTGTATGTTCTCTCCATACACCCAGAGGCACGTTTATAGCCATTCCCATGAGAGCTATTGCAAGCATCTTTTCAGGTAAAGGCTGAGGACGAAGACTTTTAACCAATGCAGTTTTCGAAAGTGCAGCTCTTGCAGCTACTATAGGAGCTGGACATCTATATTTTATACCAGATGGTGGCTTTAATGCTTTAGCTACAAGAGGCATGACTTTGCTTGCAGCTCTAAAAGACTTTGCGATAGGACAATTCCCGGTTTTTAGCCATTCGTCTCCAACTGCCTCATGTTTCGACGAGTCCCCAGACTACAAAAAAGCAAGTAACAACATATCAGAAACACTAGATCCTTGTAAAATTGCAAGTCTTAACACATACAGTCTATAAAATCTACCTGTTGGTTTTTGGAAGGTTTTTGTAAAATTGCAAGTCTTAACACATACAGTCTATAAAATCTACCTGTTGGTTTTTGGAAGGTTTAGGTTTCTTCTGTTGTTTCTTCCACTTCTCAGAGAACGAACCAAAGCCAAAAGGCCCTCCAGGACCAAAAGCTGACAGGCTTATAGTAGCTACCTTTCCCGCAAGTGGATTGAATTGCAGAGGAGCAGGACGAACCGCCTCGTTTTCAACATCATCTGTGAAAGAAGAATGTCCAGAAAGCGGCACAATACCATCTTTTCCATGGAATAGCTTGAAGGCTGAATCAAAACCAGGACCATCTTCAAAAATCGGACCTTTACTTCCTTGCACCTATTCAGAGGAAACATAAACTTCATCATCAATGAATCAATTCATCATCAATGAATCAAATAGCAAAGAAATTCTCAAGGTAAGTAAAACTTTTACCGGAATCGGAAAACTCAAAGTGGAGGAGAAGGACAAATTCGTCGGCTTGTGGATGTTTCTCAGGAAAGGACATTTCTGGATTATGCTTTCAGCGACAAAGGGACATTGAGATGATTCGGTATCCATTGAATTATCCTTTTATAACTGGAAAAATAACCATGTTAGATTTTAAATTGATGATCAACGAAACAAATCTCTAAAATTGAGGATGAAATCTAAAAGAAGAAGAAAAAACAATAAATCGAAATCAGGATTCGAATCAAACCTAAAACTAGTTTTAGTCTAATCGAAATCAACTACAGTATCAAATTCTACCATGAAACACTGAAATTCAGATGAAAAAAATTAGGAGAATCGATATGATAAATCACAAATTCGAAGAGAGAGAGAATTACCTGAGAAATTTCGCCGGAAGATGATAATTGCTTAGAGAATTTTGATAAAAACGTGTGGTGAACACAGACCTGTATAATGAGTTTGTACCGAGAATCACCGGTTGAATTGGTAAACTACAAAACACTCCTTTTAAAACAACCCGTGATTGCCGGTTGGGTACGAGAATCACCGGTTGAATTGGTAAACTACAAAACACTCCTTTTAAAACAACCCGTGATTGCCGGTTGGGTATATAACTTGGTTGACTAAAAAAATGTATGAAGCACGTGGTTCGGTGGTTGTGTTTGGTAGTGAACATAAACCGAACCACGAAGACTATTTTAGTATTTTGTGCTCGAGAAGAATTTCATGCCGGATTGACAAAAACGAAGCAGATATCATGCCGTTTTAGTATTTGATCTAACGGTACAGATTTTATCAAGCTAGCTTTAGTTGTTGGTATGTTAAGATTTTTGTTGGGATCAAGAGTATCTGTAATTTCTTTTATATAATATAAAGATACCCCAAGTCATGTAAATCGAATCCAAGCTTTGAAGATAAAGAACTCATAAATCTACGTTAATTCTTTTGGCATATTGAGATGTTTTTTCTTTGTGTGACTCTAAAGAAAGTTACTGCATAACTTTTAATTCTTTTGGTTAATTCTTTTGGCATATTGAGATGTTTTTTCTTTGTGTGACTCTAAAGAAAGTTACTGCATAACTTTTAATTACTTCTGGTAAGTCTTGTAAGAAGCAAAAACAAAAATGCTCTTCATTTCCTGGTATTTCCCTGCATCACACGGTTCAAGTCGGTAAGAAAGTTTGTGTAGTGATATTTAGATAATTTGTAAGACATTTTTGACTGGATTCTGTGAACTCAACTTGTTATACATGTCTGCAAATCTCAAAAGGACTACAAAATAAGACAGAAAACCATGAAATGCAGGTATATTTGAATCTTGCGTGAGATAGGACTCCGAGATCCTAATATAATGTTTATGTAAGTTTAATAGTATCTTAGAGTTTCAATAAAGCAAGCCACACCGAAGCCGAGATTAAGAACATGATCAGGAAACAATAAGTATCACTAGAGTTTCGATAATTCCCTGGCTGTTCTCAAACGAGATATCATTCTGGATTAGCTATCTATCTATAAAATTTATGCAACCTAAAACATCAGCTAAAGAATAATGTTATTAGCATTTGATCAACTCAATCCCTTCAGATTAAAGATTATCATCAGGTTACTCATACTAATGTGATATTACCAAGCTGAAGAAGTCTATAATGGTGATATTACCAATCTGAAGAAGTCTATAATGGTGATACTACTGATGGTGATATTACAGCAAACATCTAGCAACTACTAGTCTACAATGGAACAAAAGGCTCTTGTCACATTATGTTATCTCAAACAAAAGAGTAAAGCTTTTCCAATCTAAAGACTCAAATTTACCTCATTGGATTTTCCCTAGCTAATTGGCTGGAGTTTTGGAGCTACGAAACCCTTTCTTAAGCTCTGGATAGTATGATGAGAGAAATAGTAACAGAGATTGAAATGAAGATTTTGTTAGGGATTTCAGGTTCTTCTTCCTCAGTAGCTCGAGAAGAGGAAGGACGAGATTTGAAGACGAATCTTGGCCTGTCTTCGTCGAAGAACTCCATTGTTGCTTCCGTCTAACTAATCAAAGCTGAAAACAAATTGAAATACATGGAAAAATACGGTAAAGAGAGATCTAAGAGATGAGATTTTTGGGCTTTTGGGTACTGTAAGGCCCATATAAGAAAGAAATCTAAGAGATGAGATTTTTGGGCTTTTGGGTACTGTAAGGCCCATATAAGAAGATTATTGGGTATTGTGAATCTCATATATTTGAAAAATAGCCCAAAAGAGTAGGTAGTCAATTATTCAAAACTAAAGGTAAGGGTGTAAATATTAACATTTATGAAAGTAGAGGGGTGGTATTAAAAACATGCCAGCTAATAAGGACAAGAGAGTCTTTTGTCTTCACTATATATATAAACAAATACACTTTTCGCTCTTCTCTTTTCTCATTTTCCACCTGAGGAGAAAAAAAAAGCTGATTCTCTCTATCTCGCTCGTTTGATCGCTTTTGAAACCATGAGTCTCTTTGGGCTAGGGAGGTAAGAATTTCTTCGTGTCTTCTGCGTAATTTTATGTTCAATTTATGATTATCTCTTTAGGAGACTCTTTTGGAAGATTGTTTGCAATCTCAGATCTATTTGAAATCATAAACTAATGATCTTCTGTGATTCAGTCTCTCACTTCTTAAGATCTCCTGTTCATATCATAAACTAATGATCTTCTGTGATTCAGTCTCTCACTTCTTAAGATCTCCTGTTCATTTTAATTATACATGATCATGGATCTGTTTGGCTTTTTTTTTTCTTGTATTAATTTAGTTTCTGTGTCGTTTTGTGATTGCGAATCAGAATTTGTGATCTCTAGTATTAACCATTACTTTATCGATCATTGATTCGTTTTTTTCCCCCTTCTGATTTGACCTTTCTTTTATGTGTTAGTGGAATCAGGTTCGTTGTTCATTTTTTTTGGCTGTGAATTGATGATTTGAGGGTCTGTCTTTACATCTATTGATAAGTTTTTGATCTTATGTATGAATTGGGGATCTGGTTAGTTTCCTGGTCTTGTGAAATTCATATTGTGTCAAGTATACAACTTGTGTATGGAATCTGTTCATATTGGACGAGTTTTCACACAAATTAGAGTTTTCTGATTGGATTTTTAGAGTTTTCTGATTGGATTTGAATCACTACTGCTGTGGATTTTTCCTCAGTACTTCAAATCTTAGTTGGAGCCCAGATAATGACTATGACTGATTAGGTAAAGACTCTATTAGGAATTCAACTGTGATCAGATTTGTTTTGTTCCTTATAATTCATGATTGTGGGCAATTAAATGGACCCACAACAAGAGTTTTTAGTGATCCATCCCTTTCATATGCACTGATTGCTCTGAAAACTTTTGTTCAATTAATGAATAAATGTTGAATTTTTAATCTTGCATTTATAACCATTAACCACTTTCATTACTTTCTTTTTGAAAAATGTAAAAGACTATATTATTCGGGTTTCCATTAAAAATTGATGATCTATTTGATAACATACTTTTCTTCCCTTCTTTTTTACTTTCTTACTAGAAATCAAAAGACTTTCCGTCCTAAGAAGAGTGCACCTTCAGGAAGCAAGGTTTGTGAACTATCTGATCATCTTCTTTCTGTGATTTATATACCAAAATTTGGTATCTTTGGTACTTTGTAGTTGTCATTAGCTTCTTTCTGTGATTTATATACCAAAATTTGGTATCTTTGGTACTTTGTAGTTGTCATTAGTTTGTCATGAAATCTCATGCTTGATTCCTCTTGTTGAATGTTTTTGTTTCTTTCTGAAAAATAGGGTGCACAGCTTCGAAAACAGATAGATGCGACCCTAGGAAGTGGGAACTTAAGAGAAGCTGTAAGACTTCCTCCAGGAGAGGATGTAAATGAATGGCTTGCTGTAAACAGTGAGTATTTATACATGACTGCAGTCTCATATGAATGGCTTGCTGTAAACAGTGAGTATTTATACATGACTGCAGTCTCATCATCACTTTAATGTATACTTGTAATGCAGGAGTTGAATAATTGCTGATTCCTCTATCTTCTTTTATTTATTTTTTTATTTTGAAACTCTTATATGTACAAATACATAGATTAAGATCATTTGCTAATTTTTCATTCTTTTGCTGTTTCTTTTCAGCTGTGGATTTCTTCAATCAGGTGAATTTGCTATATGGCACCCTTACTGAGTTCTGCACACCTGAGAACTGTCCTACAATGACTGCTGGCCCAAAGTAACAATGGCACCCTTACTGAGTTCTGCACACCTGAGAACTGTCCTACAATGACTGCTGGCCCAAAGTAACATTAAATTGAAACCTTCTTTATTACTTCTCTGGATGATTTTTGTTAACAGTCATCTTTTTTTTGCAGGTATGAGTATAGATGGGCAGATGGTGTACAGATCAAGAAGCCGATTGAGGTCTCTGCTCCAAAGTATGTCGAGTACTTAATGGATTGGATCGAGACTCAACTCGATGATGAAACCTTGTTTCCTCAAAGGCTTGGTAAGTATATGACAATGCCTATTGCTTATGAGATCTAACAAAGAAGATCAATCAATTTCTCTTAATGTGAACCTTTTGTATTTTTCAGGAGCACCGTTTCCTCAGAACTTCAAGGATGTAGTGAAAACGATATTTAAAAGGCTATTTCGTGTGTATGCTCATATTTACCATTCTCATTTCCAGAAAATTGTTAGTCTGAAAGAAGAAGCTCATCTCAATACTTGCTTCAAACACTTCATCCTCTTTACTCATGTGAGTTCTCGATTTTAAATTTTGTAGATTGTTTTAAATTTTTACCGTTTGGCCATTTCACTTAACTTTTTGTTTTACCGTTTGGCCATTTCACTTAATTTTTTGTTTTGGTTTTGGCAGGAGTTTGGACTGATTGACAAGAAAGAACTCGCGCCTCTACAAGAGCTCATAGATTCTATCATTTCACCTTATTGAGCAAAAAATCTTAAATTGTCAGATTTTTCAGATTAAAGAATAAATTAACAGTAATAAGTTTGATTTTAATTATAATTTACTGTTTGTTTTAACTTTCAAGAAATTTTTAAAAATCCTATGTAAAAATATATATTCTTACTACCCCTTTATTTATGTGTGTTCAACTGTTCATGTTATTATTAATTTTTTTGTCAATCTCATTACTAATTTGTTCTTACTAAAATCAAAGTTTCTTTGTTTTCATTTGAGACATCAATTATGAACCTAACCATCTGTATTTACATCTCATCTTTTTAACACTTAAAACCGTTTAAGTGAAAAAATATGATCTTACTTGTTAGAAATTGATATCCCAGTGGTTGATTTACTTTCTCCTTATGAACTTAATTCTTTGAATTTTGCTTCAACATTGTTGTGATGATTGGCTTTTGAACAAGAGTTAAAAAAAAAAATTCCATTTATTTTTTGTATAGCTGATTTTATTTAACTCTGCTTCAATAGCCTTCAAAAAAGTTTTTTGATATTTTGACTATGAAGAGAACAAGAAGCCAATGTGTAACATTTGTGTAAATACATAAAAATGAAAACTAGAATTAAAAGAAATGATCAAGTCTACCTATTGATGTCTATCTTCAATCACATGTGTCTTCGTTTCAATCCCATAGTTCCCTGAATTCAATAAACCAAACCCACTTTTGGTGTTCAGATCAAAATCAACAAACCCTGATTCCGGTTTCACACATCCATCTCCTGTTTCTAGCTTTTCTTGTTCTCCACATAATCTAAAAACTTGAGTTGAATCACCATTCAGGTGTGCAATATCTGTAACCAAATCCCTCTTTTGATTCATACAATTATCAGAGTATTGACCTTTGTCTGTTGCATCACCACAAGGTATGATACTCTTCTGTGCTTTCTCTAGTAATGTCATCAAATATTTTCTTTGTGCCTCCATTCTCATCTCCAGTTTTTTCTGCACCCCAAAACTCATAATTCAAATTTGCTCTTTTGATTGTTCCAAAAGCATTAAGAGATTTGTTAATTTCTTATTACCTCAAGCTGTTCTTGAAACCGCTGTTGCGCATCAACCTGATGTCTCATTGTCTCTCCAAAAGGTACATTCCCACTTTGTCTGTTTATGTTCATTAACATTTTGTCAAACTCAAGTTATACATATGACATATCCATTGAGATCAAGACAGTCATATACATGATATAAAGTATAATACCTTTGATGAGTATCAAATCTTGATTCATTTGAGATTCCTCCTTGAGAACAATTATCAAAATTCATCTTTGATGAGTATCAAATCTTGATTCATTTGAGATTCCTCCTTGAGAACAATTATCAAAATTCATGTATGAACTCCCTGTGAAAGTAACCAAATAAAACTTACATATACAAACATTGCATTATTACTATGATCATACATACATGCATACATACCAGCATGCTCTTTGTTTTGTTCAGCTCGATTTTGTTTTTTGCCTTGTTGTTGACTAAGTCTATACTTCTACACATTTAAACACATCATAGAAATATGTAAAAATCCATAATTGAATGTATACATTAATACATTACTAAATAATTTTAATTTGTAAATTTTAGACCTGCAAATGGCTCTTGAGATGGTACAATGTTAAACCTTTTAATCCCATCAGCTTCAGAACTGATTTAGGAGTTGCTTCTGCAGAAACCAACCAAACCAAACAAAACTTAAGGACGAAGTTACATAAGAGAATTAATTGATATATACACTGGTACAAGCATAACCGAAGTAAACCGGAATTGATAATGTGAAACCGGTTATCTAAGTTGAAGAAAACAAGAGGAAAGAGAAGCTTACTATCAGCGCCACCGAGCTTAATGACGGCGTCGACGAAGCGATCATGGAGATCGGAGGTCCATCTGAGTCTAGGTTTAGGATCTCTAGTCATCAGCGTCGACGAAGCGATCATGGAGATCGGAGGTCCATCTGAGTCTAGGTTTAGGATCTCTAGTCATCATCACACCTCCATTTTCGTATCCTAAACCTCCAAGATTCACTCTGTCCATTTTCAGCAATTAGAGATATTGTGGTAATAGGTAAATGATGAAGAAAGAGAGATCAAGAAAACTTTTTTTAGGAAAATATGAAAGAGAAGAAGAAGATGAAGAGAGAAAGAGAGAGTGAGAATTAAAAAGTCGTCGCGGTGATGATGAAGGGTGATTATGATGGAGAAGAAACAAGTAGTGACATTATTCGTCACTTAACGTCAACCTTCGTTTTTTTTTATTTTCTTAATTCTTTTTTTTTTTTTTTAACACATAGCTTAGTGGCTAAACAACTCCATCAACCTCGTGGAGACCAGGGATCAAACCATCGACCCTGGATTCTAATGTCCATAAAAGTGAGGGAACCTACCAACTAGGCTATCAACTCCGGACATTTTCTCAATTCTTTAATTTGATTTTGAATATATATAAATCCAAAAAATTATTAGGTTACAAAGAATCTACGATCAGAAAATTATAAATATTGTTTATTTTTATAAAATAAAAGTTGACTTAAAGTAAAATATTATGTTCTTTATTTTAATAATATTTGAAATTTTGAGAATTTTCAAAGATATTTGAATAATTTTTTCTTTTTTAGATGTTTTAAAAAAAATCAAATATTTTGATAATTCTCAAAATCAATATTATAAATATTTTTTTAATTCTATGGTGCATCATATTTAGAAGCAAATTCTCAAAATCAATATTATAAATATTTTTTTAATTCTATGGTGCATCATATTTAGAAGCAGTTTAAAATATAGGTATATAATATATGCTTTCATCCTTTTTTACTCTATGTAACCAGTAAAATTATCTAAATTGCAATTTTTTTAAGTTTCAAATCACGAAAAAGTCTTAAAATATATAAAATTGATACTCTCTGACAAAAGCTCAAAATCTAGTTTAGAATTTTAAAATTTTTATATATGTGATTCTATAATTTTTTAGAATATTCATTTGAGAATCATCTTATGGATTAATTTTATTATTTAAAATTAATAGTAAAACTCTTTTATTTTTGGCAGTCTGAATGCAACATAAGAGCAAAACATGGCCAATTTTTTATTGTATTCATAACTTGAATAGTGATATATCGCATTTGGTAACGCAAACACAAAAACGCATAATATTCGCGATTTAATGTACATGTCAAATGATGTTAAACCATGGATGTTTTTGTCGCATTATGAAATAAAATAAGATGATTGCGTACTTTTTAATAATTTTGTATTCAGAATCGTAACATGGGAGAGAGGAACATGGCCCGCATTATGCATATTTGTTTACCTCTATTGTATTATTATTATTATGTCCAAAGAATTTATATTGTTTTTATGAATTCTCATTATTTGTATAATTATTTGCCAATTTTATGAATACAAAAAAAAAAAAAAAAAAAAAAAAAAAAAAAAAATCAAATAATTTTCTGACTTAGTTTTTGTCCCATTCTCTTACAATCCATGAATCAAATCTCTCTGTTGGTCCTTTATTTAGGTACATATAAATCTATGATTCATGTGTTGTCAGATACATCTAAATTTGAATGCAGAAAATTGTCGAACCAACTCAGAAATTAGTTATCATACATTAATTCATTCCGACTAATCTATAAAAATTAAGATGATAAATCATTTTTTTTTTCTGTCAAGAAAATAATTTTAATAAGTAATTTTTAAAATAGTTGACAAACAAAATAAGATGCATGGGACGATAATGTCACGTAGACTTGTATTGGGCGTAAATATTATATTCCCCGTTGGACAAGGAGAATACAATACAAAAAAGAGTCACATGCTCGACGGTGGGGGTACATTGGTAATTTAGATCTAACATGTGGACCTCTGGTTACTCTTGGGGCCCACAGGTCGGACATGTGGCACTAAAGCCGGTTCGAACGCAACATGTAGCTAGTAATTCTCTATCTTGTCCTGACTAGAAATCCATAATTGAGTTAAACCGGACTAGTTATCTGCAGACCGAATCAAGAAACTATGAACTTGTTTCTTCTTAACAATTCAACAAAAAGGATTTAGAGTCAGTAAAACCAAACTTGTTCTGGTTTTCATATGAATCAAAAACTGTTACTTTCTTTATTTTTCAATTACAGAAATTGAGTTTCTTCATGACTTTGGCATATGCTGGTGGTACTAGTCCTGGCTGTCTCAATCTACGCTTCGATTTCTTTGACTGCATCATTTAATAAAATTCATTACTCTCCATATCTATCAGCCTGACTCAGAAAACTATTCCTCAGTATAGGTGGCAAAAACAAACAAGATATATGGCATTGTAAATACTACTTAACCTACCATTTATCTATCTAGCTAGCTAAACAAGTTTCATCACTATTTCTATGTTGAACTAGCTTTGGCTGTCATCAGAACTATCATCAAATCTGTTCAGTTAGATTCCAAATTATTGTCATACTTTTCTTCTAGAGGGATTGACCAAAAGAACAAATAAACTCATAGAATGAGGAATAAGGTGTTGATACCTTCAAGTGAGCGTTATGGCGAGAGCCAAGAAGATTCTTTTTTCTAATGATCAAACAAGGGACAGAAATCAAGAACCGTACACAACAAATTCGAATGTTCCATTTCCAAATAACAGAATGTGGAATTATGCGAAATTGAGTGAAGTATACTTGCAAGGTAGTGAATACTGATATAATCCAAGTATCCAACTATCCAAACTCTGACTCGTATCAAAGTTGCTACTTAGAATTCTATGCATAAATAGAACCTTTCCCTATTGTAAATTCAAAAACAATCAGAGCCTGGATGATTCTGCTTCCCCCGATCAAACAAGTCAAGGTCTTCTTCACACCACAAAATCCAAAAATTCTAAAGAAGCATCTACACTATATACCAATTGAAACTATCTAGCTGGTAAATTCCCGAAAATTACGTGATGAGGAACGTAGGTAGAACCCATGGAGCTAACATTCAACGGAGAAACTCTGGCGGCGGGAACGAAGCTCCATTTGGCCGTAGAGGCGAAACCTAGGGTTGTTGAATGATGACTAGGAGAAGGAGAATGATGAATCAGACGGTGAGAAGCTCCGGTCAAAGAGAGATTCCGATTAGATTGGAGAGAAATGGAACGTAGCTTAGTGCATAACCTCTGCATTGTCGTCTCCAAGGAAGACGATTCTTCAAAATTCTAATTTTGTAAAAGACGAAGGGTGACAAAGCTTTGGGGTTTTTGTGAAATGCAGAG
Organism: Physaria fendleri; assembly: GCA_036630335.1. Classification (NCBI taxonomy): domain Eukaryota; kingdom Viridiplantae; phylum Streptophyta; class Magnoliopsida; order Brassicales; family Brassicaceae; genus Physaria; species Physaria fendleri. Next base: position 28,136,770 of record CM071717.1, read on the forward strand.
AATGTTAGGGTATGGAACTAAATATAATCCCTTTTAGTTACGTATACCCTAAATTACAGATTGATCCTATAGCAATTTTGATATACAAAAAAATTACACTAAAACCTATAAGTTTAGACTTTTGCCCCGTAGTTTTCATATTTGCAAAAGAGGAAGCGACGACAAGGGGTTTAAAGATCTTTTACAGAGCTATATAGTAATACCGAGAAAGAATTCGAATCCACAAAACTCGTTTCTTCCTTCAATTAAGGTTTTAGGGTTTATAGTTTGCTGAAATTCGTGATTTTTCACACAAAACTCGTTTCTTCCTTCAATTAAGGTTTTAGGGTTTATAGTTTGCTGAAATTCGTGATTTTTCAAGTCTTGTTATCGATCAATTTCGATTGCTTCCAGATTCGTGTGTTATAACGTGAATTTGTTTTCATTTCAGTCTGGCGATGATTTAATATAGCTTTATAACAATTTCATAACTGACTTTGAGACGAAGATCAATCTTTTAAAGGTTGCGGATTTTACTGTAGTTGTCTCTCGACAGTAATCTGAGAAAGAAGCTGCAATCAGCTATCTTGAAGGAGTGATTTAGAAACTTAAAGCTACTAAAGAGCCTCGGATAGCTGAATCTATCATTTTATATAGAATCACAAAAAGCTTTATTCAAGCTTGAGCTAGGTGCTCAAAAGGAGTGCAAGAAAATCTTGGACGATGGAAAGAGCTCTCTTGATAGTATGACTGACATTGATCCATCGGTCTAAACTAACTTCTATTGGGTGTCTTCTCAGTACCATAAATTCCGTCAAGACTTTCCCGAGTTCTACGACAGTGCTCTTCTTTATCTTGCATATACGTCTGTGGAGGATCTCTCAGAGTCGTATAAGCTGGTATGTACCTGTAATTTTGCTATCTTGTTCTAATGATTTGTTTACCAACTTTCATGTTAGTAGTAGTGGATGAAAATTGGTGAGATTTAGAAGAAACTGGGGGAAAACTGCTAACTACTGTAACTTCCCTGTAGACTGTAGTCAGGGATTGAATTGTTGATATCAGATCATTTTTGTGTATACCAGGATTTGGCTTTCGATTTTTCACTTTCAGCTCTACTTGGAGATAGCATCTACAACTTTGGGGAACTGTTAGCTCCTCCCATTGTTAGTTCTCTCCATTATCGACATAAGCTACTACAAGCTGTTCCTTGTGTTGATAATAGGTTTTTTATTGATCCTCCATAACTCGGGGTGGGGTTATTGATAATAGGTTTTTTATTGATCCTCCATAACTCGGGGTGGGGTTAGCCAAAGTGTTTGTGAATATAAAGACAGCTTCTCCATCTCATGTTTTAGTTCTGCTTAGAACTGTATATGGCTATCTTACATTTTATATTTCTCTGATGATTTAGTTCATTATCAAGAACTATGCCGTGTGTACAACGCATCCTTGATTGCCCCAACCAGCACTAGTTGAGAGGAAGAAGCTTTTGGAAAAGATCAACATTCTTCGCCTTATTGAGATCATCTTCAGGTGAACTTCTCCCTAGGCAATAGTATACCACGCCATATCAATTAAATTAAAAATAAAATCTTGTGCTAATACAGTTCCTTTCAAATGCTACTTCAGCCGACCCGCTGAAGATAGAACCATTCCGTTGAGTATCATAGCTGAGCGTACCAAACTTTCGAGTGAAGATGTTCAACACCTTCTCATGAAAAGCCTTTCTGTAAGTATTAGTATCTCCTATCATCTTTGTCTATTGTTTCCTTGATTACCCCACAATCTGCATCTTATGGGTCTGAAATCTGTTGTGGCCATGGAAAGAGTTTTTTCAAGTGACCAATATAACAGTACTTAACTACCCTGTCATTTACTTAAAAACAACGAACATCACTCGTGCATTGTTGAAGAGTTTTTTCAAGTGACCAATATAACAGTACTTAACTACCCTGTCATTTACTTAAAAACAACGAACATCACTCGTGCATTGTTGCTTTTGTAGTGTCTAGGTTTATCTATCTACATTTTTCTTCTCAAGGGGAATTTTGTTAGAGAACTTTAAAAAGTACTTTATAAATCTGTAGAACCTAAAGTGGAAAATGACTGATTCAGGTACATCTGCTTGAGGGCATAATAGACCTAGTAAATGGAACAATCTACATCTCATGGGCACAACCTAGAGTACTAGGGATTCCGCAGATCAAGGCTTTGAGAGACCAACTAGACAATTGGGTCAACAAAGTTCACACCACTTTGCTATCTGTTGAAGCTGAGACACTAGATCTTTGTTGCAGCATAATAAACAATCTTCACTTCTTCTTTTTGAAGGTACTGAATGCAACACTTCTCTAGGATTAATGCAAGCTTTTCTCATTCCAGTAGTAGAAATTCCAAATTGCTTTTAAACCTTCTAGAGTTCTAGTTCCCATGAGTTGAAAATTTTCAAGCTCCTAAATTACAAACTCAAGGTTTGTTTGTAATTTCATCAATCTAAGCCCAATATTTTTTGTTGAAAACACACAAGTCTACTGATATCTAAGACCATTGTAGGTATCTAACATTTCTGTGATTGGTCCCATTCATAGTTAATATTTAATTGATTAAAACAACTCTATAAGTTCTTCCAGTTTCATGGCTTTTAATGATGAAATTTTACCCACAATAGGATAGTAGAGGTCATAAATACAACAACCATGTGGTTGTTGAATGGTGCAATAGCAATAGATCTGTAAATCAAATTTATACTTATTTTTGTTTGTACATGTTTGTTTTTTATACTAATTTTTTAGAAAATATATATATTACTTTTGAATAACAAAAAAAGTAGATAGACATATTAAAAACAGAGCTAATGAGAATTTAATACTTTCAACTACTCAAATTTAGTTCACCAAGGTCATGTAACATGACTACCATTATCTTGACATGGAACTCAACCTCTCAATATTATTATTAATTAATTATTAATATTGATTTATGGTATCATAAGGTTATAAATGATAATATAAAATCACATAATAGTTTTGTGATTATGTGATTATGTGATTATGTAATTCAAGAAATACAGTAATCAGAGCTTTACTAAATCTTCAGATTCTTCTCTAGACAAGACCCTATAACTTCATCGAGCTTTGGTATACAGTAATCAGAGCTTTACTAAATCTTCAGATTCTTCTCTAGACAAGACCCTATAACTTCATCGAGCTTTGGTGCTCTAGGTAAATAAAAGTCAACATCTCGATTTCCAAAACAAAACATTAAAATCGAACCATCCTAATCACAATACATAGTGCGTACAAGTTGTTGTTTCGCAGTAATGAACATCAACACATAGCCGCGTGGAACATTTAATGCTTCTTCAACCGTTACACAATTTTGGCTTTCTTTTACAAGATTAATATTTTTTCATTCTCTCCATATTCTTCTTTAGAACTATATAATATAAACCCATTTTTTCATTTCTTCACATTCACAAAACATCACTCTTTCTTCTTCCTTTCACTATCTTTCTCTTACAAAAAGATGGCTAGAATGTGTTTGGTGATGATGGTTATGGTTGTAATGACCATGAACATTGTTAAGAGTGATCCAATAGCACCATGTTACTTCATATTTGGTGACTCTTTAGTTGATAATGGCAACAATAATCAGCTTCAGTCACTAGCTAGAGCTAATTACTTCCCTTATGGTATTGATTTTGCTTCTGGTCCAACCGGCCGATTTAGTAACGGCAAAACAACCGTTGATGTTATTGGTAACATTCTAACTAACTACATTTTCCTCTGTTTTGTATCCTTTGAAACTAATTTTTGCTCTGTTTCTTTGG
>CM071717.1:28144100-28154538 GCA_036630335.1 Physaria fendleri
AATGTGATTCTATAAATTTTTTAAATAATTCATTTGAGAATCATGTTATGGATCAAAATTTGTTTTTTGGAATTGAATAGTTAAATTAAAGAAGCCAACTGCTTTTTTTTAATTGCAATAAAAGTGCCGTTCCAATTTAGAGGGGCCCCGAGCGAAGTTCGAAAATTTGGAGCCCTTTTTCGACTGCAATAGGGACCTAAGCGAAAATCCGAAAATTTGGGGCATTTAAAAACATATATATATATGCATCTAGTGGACATCGAACTCGAGTATTTAAGTAAAAACAAAACTATCCTAACCACTAGACTACAAACATAATTAATGTATTATTTACAAATACTGAATTTTATATATATCGTAATAAATTGTCAAAAATTGGGGTCCAAAAATTCAAGAAAAAAATTAGAGATCCTAAGAAATCGTTTATGTGGCTTATGCCACGGAACGGGCATGAATAAAATTCATTTCTTTTTGCAGTCTAAATGCAACAAAAGAGCAAAACATGGCCAAAATTTTGTTGTATCCATAACTTCAATAGTGATTCATCGCATTTGGTAACGCAAACACAAAAACGCATAATATTCGCGATTTAATGTACATGTCAAATGATTAACGCAAACACAAAAACGCATAATATTCGCGATTTAATGTACATGTCAAATGATGTTAAACCATAGATGTTTTTGTCACTTTATGAAATAAAATAAGATGATTGCGTACTTTTTAATAGTTTTGTATTCAGAATCGTAACATGGGAGAGAGGAACATGGCCCGCATTATGGATATTTGTTTACTACTATTGTATTATTATGTCCAAAGAATTTATATGTATAGTTTTTATGAATTATCATTTAAATCATTATTTGCAAAAATTTATGAATACAAAAAAAAAATCAAATAATTTTGTCTCATTCTCATCAAATAATTTTGTCTCATTCTCATACAAAAATAAATCTACGGTTCATGTGTTGTCAGATATACCTAGATTTGAATACAGAAAAGAAAATTGTCGAACCAATTCAGAAATTAGTTATTTTAATTAATTAATTCCGACTAATCTATAAAATTAAGATGATAAATCATTTTTATTGTTATTTTAATTATTTTTAAATTGTTGACAGAAAAAAAAATGCATGGGACGACATGTCACGTAGACTTGTATATTATATTCGCCGTTGGACAAGGAGAATACAAAAGAGTCTCACATGCTCGACGGTGGGGGTACGTTGGTAATTTAGATCTAACATGTGAACATCTGGTTACTCTTGGGTCCCACACGTCGGACATGTGGCACTAAAGACGGTTCCAACGCAACATATAGTGTGTAATTCTCAATCTTGTCGTGACTAGAAATCCACGATTGAATTAAACCGGACTAGTTATCTCCAGACCGAATAGAGAAACTCTTAGCTTGTTTTTTTTTTTTTTTTTTAATTTTGTCAAGAAACTCTTAGCTTGTTTCTTCTTGTCAATTCAACAAAAAAAGATTAGAGTCTGTAAAACTAAAACTTGTTCTGGTTTTCATATGAAATCAAAAAACTGTTACTTTCTTTATCTTTCAATTACAGAAATTGAGTTTCTTCATGACTTTGGCATATGCTGGTGGTACTAGTCCTGGCTGTCTCAATCTACGCTTCGATTTCTTTGACTGCATCAATCAACATATTCATTATTCACCATATCTATCAGCCTGACTCAGAAATCTATTCCTCATTATAGATGGGTAAATCAAACAACATATATGGCATTGTAAATACTACTTAACCTACCATTTATCTATCAAACAAAACCACTTCAATCAAAATTTCTATGTTGAACTGGCTTTCACTGTTATCAGAGCTGTAGTCAGATAGATTCCTAGTTATTATCATACTCTTCTTCCGGAGAGATCGGCCAAGAGAACAATGAAGTCAGGAATTTATACCATAGAATAAGGAATAAGGTGTTGCTACCTTCAAGTGTGCATTATGGCGCTTGCCCTCTTTCCATCGACGGATGGTACCATCATTTAGTGGTTTGAACCTGTCCTTGAATGACCTGACATTTAGATGCAAAAAAAGAAAACACTTGTTGAGAGAGATACACTAGCTTTTACTTAAAAAGCTTTGATGAAGAATAAAGAATAAGGAATAAGGTGTTGCTACCTTCAAGTGTGCATTATGGCGCTTGCCCTCTTTCCATCGACGGATGGTACCATCATTTAGTGGTTTGAACCTGTCCTTGAATGACCTGACATTTAGATGCAAAAAAAGAAAACACTTGTTGAGAGAGATACACTAGCTTTTACTTAAAAAGCTTTGATGATGTATAATCTAAGAATCAAAACGTACGAGTAAAACTTTATCTTGATCTTCTTGACTTTTGATGTGATTGGAGTCCTACGACTCCAGTTCTTCTTCCATTTTGCCATCTTTTCCTTGGAAGTGAGTCTAAAACAAAAGTATGAATAAGAGTTTGAGTGATACTACACTGGCACAATTGTAGTGATGATACCGAAACACTCGTCTTTACCAGTTGTCTTAAAGAAAAGATGATATCGCAAGAACTACTTAACGTTCTATGAAAAAATCATTACTTTGCCGATTTCAGAGGACCCACAATCAGAGCCAAGAAGATTCTTTTTTCCAGTGATCAAACAAGGGACAGAAATCAAGAACCGTACACAACAAATTTGAATGTTCCAGATAACATATGTGGTATTATGCGAAATTGAGTGAAGTATACTTGCAAGGTAGTGAATACTGGTATAATCCAAGTATCCGACTATCCAAACTCTCACTCGTATCAAATTTGCTACTTAGAATTCTATGCATAAATAGAAGAACCCTTTCCCTATAGTAAATTAAAATACAATCAGAGCCTGGATGATTCTGCTTCCCCTGATCAAACAAGTCAATGTCTTCTTCACATCACAAAATCCAAAAATTCTAAAGAAGCATCTACACTATATACCAATTGAAACTATCTAGCTGGTAAATTCCCGAAAATTACGTGATGAGGAACGTAGGTAGAACCCATGGAGCTAACATTCCACGGAGAAACTCTGGCGGCGGGAACGAAACTCCATTTGGCCGTAGAGGCGAAACCTAGGGTTGTTGAATGATGACTAGGAGAAGGAGAATGATGAATCAGACGGTGAGAAGCTCCGATCAAAGAGAGATTCCGATTAGATTGGAGAGAAATGGAACGTAGCTTAGTGCACAACCTCTGCATTGTCGTCTCCAAGGAAGACGATTCTTCAAAATTCTAATTTTGTAAAAGACGAGGGTGACAAAGCTTTGGGGTTTTTGTGAAATGCAGAGAATGTTAGGGTATAGAACTAAATATATCCCTTTTAGTTACGTATGCCCTAAATTACAGATTGATCCTTATAGCAATTTTGATATACAAAACAATCACACTAAAACCTATAAGCTTAGACTTTTGCCCCGTAGTTTTCATATTTGCAAAAGAGGAAGAGACAAGGGGTATAAAGATCTTTTACAGAGCTATATAGTAAGATCGAGAAAGAATTCGAATCCGCAAAACTCGTTTCTTCCTTCAATTAAGGTTTTAGGGTTTATAGTAGAAGCTCCGATCAAAGAGAGATTCCGATTAGATTGGAGAGAAATGGAACGTAGCTTAGTGCACAACCTCTGCATTGTCGTCTCCAAGGAAGACGATTCTTCAAAATTCTAATTTTGTAAAAGACGAGGGTGACAAAGCTTTGGGGTTTTTGTGAAATGCAGAGAATGTTAGGGTATAGAACTAAATATATCCCTTTTAGTTACGTATGCCCTAAATTACAGATTGATCCTTATAGCAATTTTGATATACAAAACAATCACACTAAAACCTATAAGCTTAGACTTTTGCCCCGTAGTTTTCATATTTGCAAAAGAGGAAGAGACAAGGGGTATAAAGATCTTTTACAGAGCTATATAGTAAGATCGAGAAAGAATTCGAATCCGCAAAACTCGTTTCTTCCTTCAATTAAGGTTTTAGGGTTTATAGTTTGCTGAAATTCGTGATTTTTCAACTGAACCTATCATTTTATATAGAATCACAAAAAGCTTTATTCAAGCTTGAGCAAGGTGCTCAAAAGGAGTGCAAGAAAATCTTGGACGATGGATAGAGCTCTGTTGATAGTATGACTGACATGATGATTGATCCATCGGTCTATGCTAACTTCTATTGAGTGTATTCTCAGCACCATAAGTTCCGTCAAGAATTTTCTGATTTCTACAAAAGTGCTCTTCTCCAGAGGACCTCTCAGTCTCAGAGTCATTTAAACTGGTATGTCCCTGTAACTTTGTCAATCTTGTTCTAATGTTTTGTAAGTTCTCCCTCATCCTCAGATATAAGCTACTGCAAGCTATTCCTGTCTAGATAATAAGGTTTCTTAATAATCCTCCGGGTTGGTCAAAGTGTTTGTGAACATAGAGACAGCTTCTCCCTTTCATGCTGTAGTTCTGCTTAGAAAAGTCTCCTGGGAACAAATGTTGAATGGCTTTATCACATTTTCCAGGCATTCAAGCATGGTAATTTAGTTCATTATCAAGAACTATGCTGTGTGCACAACGCGTACGCATCCTTGATTGCCCAACCAGTACTAATTGAGAACAAGAAGAAGCTTTAGGAAAAAATCAACATTCTCTGCCTTATTGAGTTCATCTTCCTTTTAAACCCTACTCCAGCGACCCTCAGAAGATAGAACCATTCCTTTGAGTAACATCGTTGAGCAGCTAAACTTTCGATCGAAGATGTTGAGCACCTTCTCATCAAGAGCCTTTCTGTAAGTATTAGTATCTCCTTGCATCTTTTCTATCATTTCTTTTATAACCTCACAATATGCAGCTACTAGTTTGAAATCTGTTCTGGCCAAGGAAAGTGTTTTGTCAACTGACCAACATAACAATAATGAACTAAACATCATCATATACATTGTTGCTTTTGTAGTGTCTAGGTTTGTATTTTATCTTCTTAATGGGAATTTGGACAGAGACCTTAAATGTACTTGACTTGTTTTATGCATGTTTATAAATCTGTAGAATCTAAAGTGGAAAATGAATGATTCAGGTACATCTGATCTGATTGAGGGCATCATAGACCAAATGAATGGAACAATTTACATCTCATCGCCACAACCTAGAGTACTAGGGATTCCACAGATCAAGGCTTTGAGAGATCAACTAGATAATTGGGTCAACAAAGAGGGATTCCACAGATCAAGGCTTTGAGAGATCAACTAGATAATTGGGTCAACAAAGTTCACACCACCTTGCTATTTAAGCTGAGGCCAGATCTTGTTGCAGCATAATAAACATTCTTACTTCTTTTTGAAGGTACTAAATGCAACACTTCTCTAGGATTAATGCAAGCTTTTCTCATTCAAGTACTAGAAATTACCAATTGCTTTTAAACCTTAAAACCCATGAAGATGAAAATTTTCAAGTTCCTAAATTACAAACTCAAGGTTCGTTTGTAATTTCATCAATCTAAGCCCAATATTTCTAGTTGAAAAAAAAAAAAAACACAAGCTACTGATATCTAAGACCATTGTAGGTATCTAACATTTCTGTGATTGGTCCCATTCATAGTTAATATTTAATTGATTAAAACAACTCTATAAGTTCTTCCAGTTTCATGGCTTTTAATGATGAAATTTTACCCACAATAGGATAGTAGAGGTCATAAATACAACAACCATGTGGTTGTTGAATGGTGCAATAGCAATAGATCTGTAAATCAAATTTATACTTATCTTTGTTTGAACATGTTTGTTTTTTATACTATTTTTTTAGAAAAAAATATATATTACTTTTGAAATGACAAAAAAGAGTAGATGGACATATTAAAATCAGAGGTAATGAGAATTTAATACTTTCAACTACTCAAATTTAGTTCACCAAGGTCATGTAACATGACTACCATTATCTTGACATGGAACTCAACCTCTCAATATTATTATTAATTAATTATTAATATTGATTTATGGTATCATAAGGTTATAAATGATAATATAAAATCACATAATAGTTTTGTGATTATGTGATTATGTGATTATGTAATTCAAGAAATACAGTAATCAGAGCTTTACTAAATCTTCAGATTCTTCTCTAGACAAGACCCTATAACTTCATCGAGCTTTGGTGAGCTTTACTAAATCTTCAGATTCTTCTCTAGACAAGACCCTATAACTTCATCGAGCTTTGGTACTATAGGTAAATAAAAGTCAACATCTCGATTCCCAAAAACAAAACATTAAAATCGAACCATCACAATTGCATAGTGCGTACTAGTTGTTGTTTCGCAGTAATGAACATCAACACATAGCCGCGTGGAACATTTAATGCTTCTTCAACCGTTACACAATTTTGTTTTCTTTACAAGATTAATATTTTCTCATTCTCTCCATATGCTTTAGAACTATATAATATAAACCCAATTTTTCATTTCTTCACATTCACAAAACATCTCTCTTTCTTCTCCATTTCACTATCTTGCTCTTTCAGAAAGATGGCTAGAATGTGTTTGATGATGATGCTTATGGTTATTATGACCATGAACATTGTTAAGAGTGATCCAATTGCACCATGTTACTTCATATTTGGTGACTCTTTAGTTGATAATGGCAATAACAATCAGCTTCAATCATTAGCTAGAGCTAATTACTTCCCTTATGGTATTGATTTTGCTTCTGGTCCAACTGGTCGGTTTAGCAACGGCAAAACAACCGTTGATGTTATTGGTAAAATTCTAACTAACTACATTTTCCTCTGTTTTGTATCCTTTGAAACTAATTTTTGCTCTGTTTCTTTGGATTCTAACTAACTACATTTTCCTCTGTTTTGTATCCTTTGAAACTAATTTTTGCTCTGTTTCTTTGGAATAAAAACAGCTGAGCTTTTGGGATTTGACGACTACATTATGCCTTATGCTGCTGCAAGAGGACAAGACATTCTCCGAGGAGTTAACTATGCTTCCGCTGCTGCCGGAATCCGAGAAGAAACTGGCAGACAATTGGTAACTTTACCTGTTTGGTTTAACAAATTTCTGGTCTAGCTTGGTATGGTCTTTTTATAATTTGACTTGTTCTTGTTATTGTTGATTAGGGAGGTAGAATAGCATTTGCAGGGCAAGTAGCTAATCATGTGAACGCTGTATCACAAATAGTAAACATACTTGGTGATCAGAATGAAGCATCAAACTACCTAAGCAAATGCATTTACTCAATTGGATTAGGCAGTAATGATTATCTCAACAACTATTTCATGCCCAACTTTTACAATACTGGTGATCAATTCTCTCCTGAAGCCTATGCTGACGATCTAGTTTCCCGTTACACCGAGCAACTCAATGTTTGTACACTCTTAAAACTTACATACATCCTCTGATTAGGACCTCCTCTGTTCTCTTGTTTGTACTTGAGGTTCTGATGTCTGTGTGTTTTTTGTTGGAGCAGATATTGTATAACAATGGAGCAAGGAAGTTTGCCTTAATAGGAGTCGGTGCGATTGGTTGTAGCCCGAACGAGCTAGCTCAGAACAGTCAAGATGGAACAACGTGTGACGAAAGAATCAACTCAGCAAACAGAATCTTCAACAGCAGACTCATATCTATGGTCGACACTTTTAACCAGAACACACCAGATGCAAAGTTCACTTATATCAACGCCTATGGTGTCTTCCAAGACATTATTGCAAACCCTGCTCGTTACGGTAACAGATCATTCGTCCAAAATTTAATGAAAGAACCCTGCTCGTTACGGTAACAGATCATTCGTCCAAAATTTAATGAAAGTAAACATTTTTGTGATAATTTGCTTAACGATTTGTTTATATATTTGCAGGGTTTAGAAATACAAATTCAGGATGTTGTGGAGTTGGGAGGAACAATGGACAAATAACATGTCTTCCTGGACAACCTCCATGTCCAAATAGGAATGAGTATGTGTTTTGGGATGCGACAAATAACATGTCTTCCTGGACAACCTCCATGTCCAAATAGGAATGAGTATGTGTTTTGGGATGCGTTTCATCCAGGTGAAGCTGCGAATATTGTTATTGGAAGACGATCTTTTAAGAGAGAAGCTGCTTCTGATGCTCATCCTTATGATATTCAGCAGCTAGCAACTCTCTAAAGAGAGAGAGAAAGAGTTCTTATGTTTGTGTCGGTGTTTTTGATATGGCAGCTGAGTTTGGAGTCACCAAAAAGTAATTTTGGTTTGTTTTGTGTAATGTCATAACTGTTTATGTAATGATATGGAGTTACTGTTTATCTGTTTTTTCTTAACTCTATTATAAATTTGATTCTTTCATTACAAAGTCTTGAGAAAAACAAAAGTGATGATTTTAGACAATATGTGAAAACAAAAGAAAGTGAATCTACATCAGTATGTTAAAACCAAGTTTTTAATCAGCCGACCAAAAAAAAAATATGATGAAGTGAAACTGAAGAGTAAAGAGTATTGAAACTGAATCAAACTGAAGAGTAAAGTTTCATGAATATTGGGCCTCTAATCTTGAAAATTTAATAAAAATGAAGCCCATTTTTGTGTGGCTGCTCTGTTTGCCTACGAGAAATGCTGATTGTCCAACATGAAACTTCTATTACATCTATCAGATCTTTCATTTTCTGTTTAGAGAAAACAATGAGCTTCTTGTTCTGTTTATTTGATCTAGTATTTTTTTTTTTCAGTCTATTTTGTGGTTATTCAATTTATTTGCTCTATTATTCCTTAATTTGATTTGATCTATTATTTATATTTTTAAGTAACCAAATCAATTTTTTTTTCTTTTTCCAAAAACCAAACTTTAAGTTGGTTTGTTTGACATTTTCCAAAATAAAAACACTTAAAAACATTCATGCCACAAAAAAAAAAACACTTAAAACATATACAAGCATACATTCTGACCAATAGTGCAATTCATATTCTGTAGTAAGATATATAAATCATATTTAGGATCTTTGAATTCTTTTGTGATTCACAAATTACATAATAAGAATAAGTTAATAATGATCTATAAATGTAACCACACCACACCCTGACTTATAGGTAAGGGGTTCCAGTCATAAAGGTGTCAAAATTTAACATTAATTAAAAAAAAAAATCTATAAATGATTAGACCAAAAAAAATAATCTATAAATGATATATTTATCTATTCTGTTCTATCTATATATACAATTTTTGGCTTAAATTGGGACACGGATTTCAAGATTAATATAGAATTCCCAACGGTAATAATACACTTTGTAGGTCCCAAACATAAAAACACTGCTTCCCGAATCTATCTTTCGCTTTGTATCCCGAACCTAAATAAAACACATGACCGTTACACCGAGCCTAATTTAAATACCATCCACCCATCACTCTCCTCTCTCCCAAATTTCTCACAAACCCTAATCTCTTCTTTCTTTCTCTCTAATGGCGACGAAGCTAATAGTCAAAAAAACGCCACAATCCTTCAAAAGTCACCAACGAAACTACCTTCGTCGTCACCGCAAAACTCCAATCGGATGCTCACCTTCTCCGGTGGCTGCAGCTTTCATCGCCACCATCAACAAATCCATTTACAAATGTCACCGGAACATCGTCTGTTTGTTTTCCCGTCGTACAACCAAAGGAGGATTCAAAATCCTTAAACCTAAAAACGATTTTCAAAAGGAGGATTCAAAATCCTTAAACCTAAAAACGATTTTCAAAATACTCCGTACTCGTTGTTTCACGAACGATCTGGTAAAATCTTCGACGAGACTAAGAAGACGATTGTATTAGATCTAGACGAAACTCTTGTTCACTCATCATTCGAGAAACCAGAAATTCCATACGATTTCGTTGTGAATCCCAAAATCGACGGTGAGATCTTAACGTTTTTCGTAACCAAACGGCCCGGAGTTGATGAATTTTTGAAGAAAATAGGAGAAAAGTACCAAATCGTTGTTTTCACAGCGGGATTGAGAGAGTACGCTTCGTTAGTTCTTGATAAATTGGATCCGGAACGGTGTATGATCTCACGGAGTTTTTACAGAGATGCTTGTAGTGAAGTTGATGGAAGGTTAGTGAAAGATTTAGGGGTTGTGGTGAGAGATTTGAGACATGTGGTGATTGTTGATGATAATCCGAATTCTTATGCGCTTCATCCGGAGAATGCTTTTCCAATTAAACCGTTTTTGGATGATCTGATGGATGATGAGTTGAAGAAATTGGGTGAGTTTTTTTATGGGGATTGTGTGAAGTTTGAAGATATGAGACTTGCTTTGAAGGAGTTTGTTGGAAGAGAAGAATGATTTTTTTTTTTTTTTTGATTTGATTAGTAGCTGTGTTTAGAGGATTGAATAAGAAGACAATGAACAATAGCTTTGGTTGTTCGATTTGTCATTGTTTATTAATCTTCCTCATTCAAATTTATTAATTTTGTTGATTAGTGTTTTCTCTGAATTAAATGTTTCTTTTTA
>CM071717.1:28248490-28273445 GCA_036630335.1 Physaria fendleri
TATAGGGACAAATACAAAACCCTAATGTGAAAACTTTTGGGCTTCGATATCAATATTGGGCTTTAATATCTGAAACGAATCTCCAAAATTACAAGTGACCCGCTTGAAGTAATGGGGTTCACTTGAAAATTCCCAAACATTTCTTTTTTCTTTTTTGTCATGAATTCCCAAACATTTCATAAGGTTATAAAACGATGAAATTCAATAAAATTTTGGGCCATTTGTGGTTTTGTTTTTTGAGTTTTCTACGGTCCTAAAGTTTGGGCCTATAACACTTTGACCCGTTTTTGACCCGGTGGTTTGTAGCTGGTTTGGACCCAGCCAAAGATGAAGGGATTTGCTCGAGGCGTTTCTCCCACATCTATTCTTGGTGTGTAAATAGGTCATGAATGATAACATGATCATTTATGTGTTTCATTAGGCATGCCATACGTTGATACAGGTTTTACATAAATTACTAACAGAAAAGCATGTCGTATTACATTGCTAGCTAGTAATAACAACACCTTAACATATTACTTCCAGAAGCTTCATCAACATCAACACTTAAGTCCCTACAGATGTAAGCCTTATTTTAAGTTACAATATTAAGGCAGAAATAAACATATCATACTTCTTATAACTTAACTTGCAGTTTAGTCCACTTAGTTACGAAATTCCTTTATAAGCACCCCATACTTCTTATAACTTAACTTGCAGTTTAGTCCACTTAGTTACGAAATTCCTTTATAAGCACCCCACCATAGTACTGAACCGCCTCGTCGCAGGTTATAGCCCGTTCTTTCGTCCTCTCGAACCGGTCAACATTGCCGGTAAAAGAACGAGTACCATTGAAGTATTGAACACGAGTCGTGGGATGATAAACAACCTGTTTTACTATGGTTGACTCGTTCGAAGATTGATATATAACTCCATGAGCATCAATAGTACAAGTTGTCTCTTTTACGGTATAAAATTTTGGACCACAACATTGGTAGGAATTTTGGTTAAAGTAAGAAGAAGTATATGGCTTAGGGTTAGATTTGTGGGACTTACCGTACACGTTATCGACTATTTCAAATGCCTTTTGAGCGGTTCTTGCATTCCTATCGTTTTGAGCCATTGTAAGTATTTTGCCTTAAGAGTGTTATATTCTCTGTGTCTTTGGTTTTGGATTGGTTTGGGAAACAAAGCCAATGACTTCCTTTATATAGAAAAAAAATACTATACTCATCCGTTGACTTATCTATTGACATTACAAGTCACTTTTAATAGTTTATCTCCTTTGCAATGTTAATTTGAACAGAATCTGAGATTTGACATTACAAAAGGGGTCCTTTTTTTTTGACAAAACAAAATGCTGTTTTGAGCCAAGGAAGACAAGAGAAGACACTAAACTGTATGTTGTAGTTCTAAAAGAAACATTGAATTCATTTGATCAAAATACTTTATAGACAATCAAGATTCAAGACAGTAAGTACATGGTGCCCGACAGTAGTTTGACCAAGAACAGATATCTTGTCCAAATTTAATGTTTGATAATGAATAATTAATACTCAACCGAAAATTTAATGTTTGATAATGAATAATTAATACTCAACCGAAGTAAAAAACAATTGTAAATTTGAGTTTTTGGTGATAGATTATTTTAGAACAACATTTATTTCTAAAATCATCTCTAAAATTTATTTAACTATCAATATTGATTAATATTCTAATAAATTTTCAAGATTAACAAATAATATTTTATCAAAAACACTTTCTCTACAGTCTACAGCTATTAAAACGAAAGGCCTTATAATCAATCTATTAATATAAACCTATTTTAAAATTAATCAACAAGAATAAGAAAAAACAAAACAAAAACAAATTATGATTTATGATGTTCCTCAATTTTGTCTTCAATTTTAGAGAGAATTTTTCTTTTGTCTTAGATTCATCAAATGATAAAATTATAAGAATGTTGTAGTGTCCAATGTATTGAAACCTTTTACAAATAAAGAGGAACATAGCATTTTCATATGTTATTTTCACACATGGGCACAAATTGAAGTATATCGATCAAGAAGAAGCAATGTCGAGGAATAATAGAATGAGAATAACGAAGACCAAAACTCTAACAATGAAGAAGAAGTCCACCTTTAGTCTTTCTTGTGTTTTTCATAGTGCAATGAACCTTCCCAAACCAGATTCCTTATCCCCACATATGCATAATAATAACTACCCGGTACATGAATTTCTACACCGTAGATAAATTGAATAATTATGAATTATTAAATGTATAGATATATTCTAGAAATTGATTTGTTCACACCAATTTAAGATTATTAAATGTATAGATATATTCTAGAAATTGATTTGTTCACACCAATTTAAGGTGGAAAGTAGAAGTCAGTGGTAAAATGGTGGAAAGTGAATTTTATTATATAGTTTTTATGAGATTAAGTTATTGCACATCTTTATCTTTATTTTTTTTTTATTCTTTTTTTTGCGACAGAAAATAAAATATATTATAGATTAATCCAATCTACATAGCCAGGTCGGGGAACATCATTAACATTGCGTACGGTAACCGAGAACTTTCGAACTCCTCGAGCTAGAGAATTCGCTTCTGAGTTGTAAGTGAATTGCAAAATCGGTAATGATTTCTCTCAAGCGTTTTACTTCCGAAAGGTAAAGCGAGAACGTAGGCCAGTCCTCTGGAGAAGCCACCATCTTCACAACCTCCAAACTATCGGAGAAAAAAAACAACCGAGACTTTGTTATTTGAGGCCATTCATTCCATTGCCCACAGGAGTGCTTCAAATTCTGCATGAAGAGGTGATTCACTTTGTCGGATAGCTCTTGCCCCATCAACCTTTCGTTCATTGGTCCTGAAAAGCAGATCCATCCTAAACCCATCAACGACTCTGAAGCTTTCCAAGAACTTTTTTTTTTTTTTTTTTTTTTTTTTTTTTTTTGGTGATAGATCGGGGGAACATCATTAACATAGCGTGCGGTAACCGAGAACTTTCGAGCTCCTCGAGCTAGAGAATCCGCTTCTGGTACATGATGAATTGGAAAATCGGTAATGATTTCTCTCAAGCATTTGACATCCCAAAGATAAAGCGAGAACGTAGTTCAGTCCTCTGGAGACGCCACCATCTTCACAACCTCCAAACTATCGGAGAAAAAAACAACCGAGACTTTGTTGTTCGAGGCCATCCATTCCATTGTCCACAGGAGTGCCTCAAATTCTGCATGAAGAGGTGATTCACTTCGTCGGATAGCTCTTGCCCCCATCAACTTTTCGTTCATTGGTCCTGAAAAACAGACCCATCCCAAACCCATCAACGACTCTGAAGCTTTCCAAGACTCGTCCACGAAACACTAGACGCCACCATCTTCACAACCTCCAAACTATCGGAGAAAAAAACAACCGAGACTTTGTTGTTCGAGGCCATCCATTCCATTGTCCACAGGAGTGCCTCAAATTCTGCATGAAGAGGTGATTCACTTCGTCGGATAGCTCTTGCCCCCATCAACTTTTCGTTCATTGGTCCTGAAAAACAGACCCATCCCAAACCCATCAACGACTCTGAAGCTTTCCAAGACTCGTCCACGAAACACTTAATATTCTGAGTAACCATAGGTAAGTCTGCAATTACACACTTAATATTCTGAGTAACCATAGGTAAGTCTGCAATTACGGTGCCAATAGCGATCGGGCAAGTCGTTCACTTTGAGATAATTCTCATTTTAATTAGAACTCTTGGGACGTTTTTATTATCATGATATTCATGAGATTATTTATATAGTACAAAAAAAAAATGAAAATAGATCCCTTATAGACTGAAGCCCGATTTAAATGCATCACTTGCATAGGACGAAGGCCGGCTAGGGAAAAAGATAAAGTTGAGAGAGATTTTAAGAGAATCGTCTTCATTGGTTTCTTAGGAGTCTATTTACGTAATTTTTGGATGTTGTAAGTGACGATTTTTTGATGATGTTCATGTTTTTTTTTTTTATGAATGTTAAATTTTATTCATAAAAAACGGTTCCTTAAGTTAGGATCAAAATACATCAAAAGCAATCTAAAGACAACTCTAAAAGACTATAGCATGTTATCACGTGCAAGTTTTTAGAGTTTACGTGATGAATTTAGTGTGTTCAACAACATTTTTGAGTTCTTCATCAATTTTTTTTTCATTTTTTCTATTTCGGAATTTGGATTTGCACAATTCATCTATCACAACATCCTCAGCCATTTGAATAAATGATTCTAAGAACACGATGAACAAAAAAATAATACAAACTTGAACAAAAAAAAAAAAGATAAATAGACATTTATATCACGCGTATTTCTTTATAATTACTAAGTTTCCTCGCACACACAAAACTTAGCCTCTCCAGATTTGCTTAAATTTTGAGGTGAATAGTTTAACTCCCTTTCTTTTTCAACATCTCTAGCTTCTCAGAAGTCGAAACTTTAGCTCTTCGAGAAGTTTTCCAACATATCTATTGCCTTGGCTATCAACGTGTTACTTTTTATGCGATACAAATTCTATTTAGCAGGCGCAATTTCTGCAATCGCTACATTCCAGCTCCATCGAACCCATCGTTTTACAAGCATGGAAGATATTGTGTATCTTTCCCCACGATTTGGATGACATTTAAATATATATATATATTTATTCGTCTTTGTTCTAATTTATATGTCGAATCTTTAGCTAAATTTTATTCGTTTGAATCTTTTTAACTCAAATTTTCGCTGGTTTGATTTTCCTGATTGATATATCTCTTTGACAAAAAAATCTCTATTTATAGAGAAAATATATAGTCTAGTTTCCTTAAGTAGAGGGAGATAATTTTTTAATATAAATGTAAATATTCTAATTTAAGATATCAGAGATATTATCATAAGTTATAATCTACAATATTCTTTTCCCATTTCAATGATTTTCATAATTTTGAGTAATCATTTTCACTGTTCATTCTAATACATCTCTGATTCTCCTAACATTGTTCCGCAAGCTAATATGTAGTGACGGGTATGAAATTGGACATGTCTTTAAAATAGCGGGGTTATACCCGGCCATCAGGTCATCTTCACAGTGTTATACCAAGCTGCGTGTCATCTTTGCTACGTTTATACTCAATCATATAGTCAAACGATGTTTATACCCTACCATAGGGTCAATACGGCTATCACACCCATTGGGCTATCATCGATGTTTATACCCTGTTGTAGGGTCAAAATCTCTATCACACCCAGCCGTTGCACCATTATCAACATTTATACCCAATTGTAGGAGTTATTTAAGAAAAACAAAATAAATAAACTTCAATCCCACAAGTAGATACCATGATAAATTGATGAGATAAAAACATAAAAGTGTTTAGGAAAAGTTATTAATAGACTCTCTTATAAACAATGTTCAACATAAAAAAAAATATTTATAGGGAAAAATAGATAATCTAGCATCATTAAGAAAATGGAAATAATATCTTTAATATAAATATAAATATTATAAATTAAGATATCAGAGATATTATCATAATCTTCTAGATTTTTTCTATTTCAATGATATACATAAGCTTCAATAATTATTTTAACCATTCAATTTGATACATTTCTGATTCCCCTCACAAATAAAACGATTACTATGAGAAAAAAAATTTATTTATAAACATTTTGAAAGATTGATCAAATTTAGTAAGGTAAGTTATTTTTTGTTTTTGGCCTGAGTAAGGTAAGTTATTTAAGGTTATGTAAATCTTTATAACTAGATTTTTTCCCGCGATTTTATCGCGGGTTTATTTTTATTTTATTATTAAATTTAAAAATTTTAGAATATATTAATAGATTATTTATGTTTGATTATTAATTTTTTTATCATAAGAATTATAGTGTTAAGTATATTTACTAAATTAAAAAACTTGAAACTTAAACTAATGAATAATAAATTACTAATGAAATTAAAAAAAATATAAAATTAATCTATATAATAGTATTATAGGCTTACTCCACAACTATAAAAATAAATATAAAACTGTAAACACTCGTTTCATTATAAACGTCAATAAAAATCGTATAATGTTGTTTCACTATAAAAGTCCTCGTTTCATTATAAACGTCAATAAAAATCGTATAATGTTGTTTCACTATAAAAGTCAATAAAAATCGTATAACGTTATATATTTGTTGTTGTGATAACATATTATAAATTTGAATATAGAATAAATATCTATCTTTTTATGTTGATGTAATAGTTGGTTATACAATAGAAATAATTTATTGTTAGACTTGATATTAATTTTAAAATAGATATTAGATAATCTTATATATAGAATAAACAATATATTATTATATAGATATTAGATAATCTTATATATAGAATAAACAATATATTATTATTTTAACGTTAAAAGTTTGAATTTAATATGAAAATCATCAGCCCAAAAAAAAATTAAAATCAAAATCAATCGACGAAATGTCACAGTAGAAAATCTAAAACATCATGTAACCTGATAAACACTGTAACTAATTATACTTATTTGCAGGCCAATCTAAGTAATTTATTTGAAAACAAAGTATTTTAATACGTGATCAGGATACTTATGAAGATGTCGTTTTTCTTATGAATACGAATCAATTACGTTTTTTAACTATAATTTTCGAATATAAAATTAATTTACTTTTTTTTTACATTTTTGATATTTGTAAATACTATTTACCATTAATTATTAAATATAGTAACAATATTCTAAATATAGGTATGAGAATTAATCTATTACATATCTAAAAATGAATTATTAAATGTGGTAACAATATTCTAAATATAAGTATGAGAATTAATCTATTAAATATTTAAAATTAATTTATTTTAAAATATGAGTAACTACCCGTAAGCATAAGGACAAATTGGGCAAATCCAAAATATTACTTCACAAATACTATAAGAAAAATATTTAAATATATATATATATAATTAATTTTAATTTTTTTTTTACGTTTTTGATATTTTTTTGATATTTTTAAATATTTTGTACTGTTAATTATTAATATGATAACAGTATTCTAAATATAGGTATCAATATTAATTTATTAAATATCTAAAATTAATTATTTAATATGGTAACAATATTCTAAATATAGATATATCAATATTAATTTATTAAATATCTAAAATTAATTATTTAATATGGTAACAATATTCTAAATATAGATATTTGAATTAATCGGTTAAATAACTAAATTAATTTATGTTAGAATATGACGTAATTACCCCTGAACATAAAGACAAATTCGGCAAATCAAAAATAGTACTTCACAAATACTATAATAAGATGCATGTTGTAGTGGGTAAAACTCGTATCTACCATTTATAAAATTATGCGCATGAAGTATCCCTTACCAACGCATCTATATCAGACTATCATAATCGAAAACATAGATGCAAATATCAAGAAAATATGATAGACATATCAAATTCAATCAAACATAGAAGCATATCAACTAGCGAAAAAAAATCTATATATCTTTTGCCTTTGCCTCAGTCAAAAAAAAAAACAAAAAAAAAAAAACAAAACTCATCTAGTCATCTTTGACTTCGACCAATGTAACGAATCATCAACCATTAGATCACTACGATTAGTTAAGAAAGTAATCCCATATATCTTTTTATTTTTATTTTTATTTTCTTTATTTAGCTTTTTGGAAGAGGTTTGAATTTGTTACTCTTTGTCATATTATAAATAGCCCATCAAGCCCCTCTGTGGAGCATTAGGGATATCAAAGGCCATGGAGAAGCTAACTTGTCTCTTCTCTCTTCTGTTTCTCATCCCCCTCTTATCCTCATGTGTTGCAAAAAAACAGGTTCCTATATATCATCCTTCTTTTCTTTTTTTCTGATCATTTTAACACTCTTAACGATCAGTGATTCTCAAGTTCCAACTATGTCTTGATTTGTTACCATATTGGAATATAAAATTTAAAACATTCTTAAGTCAATTGCTCATAACATTTTTGATTTGGGTAGGTGTATATAGTTTATTTTGGAGAACATAAAGGTGATAAAGCCTTACATGAAATAGAAGAACATCATCATTCTTATCTTCAATCAGTTAAAGAATCCGAAGATGAAGCTAGAGCATCGCTCTTGTATAGCTACAAACATAGCATCAACGGTTTTGCGGCTGAGCTAACCCCGGATGAAGCCTCTAAACTAGAAAGTAAGTAAAAAGCTAATAATAAATTAAACATGATAATATATTACTAAATACCCAAATTTTATTATATTAATTATGTATGTTAAAAAAAAAAAAAAAGGTTTGGAAGAGGTAGTTTCGGTAATAGTTAAAAAAAAAAAAAAAGGTTTGGAAGAGGTAGTTTCGGTAATAGAGAGCCATCCGAGAAAATATGAAACGCATACAACAAGGTCGTGGGAGTTTGTAGGATTGGAGGAAGAAGAATCAGACAATGATATTGTTCGAACTGAAAAAGTTGAAGTAGATGATCGGTTTCGTGTCGGAAGAAAATTTCTGAGGAAGGCAAAGCATGGAGATGGAATCATCGTTGGTGTTCTCGACAGTGGTAACTTAAGCTTTGTCTCCCTCTTAAAAATTTTACTACAATATTATTTTGTTTTCTGTTTGTTATTACTTATTATTAAATCGCCAAAAAAAAATAGTTTTTTTTTCCTTAAAGTTGTCATTTATTTACTTTATTTTATCTTTGGGGTAAACAAAAAAAAAAGGTTATTCATGAGAAGTTGTGGACCTTTGTGTTATCCTTACTATATGGATTTGACATCTATTAGAAATTTTAATCGTTTGTGGTATTTTAAAATTTTTAGTTTGGGGTCATCCGGTTTTGGGTTTAGAAATTGAATAAAAGTTGGTATAATTAGAATCAATCTCAGTAATACTCAACCAGTCCCAAATCATTTGAATTTGTAATTGTAATTTTAGGTAATTAGGTTATATAATTATATTATTATTTTAAATATATAATTATGTTTTCCGTATTCAGTTATTCATTTATTTTTCGGATTCGAATTTGTTTTGGTTTATAATATATAGATAGATATATAATATTTTAAACTTCAAAATAATTGTTGGTTCCAATTTTGATTTTTGAGTCAATTTTAGTTCAATTGTTAGATTCTAATTACTTTTTTCTACACCTAAATTTTTTAAAAAAAAAAAAAAAAAACTGACCCCTAAATTTTCTTACTTTTATATTGATTCTAATTACTTTTTTCTACCCCTAAATTTTTTAAAAAAAAAAAAAAAAAACTGACCCCTAAATTTTCTTACTTTTATATTTTTCTGCTTCCTGAGGCGCACACACATATAAGCGCCGTGATATTAGCCAAAAAAATTGGTTTTGAGCATTAATTAAAATAATAATAGTGATATTCTGGATTCTAAGAATAATCAGTGTTTCTTTTTGATGAGATTGAGAACGTACACCAAACTTAAATGGACCTAACTCCAACGTTGATTGTTTCATTATTACGTGACTTGTGAGGAAAAGTGTTGCGTTGTGGTCAAGAATTATAGATTCAAGAACCCTTTTTTTTTTCTTTTTTTTAAATATTATATTATTTAATCCGTCATTATTGAGAGAATAATTTTCATTATATTTTTTTGGGGAAAAAAGGAGTGTGGCCAGAGTCAAAGAGTTTCAGTGACAAAGGAATGGGACCAATTCCAAAATCATGGAAAGGAATCTGCCAAACCGGAGTTGCCTTTAACTCTTCTCACTGTAACCGGTATGAGATTTTTTTTTCCTTTTAAAAAAAAAAACAAGATAATATCTTCCTTTCTAGCACAAAAAAAATAAAAATCTTTTTGATTTACTTTTAGAAGTGAATCAGTTCGGTTTCAAATATTTCTTATAGAAAGATCTAGATATGTTTTAACTATTTTAGAAATTTTAATCTGATTTTATTTAGTTTTAGGCCAGTTTTGCATATAAAATTTGGTTAGATTTGGTTTAGTTTTGGAGAAGATCTGTTGGGTTCTATATATTTTAGATCTATAGTTGCTTGACAAAAAAATAAAATAAAAAATCTATAGTTATTTTTTAGGTAATTAAGTTTCAAAATAATATAAGTATTTTTGATATATAACTATATTTTAACATTTTGGTTCCGTTGGAATTCATTTTCCATGTTTTGAATATAAAATTTACGAAACTATTCACGTATTTTATCCGTTCATTTTTTTAAAAAGTCTTTCATATTTAAATATTTGATTTCAGTTATTTTCACCCACAGTTAAATATTAGTTTTAGCTGTATATTTATATTTTTATTGGCATTAGCACATCTACAGTTCTATCATTTTGATTAAATATTCAGAAACTTAAATCCAGAATAAAAAAAAAAAAAAAACCAAATATAGAAAACCAGAATACAAATTCTGTATAAAAAAACTTAAATCCAGAATAAAAAAAAAAAAAAAACCAAATATAGAAAACCAGAATACAAATTCTGTATAAAACACAGACACACACACGGAACTATAATATATATATATGTGTGAATTATATGTCAGAAATAGAGGTCCATATCAAAAATTAAAAATTGGTTTTTTTTAGCAAAGATCCAAACATCCTCATGCTCGATGCGAGAATCTTCTTTATTTATATTTATATATTATATGATGATGTGATATGTTGTTTCATATTAATCCTTTAAACCCCATTTAGATCTACAAAATTACTGGGTTTTAAAATTATTTCACATTATTAGCGAAAGTTTAAAAGATTAAGAATAATGCATCTTTCAAAATTTTTAAGAAAATTAAATTTTATAGCATAAAATCTTTTTTCAAGATTTAGCAACATTTCCCATAGAAGGCATAGTTTTGTGAGTTGCACAGACCACAGTCCCAAAACTTGTGGTCACAATCTCAATGTTTTGTTTGGTTGCGATAATTGATCACCAACTTTTAAGCTTACGTATCTTCCTCATTCACGAGCCACCACATTATTATTCTATTATTATTATATGAAACTATAATATTATATACAATGAATCTTGCAGATCCTGTAACTGTTCACTTATGTAAACCATACGATTTCATATATTTTCTTTTTTTTTAAAGAAAAAAAGACATTTATATTAGCTATTTTTATGCATGAAGCCGAAACTTTTTGATAATTGATTGTCTATACAAAATTTTGGTATATATGTAAGTGACAAAATACCTATTTGATTCTTTCTAGATATTATTATTGTACACCCGTGACTTCTCTTGTTTCTTTTACCATCAATTCTTATGTTTGTAATCTCAATGTGTGCCCAATTTTACATGTCTCTATCTTTACCTTATCTTTTTTATTGGGGCATCTCAAATGCTGAAACACATAATTGAAGAAATAAATCATAAAACTTTTATAAAACATTATATATCACATTAAAAAATTATATAACACGTTCAAAAATTCACTTTTTTTTTGCATGCTGAAAACATTATAAGGGCATTTTATACTGAATTTAATATTTAGAAAATGTGAACTTTATATTTAAACATTAGGACGTTATAACTGAGGATATTTCAATATAAAAGGATAACTATCTAAATTTCGTTGTGTCATGATGTTTTTTCTCAGTGGTTTATCCTGTATTCTTATGAAGTGGTTTGGATTTGACACAAAATAATTAGTTACTGCAGTGAGTCCTTATTTGTATGATGATCATTTAATGGATTGGATATAATTGATTATTTCTAATTAATTACAGGAAAATCATTGGGGCGAGGTATTACGTGAAAGGATACGAAAAATATTTTGGAGCATTTAACGTTACAGCAAACAAAGACTTTTTGTCTCCACGAGATCCTGATGGACATGGGTCTCACACAGCCTCGACTGCTGTTGGCCGTCGAGTCTATGGTGCTTCCGCACTTGGAGGTTTTGCCATGGGTTCAGCTTCAGGGGGTGCACCATTAGCTCGTCTAGCTGTTTACAAAGCTTGTTGGGCCAAGCCTAACAAGGAAAAAGTTGATGGAAATGTGTGTCTACAAGAGGATATGCTTGCTGCTATAGATGATGCAATTGCTGATGGCGTTCATATTATAAGCGTTTCGATCGGAACGACCGAGCCTTTACCGTATTCTCAAGACGGAATAGCGATCGGAGCGTTGCACGCGATTAAGAGGAATATTGTTGTCGCGGCTAGTGCCGGGAATTCAGGGCCAAAGCCGGGGACTTTGTCCAATCCAGCACCGTGGATTATAACCGTTGGGGCTAGTACTCTTGATCGGGCTTTTGTTGGTGGTCTTGTTCTTGGCAGTGGCTATTCAGTCAAGGTAAATAATCCATAACAAAGAACAAAAAAATATTCACTTACATGTTCCATATTTCTATATATTATATAGTTTTTTATTTTGTGTAATTTAGACGGAGTCGATAACGGCATATAAAATGGAGAAATTTGCCCCACTTGTTTACGCTGCTAACGTGGTTGTTCCTGGCATTGCATTGAACGATTCATCGTAAGAGTTTCTCGCTTATTCATTTCGATAAATGATCTTATATTTTATATATGAAATAACTTAAGTTTGTTTTTGCTGAAGGCAATGTTTACCAAATTCATTAAAACCGGAGTTAGTGAATGGCAAAGTGGTCTTATGTCTACGAGGAGCCGGTTCAAGAATTGGTAAAGGTATAGAGGTAAAACGAGCGGGAGGAGTCGGTATGATTCTTGGAAATTCTCCGATTAACGGAAATGAGATTCCATCAGACTCTCACTTTGTCCCAACTGCTGCTATAACCCCTACTATAGTCGAGAAAATTCTTGACTACATCAAAGCCGATAAAAATCCGATGGCATTTATCAAACCAGGAAAGACAGTTTACAAATACCAAGCAGCTCCTTTGATGACTGGATTTTCGAGTCGTGGCCCAAACGTGGTAGATCCCAACATTCTAAAGGTAACCTTTTATTTTTGGAACTTCAAAACAAAACCGAAATTACTTGTAACTGAAATTTAACTGATTTACTTATTTTTTCGGTTTTCTAACAGCCGGATATTACTGCTCCTGGACTGAACATACTAGCTGCATGGAGCGGAGCAGATTCACCCAGCAAAGTTTCAGTAGACCAAAGAGTTGCAGCTTATAACATCTACACAGGAACTTCAATGTCTTGTCCTCATGTCTCTGGTGCAATTGCTCTTCTCAAAGCCATTCATCCCAAATGGAGTAGTGCTGCTATAAGATCTGCTCTTATGACCACTGGTATTAACAAAAAAAAGCTCATAATTCATTCGTCTACTCGGTTTAAACAAAAACCAAAATATTTGTCTATTGGATTTATAATAAATACGTTTGTGTGTGTTTTTGTTAGCTTGGATGACTAATGACCAGAAGAAACCAATTCAAGACACTAATGGTCTACCCGCAAACCCGTTTGCACTTGGGTCAGGACATTTCAGACCAACTAAAGCTGCAGATCCCGGTTTAGTCTACGATGCATCATACCGAGCTTACCTTCTCTATGGATGCTCGGTCAATTTTACCAATATTGACCCAACATTCAGATGTCCAAGTAAAATCCCTCCGGCTTATAATCTCAATTATCCGTCAATCGCCATTCCAAATCTCAACCGAACTGTAACTGTTAAAAGAACGGTTACAAATGTTGGAAACGGTAATTCAACAAGCACATACTTATTCAATGTGAAACCGCCATCAGGTGTTTCGGTTAAGGCTATACCGAATGTGTTGTTCTTTAATCGGGTTGGTCAGAAGCAGCGGTTTAAAATTGTAATTAAACCAAGGACGGACCAGATGATGAATGCGACAGAAAAGGGTCAATACCAATTTGGATGGTTTAGTTGGACAGATAGTGACCATGTTGTGAGGAGTCCAATTGCTGTTTCCTTAGCTTAATTGTTGTTTGCTTATTTGGAGAATTTTTAGTAGATTTGGATTTTATTGGGATACAAGTGAAAGAAATAGAAAATCTATATCTAATGTAATCACTCTATAGTTTATAAACCCTTTATGTTTTATTGTCATAGTTGTGTAGAAGAAGAAATCACGTAGCTTTTATGAGTGATGATGGACACATGGGCCTAGTTTCAATTAAACAAAAGCCCTACCATTATAAGAATTGCTTGTAATATTAACAAATTACAAAATACTTTCTATAGAGTGACCCAAAAAAAAAAAAAGAAGTGATGACCAATATCTAGAATAATAAGCTTCAATCCGCTGCAAAAAGTTGGGAGACTAGACATCACATATCTTTTGTAAATGGGAAAATCTCTCATTCCACCTTATTTTTTTTTTTAAAAATAAATCCCTTGTCTCAACCTCTTCCACTAAACCCTTATTCATTTAAATAAATCAAATAAATAAAAAGAAATTAAACTTGGATCCACCTCATTTTTCTCTTACTTTCAACCAGTTCATTTTTTCTTTCCAAATCAAAACAAATAAAACAACTCAAAACAGAATTAAAAAGAATTTAAGAGGGACTCACCTTCTTCATCTTCTTCCCTCTTCTTCAACCCATACTCTTAACATTAAAAAAAACGAAATTCGAAATTCATACTCATTTTTCATCAAAAATAAGATTGAAAGTATAAAATTGAAGTAATTCCGAAGTGTTTGAGGGGAAATTTGGCGAAACGGAGATTGGGGCAAGCTTAATTTCACCATTAGCGATAAGCTTTAGTTTGGTAAAAATATCCTATAAAATAGAGCTCCTGACCAAAAAAAAAAAAAAAAGATCAAAATAGAGCTCCTGACCAAAAAAAAAAAAAAAAGATCCTATAAAATAGAGCTGGGCAAAAATAACTGGAATCGAAAACGGAACCGAAACGGAACCAAAATTTTTTGTTATGGTTCGATACGGTTTTAATAAAAGTAATCAATGGTTTATATGCTATAAATACGGTTTTAATAAAAGTAATCAATGGTTTATATGCTATAATACCATGAATATCGGTTACTAACCGAAACCGAACTAATATCCACTGGATAACAAAAAAATTTAATATATATATATATATACATATATGATATGATATGAATTATTAAAATATACACACTTAGATATTTAATTTACACCTCTGTTTTTAATTTCTAAGAGACTTACAATAGTTTTGTTATCATATTTCATTTTTGTCATCATGAAGTTTTGGTTTTTGTTTCATATTTATCGGATTGATCTACTGTTTTTGCTTTGATGTCTGTTTGGTTATTATTACTTTGCTGTTTGTGACATTACAACTTACGTAGATTTTGAGTTTTTGGTTGTTACTATTGGGTTCTTTGATGCTAAAGCTAGTCTAAAGTCTAAGGGAAAGAACGTCTCTACAGATGGTTCCAAGCTGAAGGTTAAACAGTTGGTGCCTGTTAGGGACAACAATTGTTTATTAAAACTTTGGTTATAACCGAACCGAACCAAAACCGATTAGTACCGAACCGATATCGAGCCAAACTAATTTGATACCTATATGTTTCTAAAATTAGTGAAACCAAATAACCGGAACCGAATGGTTCCTACCAACAAACGAACCAAATACTCATATGCCCAGACCTACTATAAAAACTCAAATTTTGTGAACTGAAAGTTGAATATGTGATAATATGACTAAATAAGTTGGTTTTTGTTATTGTTTAACGACATTAGTTGTTATTTACAGAGAATCGAACACATTGTGTTTGAGTAAAATCCAAAAATATGATTAAATAAGACTAATACAATTAAGTAATAATATATAACTGGACATGGTAGACAATCTCGATTTTTGTCGACTGAACCTCGAATAAGTTGTAATAAGACTAAATATGATGGTTTATGTTGTTATTTAGTAATATTAGTGGTTATTTATAATGAATCGGACACATTTGTGTTCATGAAAACCCATAAAATATGACTAATACGATTATTAGGGTCAAGTAATACTATACAACTAAAATACCACTACGTAGTACTTTTTTTTTTTTTTCCACTACGTAGTACTATACACCTAAATACCACTAATACGACTACATAGTACTATACACCTAAATACCACTAATACAACTACGTTGTACTATACACCTATATACCACTAATACCACTAATACCACTAATAACCCTCAAATCTATGATAACCCTCTCCTCAGATCTATGATAACCCTCATTTCTGTGATACCCTCAAATCTACGATAACCCTGTAATCTATGATAACCCTCGACTCTATGGTACCCTCAAATATAGGATACCATCAGATCTATGATAACTCTCTGATAACACTCAAATCTATGAATGCCTAAAATCTATGATAACCCTCAGATCTATGATAACCCTCAGATCTGTGATACCCCTTAGATCTATGATTACCCTCAGATCTATGATATCCCTCAGATCTATGATTACCCTCAGATCATTGATAACACACGGATCTATGATAACCCTTGGCTCTATGATAATCCTCAGATCTATGATAATCCCTAGATCTATGATAACTCTTAGATCGATAATGACCCTTAGATTTTTTTTGGAATATTACATGGATTTTTGTTTCATAATCATGAACTATAAATGAACAAAAAAAAATGTAAAATATAGATTGAATCATAAA
Organism: Physaria fendleri; assembly: GCA_036630335.1. Classification (NCBI taxonomy): domain Eukaryota; kingdom Viridiplantae; phylum Streptophyta; class Magnoliopsida; order Brassicales; family Brassicaceae; genus Physaria; species Physaria fendleri. Next base: position 28,265,044 of record CM071717.1, read on the forward strand.
TCATATATTAATTTATGTATACCTTAATCAGATTAAAAATTATTAAATCACAAATTTTTATTTAGCTAATGTGTTGAATCTACCATAACAACACAAGGATAATCACTAACCCCTCTTGACATTTTATGGTAAAAAACATGTAAAAATATGGTTCTTCCAAAAAAAAGTTCTTAGTTGTATTTTAAACTTATTTTTATAACCAAATGTTCATGATACAACTATAAAAAAGTTCAATAAAATATAACACCACTAGAAAAACATCAAAAAGTCTAAAATACGATTGTGTAAAAAAACAATACGACATACGATTTTGATATGACTATGTGTTATTTTTGGCGGCGTACACGTGGCATGGCGGTGCAGTCCATTTTTTTTTTTAACAATGCAGTAGTATACGTAGTATGTAGTTGTATTTAACTTTTATTTTTTCCAGTTTTAATAATAATGTTAGTTTAGTACAAACTAATTTATGGTTACTTTCTAATCAAATGTAACCAAATTGTTATTTTCTATTAAATTAATTACACAAACATATACTTTTAGAAACGTTGTTAGTTCGGATTTGAATAAGGTATAGACTGGTTAGGTCTTAACTCACCGAAATAAGAATGTATTTTTTGTCAAGACTCACCGCAATAAGATTTTTTTTTTTTGTCAAAACCTTCTTCAATGTATTGTCATCAATAATGTTTTTTTCAAGTCCACAATGTACTGGAGATTCATATTGTGTCTTCGTCCAGCCACATATAAGGGTTGTAAAATGCTATATATTTGATGATTATCTAAGACAAGATAACTATATATAATCACACGACTAAAATACCACTAATACAACTTTATACATATTATGGAGGATAATATGTAAAGAACGGAGAAGAAGTGGTTTAACTGTAAGATGTTATGGATTTCTTGCGTATCATTAAATACAACATAATTATACACAATCATACCACTAATAATACTAATACCACTATATACATACTAAATGCAAACCTAGTTGTTTACTTCGTGTCGCCTCCACCTTGAATCTAGTTCTCCAAAACACTGTCTATCCTCCACCTTTGTTTTCTGCATCGCATCGTTTAGCCTCTGCAACTACATAAAGATTTATCAATAACTCATCAAAAATTCATTCTTTTACTTTAATAAACCATCGAAACAGAGCTTTAAGTTATTAATTGCAGTATATAACTACTAAAGAACATATCATATTACTTAATTACTCAATTAACACATCTGCTCTCCCATCCATCTTTGAAAATAGAGACAACATAGGTACGAATCAAGCAGACATCAAAAAAGGAATGTTCGCAATATTATAGTGGATTAACTCCAGAACAACAAGAGAATCAAACACAAGATACACGCATTGGTCAAACCAGATATTGGTTAAGAACATTCTTTAATATATTAAATCAGAAAATTGGACTAAACTAACTCACGAGCGTGCTTCAATGAAGAAAGTCTCTTACAGTAGACTGTAAATGATGCTTTCCCTGATGATAAAATGCTGTCAACTCCCCAGAAAACTAACAATGATTGTACCTAATGGGCTAGAAGAAATTAGTGTACTAGTGTTGAAACCACAAAAAATACTATGTGAACTATCACCTCAAAGTTCATCATCGTTAAAATCTGGCCCTAATGATCTTCGAAACATCTCCACAAAAATATATATCAATAAAAATTGTTGTTTTCTGCATCTCCAATCGGGATTTCGAATTCACAAACCAAAATTAACAAATCCCACATTTCCACAATAATACTGATGCAACGTTTTAAAATGTTCTACACGAGATAATCATAGTAGCATGATCGAAATGATCCGAGATATAGAATAGATCCATAATTGAAGGACCTATCACAATATGAAATCCAAAAATAATAACCTCTGGACATCACCACAAAACATAAGAAGAAAAGATTGAAAAAAAATAAAAAAAAATCTGAAGATTATCTCCGCCGGTGAGAGAACAAGGGGGTTACAAGAAGTATCAAATCCATAGAAAAATCTATATACTTGTCGAGGAAGAAGGGATACAAGAAGCAAAAAAGAAAAAGAAAAAAAAGACTCTAAAAAATACCAACGGCTGTATGTATAGCAAGAGGAGGAGAGAGTTTATTGTAAAATATAAAGGTATCAGTTTAGGTTTTGTGTAATTTTGTATTCTTTTGATCAGAAATAAATAAAAAATATAAATGAAAAGTGATGAGAGACAAATGAGATTTGAAATTAAAAGAAAGGGTCAAATGAAAAAATTGACCCTATTGTGCCCGATATTACGATAGGGTTTAGTGGAATTGTGGAAGCTCAATTTTCAAAATAACCGTTAATTAAGATTTGTTGAACTTCACTATGGCCTATTGCATATGTTAAACATTCTTGAATAAGGTTCTACCAAAAAAAAAAAAAAAAAAAAAAAAAAAAAAAAAAAAAAAAAAAAAACATTCTTGAATAAGGGAAAACCACAATGAATTTAACCCTCCATATTAAATGGATTACTCTGATTTGGTTAAAACGTATTCCTGGGGTGACCTAGCGATATGATTACTATTAGTAACGGGATATGTTTTTAGTATGTTTTATCATCGTTTTTTATTTTTGTTATTATTTGAATTCTAGATACCTTTGACCAAAAAAAATCTAGAGAGTTTATTGTTTCGCATGTCCTATTTTAGTCATCAAACTTTTTATTAAATACAAAAGAAAATTATAAAAAGGAGATCTTGATCCTTTCCGTTTTTTTTTTTTTTTTTAATTTACGTTTTTTAAATTATATTTATGTAGATTTTGAATAAAAAGGAGATCTTGATCCTTTCCGTTTTTTTTTTTTTTTTTAATTTACGTTTTTTAAATTATATTTATGTAGATTTTGAGTATTAAACATGTCATTTCAAGGCAAAATAAGTAAAGAAGCTCGAAAACTTTGAGAGTAGCAAAAAAAAGACATTTATGGAATCATACATTAGGTCGTAAAAATGACAACGGATGAAGGTATTTCCAAACTTTAAATGTTATTGGAAAGATAAAAGATGTAGCTACGCTTTAGAAAATATGTCTGATTTACAGAAGTTGTCTCTGTGTTGTCCGAGCTGCGCCCAATACTCAAACACACTAATTTTAATTAGGGGCAAAATAGTATATTTCCAAAAGACGAATTTAACCTAATTTTATCTTTATAAGTATGTCTCTTATTAGATCATGATAACTGGTTAATGATATTAGGAAATATAAATGTTTATAGGGAGCTGTTAATTGATGATAATTGTGATATTCAGAGACTTAGGAAAATCATTCCCACCAATGCTGAAGAAGACCTCTGTAATGTTTCTTGTTTCTTTTAGCAAGAAGAGCATTTTTAATGTTCTGTAACGTAGACCAAACAAAGTTGTTGGAGCCAGCAAAATAGCAGTAAAAGTTTTTGAGTTTCTTTTTCTCCACAAGTGATATATAGTGATGTGAGCAGCTATTCGTTTAAGCTCCTTCAGAGTGTTGGCTGATGAAGAGATAAGCCACGTGACCAGTGAACCCCAATCTATAAATGAGTACTCTGTTACGCACAAAAGTCCCAACACCATTCTCTAAATATGCTCACTCTAAAGTCACATTTGAGGAGGAGGTCCCTATCTTAGTTCCACAGAAGATGCATAACAAGTTCACGACAATTCACCATTGATAAAGCCGCTCCTTAACCGCCAACTTATCTTGCATTACAATCCAAAACAAAAATGCATATTTAGGGATATGTCCCTTAAACCAAACAGATTTAAACCAAGAAACAATAGGCAAACTAGGTTGTAACACATTCTAAGTATAATTTTTTTTAATTTTTTTTTTTTTGGAAACCCCACATTCTAAGTATAATAAGTAGAAAATATTCTATATTCCTTTCTGTTTAGAGTCCACATCCATTGATCATCATGAGGGGTTAGTTATGGGTTCGTTTGAGAGTTTAAAAGGTCCCAAATATATTTAACGTCAATAGCTCTTGTTCTAATAACTTGTCTACGCGAAGGTCTGAAAGAGAAAGCTGTTGCAACATAACTATTAAGAGGAATTCCAGCTTGAAGAGGTGTCTGAGCATTGTGGAGTCGAAGGAGGGCCTTGTCTTGCACCCAAATATCTTGCAAGAAACTGGTTGATTATCCATTCCCTAATTTTCTTTTCAGGAATAATTGCACAAGAGGCGTGATGTTTATGGGATTTTTCAAAATCCAAGAATCACTTGGTTTGACAGAGGCTGGCCAAAACCAATCGTCTTTTAGATCCGAGAACAAATAAATTTTCACCTGAATACAATCCATCCTTTCAGTTCAATAAATCTCTCTCTCTTTTCATCAAATACTCAATGATAGATTTTCAATGGAGAAGATGAATCGGACCCATTGTCCCTCAATCACATAGCCATGGACTCCGTCATAGTCCCATGAGCGTGGTAAATATGAAATCATCAATCGAAATTATGCAGACGTGGAATTAGAGGTTTTCCCATGAGGACGAATGGCAACGTAGACTCTACCTAAGCAGCTGTAATAGATGATATGATATGCTGATATTTTTATTGTTTTCTCACCCTGTTTTCCGGTGTTTCCTGCATGTTTTTATTTTCATTTGTTTATTTATTAAGACTTTTAATCTAGAAACGAATAAAGAAAACCAATGATCCGAAAATGAGGAAAATACAATAAATCGGCGCTTAAAGGACAAAGGACAAAGTAGGGACTTCAATGGACCTTCTGGAGCCAAGACTTAGAGATTTCTGAAGACCCAAGACGATCGAAACCCGTTGGTCCGGCCGGGTTAGATCTTGAAGATTAGTCCAGATTCGCTCGAGCCCTTATCAATTCGCTCGAGCACCTCATCTAGGGTTTCTTTAGAATACCTGATTTTATGCAGAGGAAGCCAAGGTTGAAAAGCTTCCTGAAGGATCAAGAGCTCGACCGTACCAACATCAATTCGCTCGAGCGCAAGCTCTTATGGATAGAATCGAGCTAGGTCAAAGGCGCGAGCGCCTCTTTAAAGTGGATAAGCACGGAAGAATCCAGAAGCGAATAAAAAAAAGGATAAGCTTGAAGAGCTCGAGCGAACCCAATCCAATTCGCTCGAGCGCTAGGGAATATTAGAAGGATCTCGAATTTTTCCTTTCCACTATAAATAGAAGCACCACAAAGCCTTGTATGTAACGCCCCGCTCCCGACATGGGAGACCGACAGACGTCACAAGCCAGGATTATTAACCTGCTTGCCTTCATCCTTGTTCCACAACAGAGGAATTCGACGAGCAGTTGGTTCGCCTACCATGGTTAGGCTAGTATCATTTTCAGACTTGAAACATTTACTTCACAAAAATTCAAAAAAAAAAACACAAATCAATACAAAGATTACAACATAAAACAAACAGAGTTTTAAAACCCAAACTCCTCAAATACACAGCGGAAAAACTTTTTAGGTGAATCAACGAAAACACAGAAAAATTTCTTTAACAAAACAACTTAACAAACGCAATAGGGGTAAAATCTACACTGGCTCCTCTCTTGTCCTCCTTTCCTTTCCACCTGCTTCTAATCTGCAAGATGTATAAGCCGAGTCAACAACAATGCTGAGTGAATGAGAAGATAAAACCCAACCCCATGCCTCATGCAATGCATCCTACAGTATAGTCCTAATCCTCACCTTGAGATAGCCTAGAAATTCCACACATAGAGTCTAAGTCATAACAGCCAACTATCAGACGAGAACATGACCGCTATCCTTGGACTCCATATGTATATCTCTCGACCACAATGAGGATCAGAACCATCGACACACTAGAATGAATGCAACAAGCAAAATATACAACCAACCACAAGCAAGATCGCACACAACGCACTCTAGCCTTACTAACTGCTAGATGCACCCTATACACCACCCTTATCTACAACTCCTCAGGGTCTTAGCCGACACAATAGAGTCGGTACTATTGCGTAATACCAAGTCGACGTAGTAGTCCCGCCAATATTGCCTGGAGGACGCCCGACCTCCAGTCCAACCCCTGGCTTTGGGATCTAGCTCTCTCTCACTAGTCCCATCCGCTAGTTCGAGCAGTCCCCTCTCTCCCGGGTGACCTGCTCCAGAGTGATCCCCTTCGAACGCAGGGCGATCCTCTTCTCATGGTGATAGAGGAATCCCTCCGCGGAGGCAACTCACTCTATCCCATTATCGATGAGGCTCACGAGCCATCACCGATTTCCCGCTACTTCTGCACAGCAGGCCATCCCACACTCCGACCCTTAAGGGGGGGACTTACTCATGCTCCCCGCGCGTGCTTCACGGTTGGCCTCCACCATCCACCTTACCGGTACAGTAGGACTTACTCATGCTCCCCGCGCGTGCTTCACGGTTGGCCTCCACCATCCACCTTACCGGTACAGTAGGGCGAGTCCCCTCTGTGGCCCTTCATAACCACCTCCTCAGCACCTCACGAAAACTACACAATCCGCGTGTGCGTTGCCCCACTCTGCAACCTCATTACCACCTTCAACCTAACATGCTCAATGATAGACTAACATGCCTCTACACATACCACTACATGATACTACACATGATCTCGCTAGTCTTATCCGCTAGCATGTCTTCTATAATTCCTTAACATGCATTCTACATGCCGATAATCTTCCTATGGTGCATTCTACATGATTCTTACATGTCATGAACCCATACAAACGTTTAGCATGAACTCCTACATGCTCTTAACGCTACAATGCATCACACAACACAAACATGGCTTCTTAGAGCCAAACGAACCCACACACAAGCGATTAATTACACACACTACATGAGAATAGAAGTCACTTACCTTCTTCATTATTAGCACAACACACAATCAAACAAGCCATACTTAGGGCTATACTCTCCTGATATTCTAGCTGTAACTAGCTAATTATCAATACCACAATCAAGAGCAAAACTACAATCAAGACACAATCATGCAGTTACGCAATCAATCACGACAATCAAGCCTAGTCCAGAATTTAAATTCTAGACTAGCCCTACACTAACACACACAAGATCACAAATAAGGACTTCTATATATAGGTAATTTAGATTACCTATAATGGTTTTCCTAGACACACCCAACCCACCAGAACAATCTAACAATCTCTTAATTTACAAAATTAAGCCATGAATCAATTACCCACATAATATTCAAGCTAATAAAATTTAGCTAAACACCAAACACACAATAGAACCCATAGTTCTATTAAAACACATGATATAAACACCCAAAATCCTAGATTTAATTTTATAAATCTAGACAAAATTCTAAAAACTCTAGGAACAAAATCTAGACTTCTAGAACACTATATCTAAGCTTAAAACTATAGATCTATACTTAGAAAAATGATCTAGCACACAAATCACACACACATAATTATGGATCAAAACAACTCAAATCCAAGAGATTTCAAGAAGAAGATCAAGAAATCATCAACATGCAAAAGAGAGAAGAGAGAGAGAGGGAGCTCGAATTTGAGAGAAAATAGAGAGAGAAGAGAGAGCAAAATGAGAGAAAAATGAAGAAGAAAAAGAATTTTGAGTATTTATACTTCCCGGAAAATTCTACGAGAAACTTTTTCTAGCGCGCGCGGAAGACGGAACAACGAGACTCGGGCCTTCTAAGCTTCTCTGAAAGATTTTCCTCAGGATTACGGGAGTTAGGGGATGCCACTCATAACTCTCGAGATTTTTATTTATCTTTCCGGTAATTATTTGACTATTCGGGACTTCTTCCGTAAGCTTCTGTAGCTTCTGAAAACTCCTCGGGGACTTCTAAAAATATTCTCTGCCCTTTTTAATAGCTTTTAGGCATTCTCCAGCTTCTCCGGTACTTCCAAATACCGGTGTAATATTTTCCCGTAACACGGGGTGTTACATTGTAAATCATTCAGATTCGACACAACAAAAGTTCTAATAAATTTTTATTTTTCTTTAAGTTTTAAGTTTAGTTTAGCCTCTAGGGATAAGGAAAATGCTTCCTATTAGGGTTTGAAATCCTATGAGCGAGTAGTCTCCTAGTAGAGGCATCAGGGTTAGGGTTCCCAAAGGAAATACCTAGTAGTCTGTGGGGCTATCGCAAAGAGGGTATCATTAGAAGATCTCAGTCCCTAACCAGTCCTAATGCTGAGTCTGGTCTGATCTCCCAGATTATGAATCTAGGGTTAATTATGGACTCTTGGCAGAGCTATTGTTCCCTGAACCGTTACGGATGGACAAATGAGCTTTGACGACGAAAGTACTGTTCAAATAAGGTTATGAACATATTACGCTTTCACGAGATAATGCTCATTAGGGGGCTTTGTAACGCCCCCGACTCTACCTGAGCCAGAGACGCCACAATTTCGGAGCGACTCGGGAATGTTCCT
>CM071717.1:28326571-28339096 GCA_036630335.1 Physaria fendleri
TCCGGCTCTGCCAAGGTGTGAACCTCCGGCTCTGCCAAGGTGTGAACCTCCGGCTCTGCCAAGGTGTTGTCGTGTATGACGGGTAGGCTTAGCATGGTTTACCCTTGTCTTGTCGTTCTAGTAAAATGTGTGATGGTGTAGAGTGAAACCCTTGAGTCCTTCGATTAGGTCGAGTCGAACATTAAAGTAGAAAATAGGGTTTCATTTGAGGATTAGCATGGTTTACCCTTGTTTCATTTGTGGTTTCGTTTTCTCTTCGATTGCTAGGGGATTTTTTTTAGAAGATTGAAGACCAATGCCTCATGTGCCGACCAAAAATAAATAAAGATTTAAAAATTTTGAGCTACAACATATATTAAAAGACAAGGCTCGTGACTGGTGAGTTTGTGTTTTAATTACGTGTTGATCTCACAATTTGTATCAACCAAGGTCACTGTCGATCTGACATTTTACATGTGGGTACTAATTAGTAATTGGATAGATTAACATAGTTTAAATTAAACATCATGTGGTGTGAAAAGAAAAAATATATAAAGCTAAAGGGATCGTGGAATTAGGTTTAGGACGTCAATTGTTTAATTATTAATGAATTGATTAAGGTATATACTCACTCCGTTTCACATTATATGATTTTTTAGAATTTTTTTTTATTTTTAACACGTAGCCTAGTGGCTAAATAACCCTATCAACCTTGTAGGAACCAGAAATCGATTCACCAACTACCAACTAGTCTATCAACTTCAGACCGATTTTTTAGATTTTTTTATTTTTTTTTTCACTTAATTTGTAGATTTCAAGAAAATATAAATATAATGATTAAGTTTTTACAAATGTTATTGGTTTATTTTGGTTGGCAATGATTAGTTAATGATTAGAATCAATTATATATTACTAGATTTGATAGACCCGTGCGTCGCACGGGTTCAATTGATTTCACGACAGCATAAATCAAAGCTAACCTAACAAAATATATATTCAAATAACAGTCAATTGTGAAATCTAAACGATGGGTGTGGAGATAAAAGACGATAAAGCGACATGCTCAAAAACCCTCTAAATATTACCATTTTATTTTTATGAGTTTACAATTATATTAAGATTATCATTATATAAACTACTAAATTTCTTAGTTCTAATAAATATTAAATTTGTATTTTATTCAAATATTAAGATTACTATATTTGGAAATTAAAAATCAACGGTTAGATTTCAATAAATTGACATGTGTCAAGATCTCATGATGCATCCACTTGACACGTGTCGACGGTTAGATTTCAATAAATTGACACGTGTCAAGATCTCGTGATGTATCCACTTGACACGTGTCGAGCTCACGTTAAACGCGTTCTCTTTTATATAATAAGATAGTCTAAAAGGTTTTTCAGATTTTACCTTAGAAGTATCATAAAGTAAACTTAGGAGTTTAATCCGATCGAAAACCGCAATAAATTGACACGTGTCAAGATCTCGTGATGTATCCACTTGACACGTGTCGACGGTTAGATTTCATTAATTTGACACGTGTCAAGATCTCGTGTGTATCCACTTGACACGTGCCGAGCTCAGTTAAACGCGTTCTCTTTTATATAATAAGATGGTTTGAAACATGATAATTTACAAGATTGAGACACGTGTCAAGTGATTTCGATCTCACCCGTTAAATTATAATTTCCTAATTTAGATTTTTAAGAATCGATTTTCTATTAAAAATTGGAAACTAAATATTTAACATATCTTAATAAAATTGTTAATCATTCATAAAAAATATTAAATTTAGAAAAATAACATTTTCTAATAATTAAAACTCAAAATTTAAATTATATTAATTGGAAATTAACCATTTAGATTGTAATAATTTTTCGAAAAATGTATATTTTCTTAATTAATATTATTGTAGTCCGACTATAAATAGAGCAGTAACTATTCTCATAATTCATGTTTTTAAATCTCTCTACTATTGACAGAAAAATAATTCTCTCAACTATATTTTTTATGAAAAATTTGAAAAAAAAAAAAAAAAAAAAAAAAAAAAAAAAAAAAATTGAGAAGAAAGCTTTTGCTAAGGAGATGTCTGAGATTGACCTAAAACGTACGTTTTTCTTTAATTTTGCAATTTTTTAGTTATTAGATATTTAACGGTTATGGAGCATATGAAAGAGTCGAAGAATGATCTAAAGATACAACAGACAAAGCTCAAACTCAAGACGTTAGAGAAACCGAAGAGCGAGCAATGGACTATGCTAAAGAGAAAAAAAAATTGAGAAGAAAGCTTTTGCTAAGGAGATGTCTGAGATTGACCTAAAACGTACGTTTTTCTTTAATTTTGCAATTTTTTAGTTATTAGATATTTAACGGTTATGGAGCATATGAAAGAGTCGAAGAATGATCTAAAGATACAACAGACAAAGCTCAAACTCAAGACGTTAGAGAAACCGAAGAGCGAGCAATGGACTATGCTAAAGAGAAATCAACGTACGCATACGAGTCAGGGAGCGAAGCAAGCAGAATGCAATGGATAAGGTTGGGAGATGTATGACTATTATATGGAATTTTTATATTAAAATTAAATTTTCTAAATAATTTATTAATTTTGATTATATTATTTATTAGTTAAAATTATTATTATATTTATGAATATAAATTTCAGTCTTTAATTTATTTACTAATTTAGTTGAACCCGTGGATTTTTTTAATTTATTTACTAATTTAGTTGAACCCGTGGATTTTAATCTCTAGTAAATAATTTCAAATTACTTTACAATCCCAAATACATAAAAAAAAACTAAAAATAGCATATCTACAATATAACTTTGGTAAAACATTTAAAAATAATTTTAAGAGTTAATACCACTCTTTAATCAAAATAATACTACGTTTAAATCAATAATCAAGTTTATATTCGTTTAAACGTTTAAATCAATAATCAAGTTTATATTGATTAAACTGCATGTACAACACAAAAGAGCATTTTATAATCAAACCTATCAATATAGTTCAAGAAAAGAAACCAAGTGTAATTGTTTAATTTGGTAAGTTGATAACCTCACGAAGAATTCAAAAGCAGAAATAGTTCTCAAATATGTTTAAATGGTATATAAACCAAGATATCTCCACCAACCTCATGAACAATATCGCTCACCTGAAATCTTTATACCACTCAGATCATAAAAATATGTTTAAATGGTATATAAACCAAGATATCTCCACCAACCTCATGAACAATATCGCTCACCTGAAATCTTTATACCACTCAGATCATAACATGTATAAAATTTAAAAATGTTCGATCATACATATATCAAATCCGAAATAATTGAAATCAAAAGTATCCGATGGAAAAAACCCAAAAACATCTTATACATAGTTATTTTTTAATTTATATCTCCCATAGATGACCTATCTTTCTAGTGGTAAACATTCATTAACCGAATATCTAATTATTTTGTGATATATATGATTAGTATTTATTTAAATATTTAAATTTTTTATACTTAAATTGTAAGTAAATTTTATTAATAGGAACGAATAAAATATCTGATATTGAATCCGAAATAACAGTAAAAACTGAAAACGTGAACTAATATATATAAAAGTACATGAGCAATACATTTTCTATACCTCATAACCCGATATAAGTTCGCGACGAATTTAAACATAAAATACATAAATAACGAAAACATAGTTATAAGCGTATAATATATATTATATTTTTAATTTAATATAATTATTTAATTTAAAAAATTATATTAATATTTTTATGAAGAAATAAAATAGTACTTATACCCGATATTTATTCTAGATTTAACCTAATCTCAAACTCTTAACCAATTTATATAAATATATAACAATATTTCTGTGGATACCCGAACTTTTTCACATTAACTTTAGGATTAGCCCATGATAAATTTATTCAATATAATTTTGTATTTATATTTCAAGAAATATATTTTATAATTTAATTATAAGAAAACCAAACCAAAAATAATTTATATAATTACATTAACACATTACTTTTCTGCACATAAATAACTAAATATAATTCTCGACTCAAAACCTTAACTAATTTATATAAATATATAACAATATTTTATCTCATTACGCGATATCCGTGGATCTACGAATTTTTTCACATCAACTTTATAATGCCTTAGTAATAGTTCATGAACAAGTTAATCAATATAATTTTGTATTTATGTTTTTAAAAATATATATATTATAACTTAATTATAAAAGAACCAAACCTAAAATAATATATATATATATATAAAAATACATGAACAATACATTTTCTATACCTAATAACCTGACATAAGTCTGCAACTAATTTAAATATAAAATACCCAAAATAGCAAAAAAATGTTTATAAGTGTATAATATGTAAGATTTTTAATTTAATGTAATTATTCAATTTTGAAAATTATATTAATATTTTTATGAATACATAAATAAAAATATCTAACACCCAATATTTATTCGAGACCCAACTCAAACTCAAATCGTGAACCAATTTATATCAATATATAACAATATTTTTGTGGATACCCGAACTTTTTCACATCAATTTTAGGATTATTCCATGATAAATTTATTCAATATAATTTTGTATTTATGTTTCGAAAAATATGTTTTATAATTTAATTATAAGAAAACTAAACCTAAAATAATTTATATAATTACATTAACACATTACTTTTCTGCACATAAATAACTAAATATAAATTCTCGTGTATCAATTTTTCTCTTTTTTTTTTTCTCTTGTGAAGCTCCCATTTTCTCTTAGAACAAAACAATTAAAGTCAAATGTGATACCCAATTCTTAATTATTTCTTAAAATATTTAAATTATATATCGATTTTCAAATGTTATATAGTTAATATCAAATAATTTATTAGATGTTGATTTATGAATTTGTAGGTGTTTTATTATAATTTGAGGTAAATACTCTTATAAACAAATTAAATATTAAATAAAAGTTTGATATATTAGTTCACCCATTTTTTTTTTTTTTAATTTCTACCTATGTACCTGAAACCTAAGTAATACTAGTAAACCTACCTATAATTTTTTTATAAATACTTTATATCCTAAGTATTTTGCAAATATATTTATTAGATAAATACCTATAACATTCCATGTGTTATAATCAAATTTTTTATTAGTATATGTTTACCTTATGAATCTATTTTTAATATTTAAATTATTGTTATTAATTAGTATTTTTAAAAATATAATAAAATCATTTTTTATCTTTTAGTTATAGAATAATTTGATTGTCAAATATTTTAGAATACTTAAAATTATCAAAAAAAAAAAATTAAAAAATTAAAATATTCTAATTTATCAATGACATTTATATGTAATAATCGAAAGAATAAATGGTTTTTCTAATTTGCATTTCTCAAATATTATATAGATCTCAGTCAAATATTTAGCAAATTTTCAATTTTCGAATTTGATATATAAGATTTAATTTAATATGAATATATTATAAATGAAATATTTTGTTTAGATGTTTGAAATGTTGATTTAGGAAAACTGAATTGAGAATTAAATGATTTGTTGATTGTTTGAATACTGGATTATAATTCTCGTGTTTGGCCCAGGAATAGGCACAAAATGGGTAATAGATATGATAACTCTAACAGTATTTCAGAATTTGGAAATATATCTTATGGATGTAATGCCAGTTTATATTTATATGGATTGTTTATATTATCTTTTAGTTATAGAATAATTTGATTGTCAAATATTTTAGAATACTTAAAATTATCAAAAAAAAAAAATTAAAAAATTAAAATATTCTAATTTATCAATGACATTTATATGTAATAATCGAAAGAATAAATGGTTTTTCTAATTTGCATTTCTCAAATATTATATAGATCTCAGTCAAATATTTAGCAAATTTTCAATTTTCGAATTTGATATATAAGATTTAATTTAATATGAATATATTATAAATGAAATATTTTGTTTAGATGTTTGAAATGTTGATTTAGGAAAACTGAATTGAGAATTAAATGATTTGTTGATTGTTTGAATACTGGATTATAATTCTCGTGTTTGGCCCAGGAATAGGCACAAAATGGGTAATAGATATGATAACTCTAACAGTATTTCAGAATTTGGAAATATATCTTATGGATGTAATGCCAGTTTATATTTATATGGATTGTTTATATAAATAATGGTATACATATGAAAATTTCTGAAGGATAGATAAATAAGACAGACGACGAAGTAAAAAAGTCCAAACTATAACTTCTTTTTTTTTGGGTCATGACGTCAAAACTATAACTAACGCAATAAAGTAAGGGACGATATGATGAATGAGGAACAACTGAATCCAAGGAGGCAGGTTCACATATGATGCGAATATTTGAAAAGCAGATGCTTGCTTCTCTCATCTCATGTGAACCACCATGTCACCTACAATGCCCCCAATTAATCATTTCACTCTCTGTTTATAATCCAATCATAATATCTTATCTTTACCTTAAGCTATTATACAATTGTATTAGATTTAATACGTCCCTATCTATCATATACCAAAATCTAATCAAAGCCAATTGCATTATTCTTACTTAGGTTTGTTCATAATTGATCAAAGCCAATTGCATTATTCTTACTTAGGTTTGTTCATAATTGGGTTTTTTCTGCGACCCGGATTATTTTTATCATTTTGTAAATGGGCCTGTTACATTATTGAGCCCAATTTTAATCCCTTCAAATAACCAACGTCGTTCTTCTTTTTCACAAATAAACAATTAAACAATGAGATAATATAGATGTAACCTAAATTAAATAAGAGATACAAAATTGCTAAATGTGTGGAACCAAGCCAAAATTGAACACATGATCAAACAAAATCCCACAAAATCAAATCCCAATCAAAGCCAATTGCATTATTCTTACTTAGGTTTGTTCATAATTGGGTTTTTTCTGCGACCCGGATTATTTTTATCATTTTGTAAATGGGCCTGTTACATTATTGAGCCCAATTTTAATCCCTTCAAATAACCAACGTCGTTCTTCTTTTTCACAAATAAACAATTAAACAATGAGATAATATAGATGTAACCTAAATTAAATAAGAGATACAAAATTGCTAAATGTGTGGAACCAAGCCAAAATTGAACACATGATCAAACAAAATCCCACAAAATCAAATCCCAACCTCATAGAAACAGCATTCTCTTTTTAAAATTAAATGATGTCTTAAAGAAGTAACAATTAATTAAGAAATTTAAAAAATTCAAGTTAATGTCCATTAAAAGCATAACATGGAGTTTAGATATAAACTTATTAAATGAATGTTTTGTCTGGTTCTCGTCCTTTTTAATGGTCTTTAGTCAAACTCCTTTCTCCTCTGCCAGATAAGCAGGTACACGCACCATCCAGAGCGTGATCTTCACAACTCTCTTACATAGCGCAGTGAGGCTTGAACCTTTTGTCTCGAACCAAGTCTTCTAAACTTGAATAAAAGCATGTTAATGCAATGTGGGTGGTTTGTGATAGTCTTCTATTAATAGGTTTGGTCAAAACGCCTTTCTGTACGACTGCGCCACATCATACACCCGTCTTATTAATATGACCGTTACTTCTCTGTTCCCTGCCAAGGTCACGCCCGAGCTTTTCTATCTTTTTGTGATTTTATCACTATTTTTATGTTAATGTATCAAATATTTGTTTGATAATTGGGTAGTATAATTTAAATATATCATATTGTATATGGGATTTATTTATTTTTAATATCTGCTTCTTGCAAAATTTTTGGATTAAGATGTTCTATACTAATGTCTTTTTCAGGTGCAGCTCAAATTTGAACCTGAAATTTTTGGCAGAGGAAAACTCAACCTTATAGTTACAATAAGATTTAAATACAATAAGATTAATTATTTAAGATATATAGTACTTTATAATTATAACTAAAAACAAGAAGAACAAAGGCCATATCGAATCATTACCCTATCCCTCGGTACTCCGATCACGTGCCAACATTGGGTTCTAAGGCCATATCGAATCATTACCCTATCCCTCGGTACTCCGATCACGTGCCAACATTGGGTTCTCTAATGCTTTTATCATTATTTAATTTTCTTTTATTTATTTGTCAATATTATCTTCTTTTCGACCGTATTTAGCCTAAACCATGTGACGATTCCCGGTCTACTTTTTTCATAATTATAGGAAAAAGATATATGGTTCCTTTTGATAAATTATTTCATCATCCACAGTTTATTCAAAAAGTTTGTAGTATTAATTTTTTTTCCAACCAAAATCCAAAAGCTAAAAAAAAAAAAAGAGATTATGAAAACAATACACACAAAATACACGAGAGACATGAGTGTCTGAGTGTTTGTAATTTCGGGAAAGCAAATATAGCTTTAGTGTGTGTGCACATGTGTGTAACTCCAGAAGCGTACAAACCCTTTTTTATAACACCACCACTTTCATTACCCCTCATTTTACTAATTTACCCTTTCTCCATTATTAATCAATAATCACCAACTAACCACCCATTACCTACGTGCAAAGGTGACGTGTATTGGTCAGGTTAGGGTGAAGACTAGGAAGCATGTGAAGAAGAAGATGAGAGCGAGATCTAGGAGGAAAAATGGTGAGACGAGTTTTAGGAGATCTGCGGATCAGAACGATGGTGGAGGAGGTCGATTCGATTCCAGTGACAAGCGGTGGGTGCATCTTCCGGTGACTATCTGTGAGTCATTGAGATCTTTCGGCTCTGAGTTCAATTGCTTCTCCCCTTGTAGATCTTCGTGTACGCAGAATAGTCATCGAGATGAGAGGAATAACGGTTGCGGCGGCGGAGGAAATTCCTGTGGGTTCACGCGGTGGTTTGTAGCGGTGGAGGAGACATCAGGAGGGAAGAGAAGAGAGATCGAGCTAGTGGTTGGTGGAGAAGACGAAGCGGAGGAGGAAGATAGAAGGAGGAGTAGGAGAAGGAGACATGTGTTTGAGGGACTTGATTTGAGCGAGATAGAGATGAAGACGGAGAAGAAAGAGAGAGGTGAAGAAGTTGGAAGGATGAGTATTTGTTCTCCGCCAAAGAACGCTTTATTGTTGATGCGGTGTAGATCTGATCCGGTTAAGGTTGCGGCGTTGGCTAACCGAGTTCGAGAACGGCAGATGTCTCTGAACGACGGCGCACTAGGAAGAGAAGATGAGGAAGATGACGAGAGAAGAAGGTTAAGATGAGGAAGATGACGAGAGAAGAAGGTTTGAGCTGGAAATTGAAGATAAGAAGCGGATCGATTTGTGCGAGAAATGGTTTTCCGGCGAGACTACTTTCGCGAAGGATGATATTGCAGTTGCAGAAGTTCCTTTGGCTTCAAATGCAGATAGAGACGAAGAAGAAATAGTCCAAGATTCGATAGTGGAAGCAAAAGATGATGAAGAAGAATCCACAATTCTGGAGGTAGATTCGTTTGAGGAAGAAATTGAAGCTAAGATTATAAAAAACATCGAGAATTATATCAGAGACGCCATAGAAGAAGAGGAGCAAATGGCTGAGATGGAAGAATTAGCTTCGGTGGCTGAGACGGAGGAGGAAGAAGATAACGAAGAGGTAATTGCCACCTCTGTACCTCAAAACGAGGAAAGATCCCAACAAGGAAACCGAGAACCCGACCCGAGTCCAGAAGTGGTGATAAGAAGAAGTCAAGAGGAGGAAACAACGGAGAAAGAGAAGATGACGGCAACGCCGTATAAGGTATTACCGGATTGCTTACTGCTAATGATGTGTGAACCAAAGCTATCAATGGAAGTCTCAAAGGAGACATGGGTCTGCAGTACGGATTTCGTAAGAAGTTTACCAGGAAGACCTCCGGCGAAGAAGATACCACCAGAACCTGCCGCAGATAATCATCATCACCATCAACCCAAGAAGCGAATCGTCACCGCCGTTGATTCCAACGCATCTTCTCGCCGGCGTTCAATCGATAAACCACCTCTTCATCTACAACCACCGCGTTCGTCGTGCTCATACCCAGCAGCTCCGCCGTTAATTACGGCGACTGCAGCGGCTGGAGAGCAAAAGGTAGCCGGAGCTAATAAGGCTTACCAGCCACCAGTGCTGCCACGTTGCAAATCGGAGCCGAGGAAGTCAGCATCGAAGCTTGCCCCGGAAGCATGTTTCTGGAAGAACCGAAAACTCGAGCCACATCCACCGGCAAGCGTCGGCGTCGGCGCTACCGGAGTAGGGTTCTAGAAGAAAGGACGTAAGGTGGAATAAAGAAAACTATTTGGGTGTAAGAGTAATTTCGAATAATATATGTCCTTGTTTGTAAATTTGTTTTGTTTAGTCATAATTCATTTTCCTTCATTACTGTGCCAATGTTTTTTCATGAAAATCTGTATCCGTGTTTTGTCCGTTAGTCTAATGTCTCTCTCTCCCTCCTATATAAGGCCCATCGAAACTAACAACAACAAACTTATAGCTACAATAATATGAGGTAACTTAAATGGGGAAACGGCCTGTGGCGACCCAGACATTTGCCGACAGGGAAAGTTACTACCCAGAAATTTAACCCGTGGGGAAACGGCCTGTGGCGACCCAGACATTTGCCGACAGGGAAAGTTACTACCCAGAAATTTAACCCGTGCGTAAGGGGTCTTGCATCGGAGTCTACACACTGTACAGATTGGTCGAGAACTATGTTTGTTTTCAATCATTACCATTTCTCGGAATCTGAATACGAATATACGTCCTGGTGTGAGATGGGAAAAGTCTCCAATCACACACTTAACATGGAGAGAAACCTCACAATCACTGCACCTATAGAACCATTTTCGTGGATCCATCTCTTCTTCACATATATCGCACCAATATTTTCCACTTTCATTTTCTTGACAAGTCATTAATGACAGTGGATGTTGATCTGATACATGCTTTACTGTTTCTGGCAAAACTGCACAACGATAATCCAAGCTATAGTCACATGATTCACACCAAAATGCTCCATGTGATGATATAGATCTATGACATC
The DNA here is from genome assembly GCA_036630335.1 of Physaria fendleri. Classification (NCBI taxonomy): domain Eukaryota; kingdom Viridiplantae; phylum Streptophyta; class Magnoliopsida; order Brassicales; family Brassicaceae; genus Physaria; species Physaria fendleri. The sequence goes on from CM071717.1 coordinate 28,337,578, forward strand.
CATCACACTTGCCGGTATATTTTTTGTTGTAATGCAACGGGTGGCGATGTCTTATAGTGGAGAACCATTCAGAAATAAAAATGCATCTGACATCTAAAACTATATTACCAGACACGTACCTAAAACCACTGCAGAGTTCTTCACAAGCACTACAAGAAAACACAAAGTCCCAGAAACTTTCTGGTACTTGTAGCGTGAACGGTTTGTTGTTAAACATGTGCTGCTTTTTCGGAGGAAGATTTGCGCATTTTTCGTGGAGAATAAATTCACACTGCTCACAACTATATACTGGTTCATCAGAGTAGACAAAAAGTTGGCATGCTTCACAACGACCATGAGTAGTCCTACCCTCATAATTGAGTTTCAAATTATGTTTTCCATGACTGAAATGATTTATTAGGTTATCACCCAGCTTTCTGAACGACATTATATATTTGTCGTCTTGCAACCCACAAGAATTGCAAGTAAATGAGATTTTTCTCGCCAAGAGTGTGAGGTTGTGCTCATGAGTTTTTAAATGTTTAACATCGATAGGTGGTGGAATGCTTGAACAAATTATGCACACACTGAAGTTAGTTACAAATGGAACAATGATAAAGCATGCCTCCTTCAAATTTTAAACCACTTGAACAAATTATGCACACACTGAAGTTAGTTACAAATGGAACAATGATAAAGCATGCCTCCTTCAAATTTTAAACCACATAGAAGACATGTATTATCAGAGTAATTAGGTGCTCCAGATGTCAGCAACTTGAGAGAGTGTTTAGAGTGACAAGGATGGTTTACCTCTGGTGAATTTATGCATTTCACATGGAAGACCACCTCGCACTTAAAACATCTATAAGCTAATTTTCCATCGACGCCTTCTTTACATGCTTTACAAATATGTTTCGGGTTTCTTGAAACTGGAAAGAGCACAAGTGGATGCATATGGGCTTGATGATGTTGAATAGTAAGTGGTGGTGGCTCTTTCGCACAAGACATATGTAGACTGAACGATCTCTCACATGTAACACAACGATAAAAGTCTGTGGTGATTAATCTTGTACATATTCCACACTGATCATACGCTATATCAAAGCTTATATATTTGAGAAGATGTTCGGGATGAGAAGTGTGTATGATTTTAGTAAAATCATGACAAGCACAATCTTTGTGGAACCAAATGTCACATTTTTTGCAATGGTAGCCATTGCTGATGTAACCACCGGTGTTGCACCAATAACACCTCAAAGCAAATCCAGATGAAGAAGTCATAGGATGGTTGTGACGAGGAATTTCAATTGGTGTTTCCATGGAAGATGAGATGAAGATCATAGGATGGTTGTGACGAGGAATTTCAATTGGTGTTTCCATGGAAGATGTGTATCAATCAAAAGCAGAAACCGAAAAACGTGGAATTGCTTTAAGAGTATTACAAAAGTAAATAAGGAAAAAGTATTATGAATTGATGGATATGAGTTTGCTCTCATCGAATCTTACGTATTTATAGCCGAAAAGGATTTAACTTATTCAT
>CM071717.1:28377972-28391224 GCA_036630335.1 Physaria fendleri
CTTTAAATATTTGTTTATCGATATTACAAATCATCACATAATAGTTTTCTGTATATTTTTCTTATTAACACAGTTCTGAAAATTATTTTTTTCGGAAATCCAACCATCCTTAACTACTTCAACTCAAACACGCTTAACTCTGTAGTTTCAGATATAATGTTTGACCGAAAAGATAAATGCACTTTAATGTCATTAATAACGAGAATTGGAGAACTATCAGCTGCTTGTCTATTTGATCCATCACAGAACGGGGGGAAGATGAATGGTTCCCTGTTTGACTTGATGTTCATGAAAGAATGTCTAACACTTCCTATATTCACAAATGCACCTCCCATATGGGGTACAAACTTAGTAACTACGCCCAGGTAAACACTATCACACTGCACGTTGGTCTTAACTGGTTCCAACAATAACTCAACCAGCTTTTCACCTTCTAGTACAACAATCCTTTGAACAGTACATACAGAAGAATTGATTAGTATGTTGTAGAAACAGATTCTGGTTGGAAAAGTCCAACATCAGGTAAGAAAGTCTCAGTCAGCTGGTGATGTTGTTCATCATTGGTTAAGCTGTTTTCAATTTCATCACAGCTTTCAACATCTTGTTCGCCACTTGTTTGTATATTCCTTGCATGTGGCAAGGTAATAGATTTTTGAAAAAACCACGGTTCCTCAATAGGGTGATAAATGTCAGAAAACAATGTGCTAAAGTTTGTAAGCATAACACATAACAATAATTTATGAAATTTTTACATATGTTATGTAATGATAATTTAGCAATAATTTCTAATTTTTTAATATAATAATATTATTTTATTACAATTTATTATTTTAATTAATTATAATTTTATTAGAAAACTATCTTTTGGAAAGATAACAATATTTTTCTTTTGGAAAGATAACAATATTTTTGAAATGAGATTTTTCTATCAAATTAGAAATTTAGCATTTTAAAATCTAAAGTTGGGTTATTAAAGTTAAGAAAAATAATGCATACCGCTATCTTGTTGGAATCACACCTCTATGTAAATATGTGGCTCCGTCTTGGTCAAACAGTTAATGCATTATTCTCGAAGGCTTTGAATATTTGTTTATCGATATTACAAATCATCACATAATAGTTTTCTGTATATTTTTCTTATTAATTTGTTTATCGATATTACAAATCATCACATAATAGTTTTCTGTATATTTTTCTTATTAACACAATTCTGAAAATTATTTTTTCGGAAATCCAACCATGCTTAACTACTCAACTTAAACACACTTAACTCTGTAGTTCAGATATAATGTTTGACCGAAAAGATAAATGCACTTTGATGATATAAATGGTCAAATCAATTATTTTAATCTCTCCTCATGCACCATCATATTCCACCGCAGAATGTTACAATCATCCCACTAACATGCCACAACATTGTTGCACAACTAGACTAATAATGTAGTTTATGTAGCTTCACAAGGATAAGTTGAGTTCTGATACAAACTGTAACGCCTCAACCTCCAATTCTATTTGGATCCACACCTTTTTCTAAACACATGGACTCCTCTCTGATCTAAAAATTGGTGCATTATTTCTGACGACTATAAAGACTTGTTTAACGATCGTATAAATTACCACATGATTTTTCTTATGTTTTGTCTTCACTCCAATGGTTCTAGAAATTACTTCTCATAAGGTTACCCATCATTGACTACTCAATTTCAAACACACTTAACTCTAAAACTGTGACAAAATGTTTAACCGAAAATATATGTGGAGTATAATGACATAATTGGAAAAAAAATAATGATTTAAATCTTTTCCCATGGACCATCGTATTTTTAACTTGGAATGTTACATGTAAGAATCTAACATTTAAGGAGTTAATTTTATGATTTAAAAATATTGGTTTGAATTACTAAATTAGAATAATATCATGTAAGATAGTAACCATACTTTCTAAAATGTTAATTTCCTATTAAATTAGGAATTTAACATTTGAAAAATAAATCAGATTCTTAAATTTAGAAAATTTAGGAATCTAATATTTAAAAGTTAAATTTTATATTTAAAAATACTAATTTGAATTATTAATAAATGAAAAATCAACATTTACAGTAATAACGATACTTTTGAAATGTTAGTTTCTATAAAATCACCAATTTAATATCTAAGAAATTAAAGGAGATTATTAAAGTTACTAATCTAACATTTTTAAGTTAACTTCTCACTTAAAACTGTTAATTTGAGTTTATAAATCTGAACATCAGGCGGAGTTCTTCCCTTATTGTTTAATAGCTTCTAGTGTGAGGCGGTTTTTCCTTTAGTTTATTCTACTAGGACCATATGTAATTCCCGATCATCTTTTTCTTAGTCCATGCCTTTCTCTAGACCTATAGACTGCATCTTGGTTTGACGAAATGTAAATTACTTCATGATGCTTTAATGACTTAATTACCGGATTCTACACGTCATCACATGATATTTCTATGTGTTTTGTCGCTTTAAGGTTTTACTGGATCCTACAAGTCACCATATAATTTTTTATGTGGTTTGTCGCTTTAAATGCTTGTTTACCTGATCTGAAAAGTCACCACATGATATTTCTATGTGTTTTATCTTACTCATACAGATTTAACAATCACTTCCGGAAGTTCACTCATCTTTGATCAATTCAGCTTAAACACGTTAAATCCAGAGTTCTATCATGAAATTTGACTAAAAGATAAATGCACTTAAAAACATAGGTGGTCTGGTCTAATCAATTCTTTTAAGTTCTCTTCGTACACCATCATATTTCAAACTCATGGTGTTATAATCATCTAAATTACAGAGCAAAATGTCTTCGTTGCACAACAAGACAATCAATCTTGACGTTGTGAGCAGAGCTAACTCCACAGTCATATGGGTTAAATTTTGTACATGTGGGTTAAATTTTTGTTACCAATTGTAAAACCCTAACCGTCATCTTCTTTGGTCTCATTCATCTCTTTAGGTCTTACTTTAATTGGACGACCGATAAATTACTTATGGTGATTCAAAGAATTCCTTTTATATGTTTTGTCTTTTTACTCTTGACTTCTGTCATAATGTTTGATAAAAAGAAAGCATTTTGGTGACACTGGTGAGCTCATCAAATTTTCTTTTCTTTTTTTTTTGGTTGGGAAAACTCATCAAAATTTGTAAAATGTTTTTAATGCACCACTATATTTGCTAGCTTGGATGCTGTTATACTAGTGAAAGGTCCGAATTGTATCTTTTGTTTCTTACTAGGATCGATCTCTTTTGGTTCGGTTATGAAGTATAAAGTTAAAAGGGTCCGGGCATAGATTATTGAACTAGAAGAGTTAGTGGTATTGTACAGGCTCTTTGCCGATGCTAAAGAATTATTTAATAAGGCTTCTCGATAATTCTTCAACCTTTAATTTAATTTTATGTTGTTAATCTTTAGAATGTCCTAAAATCCTTTTGGACTTTTTTTTGGTTGTTGAATTAAACCAAAAAGAGTATGTGAACAATATCAGAAGTAACCCAAATGTGGCAAGAACCAAGATGGAGTTCTACTATCAATCGGGTTAAAATAAAGAGGACATGAGGATGAAAAGCGAGGCAAGATGGAGACTTAGTAATGTCAAACGGGCCGGCCCGCGTCCATCTAGTCCGACCATCGACGGGCTTTTATTTTTTTGGACCGCAACAGGCTGGCCCGCTAAGACCGCGAGCAAAATATATATGTCCAAGCCCGTCCCGCAAAATCTAGCGGGCTAACGAACCGATCCGCGGGCTTTTGATTCATATATTATTAATTTTATAAATTAAAGATTGTTCATGTAATAACTCAAAAAAATGTCTTTGATTTTTTTTTTTGAAAATTTATATAATCTACAAGAATATATGTTTCTAAGTATAACAAAGATTAATTATTATAATCTACAAGAATATATGTTTCTAAGTATAACAAAGATTAATTATGAACCTAAATTTTTCAACAACTTTTGTGGAAAAACTTTAACTATTTTTTGAATGTGTAAATGGTCTAAGATCGCAACTAGATTAAGTAATCTAAGTTGATTAGATTAGTTATATTTGTTTTGTAAATTAGATTAATTGATCTATGATTAATTACAAAATCTATAAATAACGATTAATTTGAAGGTTAATATAATTTTTATTTAATTAATCTAATTTATATAAAAAATATAATTATGAAAAAAAAATATTTTTCAAGTCATAATTTTAACTTGACCATCGACTTATCCAAATTCATAATAATAAAGTGTTTGAAATAGTTTTACATATTTATAGTTCTTTATATGTTATCGCTTTAAATTTTAATTTAGACTATCAGAAAATCAACTGATTAAAATATATCATTATAGAATATTTACATATTAAAATTATTATTTGCATAATTTATATATAGTATAACTAAATCTATTATTTTTATAATTTAATCTATGTTTATACAAAAATTTTAGATTAATGACTTATACCATATCAACAAAAAAATAATAATAAAAAAAATAGCGGGCTAGCCTGCAAACCCGCAAGTCCGCAATGGGTTTACCCGCAAAATCCGCAAACCACAATAAGCTGACCCGCGAGACTCGCATTTACATGAACAAATAATAATATATTTAGACTGTGTTTATTAGGATCTTAGCGGACCAGGCCCGCGGGCCACGGGACTTATTAACATTACTAGATGGAGTTCTATCATTGTTAAAATAAAGAGGACACGAGGATGCAAAGTGAGCCAAGATGGAGTTCTTTTGCACTTGTTTAGTCTCTAAGAAATTTTTTTTTTTTTTTTTAAATTTTTTTTTTTTTTTTTTCCGTTAGGTATTTATCATGTACTCTGATTGATTCTATCAAATAGCCAAATTGACAACTAAAAAAGAAAATGTAAGATTCGATTATAAAAGAAATTGCCAAATAGTATTATTTTTTTTTTTCTTTTGGACGAAAATACGGTGCCAAATAGTACTAATCAAAAATAAAATTCATATTATAAATAATATGTAAGTATTAAATTGTTCCTCTGATAAGTATATAAGTGAGCGGTTAATACACCAAAAACATAAGTTAGTGCCAACAATTCCATTACTTACTAAAAATCATTCTTTTTTTAAAAAAATATATATATATATTATTTCGGCAGTGTACATTGTATATGACAATAATACATAAAAAAAAAAATGAAATTAAAAAAATAGCAAGCAAGTACAATTGATGATATAAAGTAACCATGGTTAATTACAAAACCTGAAAATGCTGAGATATGACTAACCATAGTTAAGCTTCTCTGGTTAAAGCTGTTGGAAGCTTTTGATATTTTGGTTCTCTATATATTAACAACAATTAGAACCAAACAACATCACTTTTCAGATTCCATCATTACTTTCACACAAAACCAATAAAAACTTCATCTTTACTCTAAGTTGGTGATGATCCCTTCTCATACTTGATTCTAGAGGTTCGTTGTTTTCTATCTTGTAAGTAAACTTTCTATTTTCCCCAATTTTTTTGAACCTTGATTGGCTCCAGAAACTCCTGTATGGTTTTGATTGATGTTTTAGAGTGAAAAGATTTCAAATTGTTCTTATTTATTTAATAAAAGTTTGCATCTTTCAGAGGTTTTGATCCGTGTTCATTGGTCAAATATTGTTAGCTGTACTAAATCATTGGCTTGAGCTTTTGATTTTCTTCATGGTGGTAGAATTAGAATCGTCTGGGGAACTTACTAGAGAAAGATTCTTGAACCCTTTTGAATGATTGGATTCAAGAGTTAGCTTGTCAATCGAATTGATAAAGCTTTCTTCTTTGGTTTTGATTTGCTTAAGATTTAGATTTATTGTGTACTAATGGCCCAAAAATGGGGTTTTTACAGATCAAAAACTTTCTACCGACAAAGATTTGATCGAGAATTACATCTTTTATAAAAGAATCCAGAGCAAACCCTTTGTAGCAATCAAGAATTGAAATGGGTTTATCAAGCCTTCCAGGTCCATCAGAAGGAATGCTATGTGTGATATTAGTTAACACAGCATTATCTATCTCTATTCTTAAAGGCATTGTCAGATCAGTCCTTGGAATAGTAGGGATCCATCTCTCTTCATCTTCATCCTCGCCTTCCTCAGTGACGGCATCTTCAGAGAATCCAACTTCAGAACCTTTTGATTTCCGAGTCTGCCAGCCAGAGAGTTTCCTTGAGGAATTCAGGAGCCGGACACCGACAATGAGGTTTGAGAGCTTGTGCAGGTGCAAGAAACAGGAGGACAATGAGTGTTCGGTATGCCTGTCGAAATTCAAAGGAGATTCAGAGATCAACAAGCTAAAATGTGGCCATTTGTTTCACAAAACATGCTTGGAGAAGTGGATAGACTATTGGAACATCACTTGCCCACTGTGTAGGACTCCTCTTGTTGTTGTGGCAGAAGATCATCAGCTTTCTTCTTCTACTGTTTGGTGACTACTTTTCACTGCATAGGGGTTTTTTTTTTGTTTGAGTGTGTTTGTTTGTTGTGTACAGCTACTTTACTATGAATTAGACTGCTAGAACAGATTTATACCGGGGATGGGATAATCTGATGTACATATATCCTGTGAGTTATATATATAGATATATATACCCATGTGTAATGGAAATCTTGTATGAACATAGTATGAATCTATGTGAGTATGTGTGGATTAAAGAGCTCAGAATTACAAAGTCGTATGGGCACTTAAAACTATAAACAAAAAGTAAGATTGGATCATAGTCCCTTTACAAGTTACTTTCTAATAACCAAAAAAGATACAGAAGTTCAAGGAAGAGTTACTTGGAGGATGTTCCGGGTCAGTTTCAAGACGTAAATTCGTAGAGGTTTCCTGGGTTTCAGTGTATAAAGTCGCAGCATAGATTCGTAGAGGTTTTCGGATTTCAGGGCCTAGATTCGTGCAGGTTTCAGGGCATAAATTCTCAAAAATCTCAGGCAAATAAATTCATAGAGGTTTCCTGGTTTCGGGCCGTAGATTCGCACAGGTTTCAGGACATAAAATCGCTAAGTTTTCCACCTGTGTGTATACTCCTGAGATCTGAGGTGATATGTAACTGATATGATATTTGACCAAGAAAACAACTAGTCATTGACAAATCGGGAAAGATAAGATAAGCCCATAATGATGTAATATCAATAAGGTTGGAAACAAGTAAACCCATAACCAAGATCTACAATATAGATTCAATGTACAATAGAGGGTACGAGTGGCCTACACCATTTTTGGGGTTAATGGTGTCTTTTAGACATCATCTCCTTCTTTGTGATCGCAGCACTTTGGAAATGCAACGACAGAGTCTTAATATCCGCGGATATCCCAGTTCAAAATCATCCATTGCAGCTTCTATTTCGTTTTTCAGTTGTTTTGTCCCAAGAATATCTCTTTCTGTGCCTGAAGCTTCACGTACTTCGCAAGGAACTACGTCACTAGGATATTTCCCACTGTTACATTGGAGAACAATACAGTTTCATTATCAGAAAGTCTTGAGAACTTGACATTTATTGAGCTGAATATATACTTACTGGATCAAACATGCCACATCGAGAATCACAATTAGTTTTCTCATATTTGTGCAATCAAGAAAGATAATCTGCAAATGAAGCTGGTCCGCTGCAATCAATAAGACACTAATGTTCCCATCTCAGACAGAACTAGTCATTAAATACATTGTCAAACTGAGCATGTGTTGACCACTACTGTTAAATTATTACGACCAAAAGGGACGTGAGAGGATGAAATAGATTTACATGATGGAGAATCAAAGTTTCCATGGACCAAGTTTGGTATATTCATTTGAGCTAAATGAAACTCCTCAGCCACATCTAGCAGGTTGTGTAGAAGCAAACTGGTTTTCTGCCATTTGAGCTAAATGAAACTCCTCAGCCACATCTAGCAGGTTGTGTAGAAGCAAACTGGTTTTCTGCATTCTCAGAGCAAAAATAGACAAATTTTGCAAGTTTAGTCATACACAAAGTTGATCCACAAACTTACAGCACTACAGAGAAAGCGAACATGACTTGTACAAGAAAATCTCAAGTAGATAAAAAAACACCTCAGATGTAATGATAGTAATTATTAAGAAACCCATAGCAACAATAGGAGATAACTGCGACAGAACCACACCTGTGTAACCTCCAACAATATATTGGAACCAATATACTTTTGGGAGTCTTCAGAATTGAACAACGAGTTAAATGCAATTGCAACATTCGTCTCTGGAAAATGCTGAAGAACAATGCCTCGATTAGAAATAAAAGGAAGATGACGAATTATTGAAAGGAAAACATGGTAGTTACAATTACCTTAACGAATGCATCACTCAAACTGTTTGAAACTAGTACACATGAAGGATGGCCAGGCTTTAATGTGAGCCTGCATATTCTGAGAAAGTTCAATAAAGTCCAATAGCTCATGTATATGTAGGAAATTTAATGTGAGCCTGCATATTCTGAGAAAGTTCAATAAAGTCCAATAGCTCATGTATATGTAGGAAAATGTAGGAACTGATTATTCAAAAAAGTTAAGATAAAACCAATAGGACCGACCTCTGGTTGAAAATGCCACTATAGTTTAGAACAATGCTTTGACAACCATTCCATTCACCAAAACTGTCAACTTTCCAGACCTGCTGACAGCAGAGGGGTAATTCAAGTTAAAAAAACACTTTTTTTATATCCCCATGTCTATAGAGATAAGAAGCTACATACCAGAACATTCTGACGTACGGATCTGCAACTCATTCTCTTTTGTAATGTATCTTCAGCAGCCATAATAGCGTCTGCATATGCCAGTTCTCTTATCCTTGTGTCGGACATCGAGAAACACTGAATCAAGTTTTTAATCTTTGAATCCAATTCTTTGATCTCCTGTGTTATCTCTGCTCGTTTGCTGGCAATAATAACCTAGAACAATTTTGACAGATAACAAGTCTATTAGTTTCTTCGATCAAAACAAGAGTCAAAATACTCAAAAAAAAAATAGCAAGTGTAAATAGTAATAAGATAAAGCATAGCATACATCCCTTATCTACATTACATCTTAGATGTAAACAAATAAAGATTGCTGCCAATAGAATGAAAAAAGGTCATCACCATGAAAAGTGTTCCATGTCTATCAAAAATCCAGATTGAGCATGTGAAAGAGTTAAGGCATCCTAATTATTGAAATTTGGAAGACTAGACCCACCAACAGATTCCTGTAATAGGTGTTTCAAATTGGTCTAGTTACCTCATGAGATTGGTCAGGATTTAACAAGCTGGTAGAACGGAAACCATGTTGATGTAGAAAGTTGGCACAATTCAACCTCAAATTTTCGGATGTTTGTACATCTGTGCTCACTGCTTGAAACTTTTTCTGCATACCATTTAAGTGAAATTTGATCAATCAAGAAGAAACAGTAGAACGTCTAAAAAGAGGAACAAATTAATTACCCTCTTTATCTCTTTCTTGAGGTGCAGTAACACAAGTTTCACTTTTTCATGTGCTAACTTGCATAGTAATGATCTACTCTCAGCACGTCTGCAATAATACAAAAAAGGAATGTTATACAATTGGCACTAATTTATTCTGACGAAAATATAAGGCAATACCCGGAGAACCTCTTTGTCTTGGCACCACTCAAATCGTCACATACTTTCTACAATTAGAACAAGATCATCATTGTACATTTATGTAGAAAGAATCATAACAGATGTTTTCTTATAGGCTGACCTGAGACTGAATTTCACACAAATGAACCTTCTTCATAAATGCTAATGTATCTTCCAGCTTACATATCTGCGCTTGTGGAATATTAGTACTGAAACTATAGAAGCTGAAAGGAATTAGTCTAAGTAACCAGCTTGGATTTTCATGAAGAGAAATACTATACCAGTTTTGAGTTCAGCGTATCAGCCAATGGAGCAAGCATTTGATTGATTTCTGCTGACACTTTTCCTGGAATCTGCAGGGTAGAAGAACAGTAATTTATTTGTAAGAAGGAAAAATGGAACTAAAATCTGATAGCACGATAGGTTATCAACAGCACTTACTTCTACCCAGTTTATCACTTGTTCACGAACTCTGTGGTAATCGTTAGCATCGGAGTTTCCATCAGTTTTGTCCATCACTGAATTCAAAATATGATGTGTGCTTCTCCTGACATCGGGGCTACAATTTCTAACTGCATAATCAACATCTTCTGCTTTCCTTTTCAATACGGATGGTCCCTGCAAAATATTATAATTCAGACTTTGAAACACTACATCCTTTCATTCTTTGTGATAACTCGAAAATATGATAGTTCTTCTCCGGCATTCTGAGTAATTTCTTTCAGAAATACGCTGCTCAAGGTTTTTGATGGAATTTGAGTCAAAATATTCAATTTGAATGACTTTATAGTAGGCTTTTAAATTCTTATGAAGGAAAGCTCTGGTTTAGCAGTTGGCGTAAAAAGGCCAATCAGAAATTTACAACCATCTCAGAGATCAACAAGATCTATTCAGAAATAGATTCAGAAATCCATTTTTCTGATGGCAGATAGTTCTTCAAAATATGTATATGGTCTAGATTTATACCTTAGCGTGTGAACCCTCATCCTTTCTTCTTTCCATAGATGAAACGTCAGGGGTACTAGGAAGGTCTTCTCTAACTACAGCAGGAAAGTCTCCAGCTGAGATAACTTCTGTTTCACAAAGGACTTTAAAGTGATTATTATCCTTCGGAAGGAACTGGGCAGCTTTCATGTCGGTTCTGTTTTGATTCATGCTGTGCTTCTCTTTCTGTTGAGCAGAGCCATTCAGGAAGCCTGACTCGCTAAGTAATACACCAGGTTCTGTATGCAGGGAATCCATATTGTCAGATAATGAGTTGAAATACGAATTATCAGCACATTCTTTGGTCGCATGTCTATCCCCAGTTTCAGATTTTCCGATGGCTATACTGGGCATGCCTTTCATCCCCAGTTTCAGATTTTCCGATGGCTATACTGGGCATGCCTTTCTTTACTGAAACTGGTGTTCTATTATCATCCCTGATGCAAACAGCAGGTCTCAATGAACCACTACTAATTGGTGTCCTATTATCATTGCTAGTCTCGACAACAGGGGCCAAAGCACAACTACTCCATTTATCTGGCATGCCGTTCTTCTCAGAAATTGGTGTTCTATTATCATGTTTAGATAACAAATCCTCCAAATTGGTAATGGGTATATCTGCATGCTTTTCTCTGCGGAAACTTTTTTCTTCCCTGCCAATAGTTGATGGGGTAGTCAGAGAATGGTATCCAGATAATCGACGCTTTGATTTCTCAATTCTTTGAGAGAGAACAGAACCAGGGGAAGCTGGAATCAATTCAAGTCTGGATTTGCTTTTCTGCATGATTGACAAGCTGTCAACAAGCGCCCGAGTTTCCCTGCTCATAAGACTTCCACCCTGTTTAGGGGAAGGAGTAACACACGTTAATGACTGGGGCAATATACCAACTGACAACATACTTTTCCTTCTAACAGTTGATGAGGAAAGGGAAGCAACTTTTGTGCTATGTTGGCTTCCTGAATCCTGCAGAACCATTTGAGGGTGACAGCCACAACCAGAAGGTGACAAAATTTGACAAGCATCACTGCTATCTATACCATGTTCGTCATTATTAGCTTGACCTAGAGGAATACATCCATTTTGAGGGGGCAAGGAAAAATCCTGGATGGGAGATCTTGCTTCAACAGTATTGTCTTCAGGAAGCAATTCATTGGTTTCATCTCCCAATAGAGCTGCCAGTGTAGGAGATATATACTCGTAATCATATTTTCGAGAATGTTCACCCAGAATAGTCATATCATTTGAGTCTCTAGTACCACCACTTCCTTTTTCAACTGGTAGAGGGGACTTCGGGAATAGCTTCTTAGGTTTTTCCAACAACACCATCCCACTTCCTGTATCAGATCTGGAGGTAACCTCAGTTGGTGTTTTTTCTTCTACTAGTAAATGGCTACTCGATGGGGTCATTACATCTCCAGACTCTGACCTTGCAAGACTCCGAAAATGCATTGAAAATGCTGTAGAATCCATTGTAATATCATGTTCTTCAGATATAGCAGTATCTGATAATCTTCCAGGATTGATAAAATGGGAAGACACGGGGCCGAAGAAATTGTCATCTGATTAAAAAAGCAGATCGATTCAGCTCAACAACAACACCATCCCACTTCCTGTATCAGATCTGGAGGTAACCTCAGTTGGTGTTTTTTCTTCTACTAGTAAATGGCTACTCGATGGGGTCATTACATCTCCAGACTCTGACCTTGCAAGACTCCGAAAATGCATTGAAAATGCTGTAGAATCCATTGTAATATCATGTTCTTCAGATATAGCAGTATCTGATAATCTTCCAGGATTGATAAAATGGGAAGACACGGGGCCGAAGAAATTGTCATCTGATTAAAAAAGCAGATCGATTCAGCTCAAGCCTTCCTCTATATCAATTAAAAGTAAATATAAATAAGAAGTGAGAAGAAATTGAAGTGTACCTTCATCACCAGTAGCAGAACCAACAGTGCTACCTCCTGAAGATGGCGAATAATTTGGCCTCAAGAATGTTTTATCCAATATAGGCTCATCTTCACCATCACAGTCTCCTTCAGTGTCTTCGCGGTCAGACAATTCACCGAAAAACCTAATTACTTTATCCTCAGACGCTGATGTATCACCGTCCTGAGGTTTAACGGGAGGCGTCTCGTAATCTTCGTCCCGGTTGAAAATGTGGACGGAAGTAATTTCCCGGTCTGCGAAGCTAAAATGTGGACGGAAGTAATTTCCCGGTCTGCGAAGCTCACTCGCCGTAGTCGCTTACGGCGAGATTCCGCGTCTGATCCCATTCTAGCACTGTTATTCATCGGGTCTTCTGATTTTCCGGACGCCATTTGGGTTTAGGGTTTGAAATTGAACTATTATCGGGAACAAATAATATTGTGCGGGAAATTGCAGATATTTTAGGAGTTTATTATTTTAAAAGTTTTTCCGTACTTTTTAGAGAGCACAAATCATTTCATTCCACAGTAACGAAAGGATCATTTTCTATTTTGATTAGGGGAATTTTTTTTTTTTTAATATATCAAAGACCACTTTGATTGATCCATTTTTCAAGATCTTTACTGTTAATTTTGAAGCTCAAAACATAAATTAAGAGTATAACGGTGAAAATATTTGGATCAAATATGTTGTCTTCGATATATATAGATAATATATATATATATCT
>CM071717.1:28438497-28458175 GCA_036630335.1 Physaria fendleri
TACTTGGAATGAGGAGGCTGAAACCGCTTTCTGCAGTTTGAAGAAGAGTCTATGTGAAGCCCCAGTTTTGGCTTTACCACAGTTTGACAAGCCCTTTGAAGTAGAAACCGATGCATCCGGAGGAGGAATTGGAGCAGTTCTAATGCAACAGCACCATCCAATAGCATATATCAGCAGAATATTAAAGGGTAAACAACTTTATCTTTCCATTTATGAGAAGGAATTACTTGCAGTGGTTTTTGCAGTTCAAAAATGGAGGCACTATCTATTATCAAGACGATTCACCATAAGGACAGATCAGAGGAGTCTCAAGTATCTCGCAGTTCAAAAATGGAGGCACTATCTATTATCAAGACGATTCACCATAAGGACAGATCAGAGGAGTCTCAAGTATCTCCTGGAGCAGAGGTTGAACACACCAATCCAGCAACAACTGATGCCTAAACTGCTTGAGTTTGACTATGAAATACAATACCGTCAAGGTAAAGATAATCTAGCTGCAGATGCACTATCCAGGGTGGAAGGAACAGAAGTCTTGTGTTTGGCCATGACAACTCTGCAGTGTGACTTATTGGATAAGATCAAGGAAAGCTATATGGAAGATGAAGACATCAAGCTTAAGATTGAGAAGTTAAAGGCGGATCCGACTGCTATTAAAGACTACACTTGGAGAAATGGGACACTAAGAAGGAAGAACAAATTGGTAGTACCAAAAGTGGAGGAGCTTAAGAACCATATCCTTGAATGGTTACATGGATCAAGCATGGGTGGACATTCTGGCCGGGATGTGACTGCACAAAGAGTAAAAAGCTTATTTTACTGGAAGGGCCAGAGTAAGGATATACAAAGCTTTGTGAGGAGTTGCCAGGTATGTCAGAGGTGCAAGTATGATAATGCGGCTTATCCCGGGTTGTTACAACCATTACCTATTCCTGAGGCAGTTTGGAGGGATGTATCAATGGACTTCATAGAGGGATTGCCCATTTCTTTTGGCAAATGGATGTATCAATGGACTTCATAGAGGGATTGCCCATTTCTTTTGGCAAATCTGTGATCATGGTTGTAGTGGATAGATTGAGCAAGGCAGCTCATTTTATGGCTTTGAGTCATCCATTTTCAGCACTTACAGTAGCTCAAGCTTACCTGGACAATGTGTACAAGTTACATGGGCTTCCAGAAAGTATTGTAAGCGATAGGGACAAGGTTTTTGTGAGTCAAGTGTGGGAAGAGTTCTTTGGACTGCAAGGAGTATCACTCAACATGTCCACAGCCTATCATCCACAAAGTGACGGCCAAACTGAGGTGGTGAACAGGTGCTTGGAGACTTATCTCCGATGTATGAGTAGTGATAGACCACACCTTTGGAGTAAATGGATTCCTCTTGCTGAATTTTGGTATAACACGAATTTTCATACATCAACACAAGCTACACCCTACGAGATAGTCTATGGACAACCTCCACCAGTGCATCTACCTTATTTACCAGGAGAAGCTAAAGTGGCAGTGGTGGCTAGGAGTTTGTAGGACAGAGAGAACATGATATTGATGCTCAAATTTCATCTGCTAAGGGCACAGAACCGTATGGAGCAGCAGGCTAATAAGCATAGGTCGGAGAGACAGTTTGAGATTGGGGATTACGTTTTTGTGAAGCTACAGCCGTACAAACAACAGTCTTTAGCTGAGAGGAGCAACCAAAAGTTGTCACCAAAATACTATGGACCCTATAGAGTAAAGGATAAGTATGGAGAAGTGGCTTACATCACCAAAATACTATGGACCCTATAGAGTAAAGGATAAGTATGGAGAAGTGGCTTACAGACTGGAACTTCCAAGTTTTTCGAAAATTCACCCGGTCTTTCATGTGTCTCAACTCAAAAGATTGGTAGGAGAGGCTTCTGTAGCCAATACATTACCTGAAATGGTCGCTGATGCTTTTGCTAGGGAACCAGAGAAGATTTTGGAAAGAAGATTGGTCCAAAGAAGAGGAAGAGCAGACACACAAGTTTTAGTGAAATGGAACCATGAGCCAATAGAGGAAGCAACTTGGGAGTATCTCTATGATTTGCAGAGAAAGTTTCCAAACTTTGAACCTTGAGGACAAGGTTCTTGAGGAAGGGAGGTTTTGTTACAGAAATAATAAAGGGGTAGAAAGACACTAGTTGAGAAGGAGGGTTTCATTAGTGATTAATACGGGTTTGCCACGTGCTTTATTGTGAGTCGAGACGTTATAGTCGTTAGGGTTCTCTTCTCTTCTTCTTCCTTATAAATAACTTGGTGTAGAAGAAACATTTTGTATCGTGATTCATTAGTCAATAAAGACTCTTCTTCTTTCTGTTGCTTGGTGTAGAAGAAACATTTTGTATCGTGATTCATTAGTCAATAAAGACTCTTCTTCTTTCTGTTGAATTCGGGATTAGTCCTTCTTCTTCCTCTCTGTAGTTTGAATTGACTTCTTTAGCAATCAACCTCTTTGAGAAGTTCCTTACCGTTGAGTCAACGTCTAAGGAAGTCTACGGCTTTAATTAGCTGTATCAGATAAATCGGTACAGCTACGCTTGTATTGCTGCAAAATCCGAGAGATTGGAACTCGAATACTGAATTTAGCTACGACATAGTAGAAAACGTCTAAATTGTTGAATCTATCAGTCACCGGGGGCGAAAGAGACCACGAATGACAATTGGAAAAGAAAGTACTGTACTGAATTTCAAGGATTAGTAGTTGGGTATAGATTGGGTTTTATCCGGGCCTATGTCGGCCTATGGTTCTTTTTTTAAATCCTTGAGATATCCGGGCTTATCTCTTATAACGTATTGCATTGCTTGCTTGTATTCGAGTTCGCATATCAACAGTATCTTTCTGTTCTGTTCTGCAGTGCAGATCTTACAACCAAATCTACAAGAAAACAACTCTATGAATAATGTGAATAAAGTGACTCCATATCAGTATCATATCATTATCCGAATATGCCAGTGAGTTGGTGCAACATGCCAGTGAGTTGGTGCAACGCTCCAGACCTTCCAGATCCTTGAGATACTCTGGTCTAAGTGGACAAAGCATTAAACCAGCTGCTTATTCATCCCTATATGTGTGATGGAGATTACAAACAACCCAAAAATTAACCAGGTTTCGTTTATTTTAGAATGTTCCTAGAAAGTAGATACATTGCCATAACATAATTACAAGTAATAGAAACTTTTTAAGATCTAAAAGCAGATGCCATGTTTGAATTTGACCAAATTCTTAATTGGAAATCCTAAATCAGGCTACAACAAAGATGCCATGTTTGAATTTGACCAAATTCTTAATTGGAAATCCTAAATCAGGCTACAACAATATTTTTGGCAGTGTACCTCAAAGATAATGTGATCAAAGTAAAAACATGAAAAGCAAAATATATCAGCAGATAACATAATCGGGTGTGAAGAAGGATACATCAGTTTCCTGAGTAGGCACAGCTTCTTGCTTATATCTTCATCGTCTCTCCTCTTAGATTGTTGTTCTTATACTTCATTTGGATTTTAATGCTTTGCTCTGGCAGAGTCCTTTATACTTAATTGCCTCACATTTGAAGCTGTCACACTTTGTTAGTTACATTGGTCAGGCTCCTGTCCCAAAATTCTCACCTCTTTGTCAAATAACCAGATCTCTAGTCTTCGGGATGATACCAAAAAACATGAAGCCACCATACAAATCGTGCAAATCATTTCTCTCGTTTACCAAACAAATTGCCAAAAAAACTTTTGGGACTGGCATCTGAGTTGTCTGTAAGGGGATAACCATCAACATCTCTAGTCCTAAAGGAGTTTCTTTGACCTTGTTCATTGTTCGCCATCATAAGAGTTTCCTCCCAAGTTGTGTTCTCAGCTTCATCAGCCTCATACACTAAAGAGAAGCCACAGTTCATCACCTTGCATCCTTCCACCACACTTGTACCATTTGTTTGCATCCTTCCACCACACTTGTACCATTTGTCACTTCAAACCTAAGGGATGCTTCAGTAGCTGATGGAAACTGCTGACTTTTCATGATATTGAACAAAGTGGTGTAGCCAATGAAGATGTGATCGGACTTATCTTCTGGCTTGGAACAACCACCAACCACGAAGCTTTCCGGGCTGAAGCATATATTAGTGAACTCACAAGTGCACTTCAGTTGGAGACTCTTGTCTTGGTTGTTGTATTCCTTGAACGAGACTACAACACACAGAGCAATCCCAATTAATTTACCTGCATTCCAATCTCGGGGAAGCTGCAGCGCGAGGACAGATCCCAGCGCTTGGTGGTTGAAACATGCAGGTATTTCATATCCAGGAAAACATGTACTGATCAAGGATTTGAAAACAACATCCTGGAAAAATAAAGTAATGCCGAATGAAAATATGTACTGATCAAGGATTTGAAAACAACATCCTGGAAAAATAAAGTAATGCCGAATGAAAATCATAAAATGTGGATATTTGAGATAAAAAATAATAATAACAAAAAAAAAAACATAAGAAAGAGAGGATTAGTACCTGATTATATCGATCTGCTGACAACAACTCACTTTTCTTCTGAATATAAGATAGGATAGCATTCTTGGAGACTTGATCCAGTTTGTGACAGTTGGTGAAAATGAAGGTGGAATAAATCTGTTCGTTTACCAGAGGACAGGCTAGTGGACTGGCGACTGTTCTTAGTGAAGTACAGCCATGTGCATTTAAGGACTGAAGATTTGGTGGAAGTCTAGGGAGCGATATGAGATTTTTACAATTCTTTAACTCGAGCCACTTCAAATTGATCATTTCACCCATGTCAAATTGTAGGCTGCAGATATTACCATTCCCGCTTAAGGATAGACGTCGCAGGGAAGATAAGTCGAAGATACTTCTTGGCATCTCTGCCATTGATGTTCCATCGAGTAGTAAAACCCGCAATTTGTCTTTCATAGCCTTAACATCGGGGAAAACTTGGAGCTTTGAACAACGAGATAATTTGAGTTCTTGAAGAGATTTAAGATTCCCAAGGCAATCAGGAAGAGTAGAGAGATTTTTGCAGTCTTTCAAATTCAAGAAGATAAGCCTGTGGAGATTACCAATTGCCGGAGGAAGTCCATCTATTGCAGTGCTGTTTAAGTATAGAGTTTCTAGATGTTCTGATATCACCTGAAATGTCTGAAGATTTGAGCAGCCGCTGAGAATGAGAGTCTTCAGGGAAGAAGATTTGAGCAGCCGCTGAGAATGAGAGTCTTCAGGGAATCTATAGTGATCTTTGGCAGAGACGAGAGACTGGTGCATCCTCTTAGGTTCAAGAAAACCAAACTTTGCATCTCTTTCATCTCCTCAGGTAAATTCTCCAAACTCGTACAGCCTTCGAGGTTAATTCTCAAAAGATTTGGTGCTTTTGATAAACCTGACAAGGAATTCAACATACTTGAATGACTGAGATCAAGCCACTTCAGATTTGGGGTAACCTGTGATGAACAAGTAGAATTCCACCATCAGTCATGACAACTGCAAAAGCACAATTTAGTAGCAACTAAATTGAGAGATACAAACCTTAGCAACGCTCCACAACCTGGTAATCTTGCTAAAAGGCAACTTAAGATCAATAAGATTATTGGGTTCAAAGTCCTAAAAGGCAACTTAAGATCAATAAGATTATTGGGTTCAAAGTCTGATGGAAGTTCTTTCCCTGGGAAGTTCATCCACTCAAGATATCGGAGAATATTATCTTCTGAGAACTCAAGTTCATCAGGTATGTTTAACTTGCACTGAGCCTCACAATGCCTATCAGAGAGAGAGTTGAACACTTTCAGGTACCGTAGACTGCTCATACCAACAAAAGCATTGTTGTTTAAAGGCATTTCCTCCATTTTAGACATATCTATGAGAATACCTCGAACCTGGTCTCTTCCCTGTTGATCACGTGAGAACAAAAACAAGTTATTGCAAGCACATATGAAACTTGGGCCCTGTATAAAGTTTCAAATTTATACAGAACAAAAACAAGTTATTGCAAGCACATATGAAACTTGGGCCCTGTATAAAGTTTCAAATTTATACTCACTTCATTATTAGTAGACACTGCATAATTTGACAGTGCATCATTTGAAGATAACACCAAATATTTCCATGCAGTAGTTTCAACAAGCTCCTTCCCAACTGCAAACAGTAGATTATGCATCTCTACACGGCCATCAGAGATATGAATCAAAAACTTGTCTACGAGATCTTTAACTTCTCTCCCAGCTTCAGCAGAGTTAGTGTCAATAGAATCCAATAAACTTGTGACATAGCTCTCATCCTCTGATCTAAAGAAACAGACTATATCAAGAAACGCATCTCTTTGCATCTCATCCAGATCATTTTCAAAATGTTTCCTGAAGACCTGTCTGATCTCCTCATTAGCAACTTGTGAAAGAGTTCCAAGTCGTGCTTCCCATTGACCCTCACTCTTCTCCTTAAGCTCCTCACCAAATGCCTTGAGAGCTAAGGGATTACCACCAGCAAAATCCACAAAATTTCTAGACATCTCCTTGAATCTTCCCTCGAATGTTCCGTTGAGAGTAGTACAGATTTGAGTCCTAAAGAGCTCTAAACCATCTCTTTCATTCAACCCAGGGACCTCGTAGAGACTAAACTCAAGTCCCTCGGTCAGTGACTTGTCCCGTGTCGTGATAAGGATCCTACTCCCCTCTTTAATCCAACAGTTCCCCGGAAGCAGCGGTTGGATCTGTTCCCTATTAGTCACGTTATCGAAAACAATTGCGACTTTCTTCGCGTTTAAATCATCCTTCCAAACCTCAAAAGCATTACCAGCATCACAAACTTTCTTCATCCTTCCAAACCTCAAAAGCATTACCAGCATCACAAACTTTCTTCAATAAACCTTCCACAAGTTTCTTCTGGACCCAATCCAATCCCTGATCCTTCGATTTCTCACTGTCGAACTCAATAAACACGTGACGGAGAAACTTCTTCTCAAGTTTAATGTAAATTTTCCGGGCGAGATAGGTTTTGCCGATTCCAACCATCCCGACGGCTGCAACAATGCGGGTTTCATTGTCATTGCACTTAACATCCAACTTTTCTTCCAATTTCTTCAGACGTTGTTCTCCTGCTTCAGTGATGCTTAATCCTCTGTTATAAACTTTAAGGAGTTTCGGAATTTTCTTTTCTTCTTTTTCTTCACCTCCTATCTCCTGTGATTTAGGGTTTTCTTGACTTGATAGCGAGATTTCATATAATGCATCCGAAACAATTTTCACGATAGCATTCACCGTCTCCGTACTGTTACAAAACAGGACAACGAATTAAACATTTTTTTTTGTCGTCAATCATAGATGGGCCATAAACTTTTTTCATAAATGGGCCACAAGAATGAGTAACCTACCAACCAGGCTAGATTTTAAAGTTTAAACAATCAAATATTAATCTCATTTAATTATTTTTGGTTTTATCCAACCAGGCTAGATTTTAAAGTTTAAACAATCAAATATTAATCTCATTTAATTATTTTTGGTTTTATTTCGTTATTATATAATCATTTAATTTATTAAATATACTCGCACACAAAACTAAAACTAGAAAACCAAGACTTAACCTACGCTAATCCAAATTAGTTGCTTAATGTACAAAAGTCCATCTTTATTATATTATAAGTAGGGTTGGAGCGACGAGAGTGCGCGATATGTCAAACACGATAATTAGATAGATGGTGACATGTGGCATCCCATAGCAATCCTGCCGTTGATTTTTAATTTTCATAATTGTTTATGTTAATTTTCTAATTTGATTTTTTATTAAAAAATTGGAAACTAAATATTTACATATTTTAATAAAATCTTATTATATAATTAAGGTAAATCTTATTATATAATTAAGGTTGGAGCGATGTGAGCGCGACACGTGTCAAACACGATAATTAGAGAGATCGTGACACGTGTTATCTCACGTTGATCCAACCGTTGATTACTAATTTTTTTATTTGATAAGTCAGAAAATGTTATATTTTAAAATCTAAATTAGGTAATTAACATTTTAGTAAATTAGGTAATTAACATTTTAGATGATACTCATGATTAAAAATGTTAATTTTTAATTTAAGATAAGTTAATTTTCATTCAACTTTGAAAATTGACATTTTTATTTTAGAATGTTTAATCAAAAATGAAATATTTATATAATAATAATAATTTAAAAAAATTTAAGTATCTTAACATGTATTATTGTAGTTGCCTATAAATTGAATAGATTTTATTTGTCTCAAAAATCTTATTATATAATTAAGGTTGGAGCGATGTGAGCGCGACACGTGTCAAACACGATAATTAGAGAGATCGTGACACGTGTTATCTCACGTTGATCCAACCGTTGATTACTAATTTTTTTATTTGATAAGTCAGAAAATGTTATATTTTAAAATCTAAATTAGGTAATTAACATTTTAGTAAATTAGGTAATTAACATTTTAGATGATACTCATGATTAAAAATGTTAATTTTTAATTTAAGATAAGTTAATTTTCATTCAACTTTGAAAATTGACATTTTTATTTTAGAATGTTTAATCAAAAATGAAATATTTATATAATAATAATAATTTAAAAAAATTTAAGTATCTTAACATGTATTATTGTAGTTGCCTATAAATTGAATAGATTTTATTTGTCTCAATTCATGATCCAACCGTTGATTACTAATTTTTTTATTTGATAAGTCAGAAAATGTTATATTTTAAAATCTAAATTAGGTAATTAACATTTTAGTAAATTAGGTAATTAACATTTTAGATGATACTCATGATTAAAAATGTTAATTTTTAATTTAAGATAAGTTAATTTTCATTCAACTTTGAAAATTGACATTTTTATTTTAGAATGTTTAATCAAAAATGAAATATTTATATAATAATAATAATTTAAAAAAATTTAAGTATCTTAACATGTATTATTGTAGTTGCCTATAAATTGAATAGATTTTATTTGTCTCAATTCAAAATTGAATAGATTTTATTTGTCTCAATTCATCTTGAAAAGAAGATTGTAATGTTACACGTTCGAGCTGCGGTTCTTGAAAAGTCAGCTGACCTCGGATCCGCGGTTCTTGAAGATTGTATATAGAATCGGATGTTAGTTATAGTTTAGAATGAATAAGAGTAAGTAGATTTATGACGGAAAGAGGAAGGGTTATAGTCTAGAACTAGTTATAAATAAAGTTTAAGTGAGTAATAGTAAACTATTTGTAATGACTAGTTATGTATTTCAACTTTCAAGCTATCTCTAACGCCAAACATTATTACCCACATAAATATAAGTGAGCCTAAACCCTAAGAAAGTAAGAATGTTCTAACTACCTAATAAACCCTAAGATCAATGAGCTTGCTGTAATTAATAAAACTAGTTATTTTGCTCTTACAAATAAAAGCTTCGTAAACTTTATAGAATATATCCCCGTAAGGCAAATGAGCTTGGTGAACCATGTCTAACTCCCTATAAACCCTAAGAAAATTTATGTACTTATGTACTTACTTTTAAAAAAAAGACTAGTTTATCTCAACACTTCTTTCTTCAATTCAATGCTAATAAAAGATTTAATACTAAGAGCCATCCTAATTCTAATAAAAAATGTTTTGAAATATTCAATCAATCGTACCCGCATTCTTTGAAAACCAGAGCGTTTATCTTCCAGGTAGCTTGCAAAGCCTCGATCCAGGAACTAAACCGGTCCCCTTTGTTAACAGCTATATTCCTCCACAGATTGAATAGGTTAAGACCGAAATCACCTTCAAGCTTTTTCACAACAGATATCTCAAGGTCGTAGAAGATTGGAATGACAAAGAGATTTTCACATACTTTCCCTTTTATTCTACATTCCATAATCCTTACCAGCTCATCCAAACACCATTGTGACTGCGTGTACTTACTCGATAAAATCGCCAGTGCAATGTGCGACTCCTCGATCCTTTTGAAAAGGTTATCGAGATCTTGCCCCACCTTCTCATCTGTATCTATGAACGCATTGATCCCGACCATTCTCAGTGCTTTATGGAGATGGATAACAAGGGGATTACGCAGTTCTTCTCCTCGGAAGTTGATAAACACTTGTGGTGGTAGTGGTGGTTTGCTATCGACATCGACCAGTGCAATGTGCGACTCCTCGATCCTTTTGAAAAGGTTATCGAGATCTTGCCCCACCTTCTCATCTGTATCTATGAACGCATTGATCCCGACCATTCTCAGTGCTTTATGGAGATGGATAACAAGGGGATTACGCAGTTCTTCTCCTCGGAAGTTGATAAACACTTGTGGTGGTAGTGGTGGTTTGCTATCGACTTTGGAAATGGTGGAAGTTGTAGTCATTGTTTTTGGAATATGATATGACTAAGATTTGAGATTTTTTCTGATAGAATTTCACTTTCATCACAATGGTATAGATTTATATCACTAGCCAATGCGAAACACCGCGTATTTTTTTCATCAAGACTAAGACAATCGTGATTAACTTATTCATAAAGACATGTTCTTACTACAACGTTTAGTTTATTCTTCAAGACAAATTCTAACTCAAGAACCAGAGTCTACACCACTTGCTTTACTCTTTAATTTCAAATTGGAATATATTTTTTTTTTCTTTTCTCAAGGCCCTGGATCCAGGTGCAACAACGTGGACAGATCACAACAAGAGTTTGTATTAGTCCACCTTTTATGAGAAAAAATCAATACAAATGTTTAAAAAGAGTTTGTATTAGTCCACCTTTTATGAGAAAAAATCAATACAAATGTTTAAATAAACGATATATAGTAAATGTTTAAATAAACAACGTTTTAAGGTTTAATATCTTATGATTTTGAGGAAAAAAAAAAGACGATATATAGTAAATTAGTAACTGCCGTCCAAGAAACGTAAATTAGTAAAGTACTCCGGAGTATATAATAACCGAAATGCCAGAATTTGTTGATGTATCCTTTAATCCCTATACATTATCAAAGACACTAACGTGTGAATGTATAAAACAGCATTAAGTTTTGTTTTTTTTTGTCAACGGAAAACAGCGTTAAATGTTTTTACGAAAATCATGCAAGATTAGAAAGCCACAAACGTAAATGTTACTCCCTTCGTATTTGAAAGAGTGTTATTCTAATTCTTAAATATTGTATCAAAAAAATGTTATTTTTGTATACCGATATAATTTTTTATAAAAATAAAAAAAAAATCATTTTTATCTTTAATCATTAATGATGAAAGATAATAATTTTAAACATAATTAATTGATAATTATATCAAAAAGTAAAGGGTAAAATATAACTTTTATCATATTTTTTTAATCTATGTGAATAATGCTAGAATAACAATATTTCAAATACAGAGGGAATAATAGAGATAGAATTGAACCCGCAAAAACTACTTGAACTAGATGATTTCTGAATGTATTAAGAAAAAACATCAATGGATATATTAGCTAAGGAACCTAACCAAAAAAAAACACATTCTCGTTCCACAATATTTGACTTGGTGCATACATAAAAGATAAAATTTCGACCATGTTACCTGAACCGTAAATATCTGTCAGCAAGACAAAAATACATCTGTCGGAACTCCGGCCATCCAAATTGTCCATATATACGAAACATGTCATAATTAATATCAAAATCCCTTGAAAGTAAATCGATCTCTATCCAAAAACAATGGGAAACGTGTAATGATCGTTCGATAGTCTTAGGTTTTTGACCAAATAACACTGAATAATTTATTTTGTCAAAAATCCATCAAAATAGTTTTTTTTTAAAAACGGCTTTTCAGATGATCTTTGTAGTCAACTATTGGCATGTTTTTTGTTGTTGTTGTTTTACATATTTGTTAATAAAGCTTGAGATTGCGACCGTATTATGTATTTAACCGGCCGCTAGGTAAACCAAAGTTAATGTTAGTATAGTGGTAATTGGTGTCCATCTTATATAGCCAGTGCAAAGTTCAAACTCATCTAAAAAGCATTTGGAAAAGTATCTAAAAAACCTTATTTTGATGCGTGAAAATTTCGTCTCTATTTAAATATATTTAATTTTAAAAAATTTCAAATTAAAACATAATTTTTAAAATTTATCGCATTTTAAGACATAATGTTAAATGACATTAAAAAAACAGTTATCTTTTAATGTGAAATGCCCCGGGCCGGCGGTGTACTGATGACATTGAAGATGCTAATATATTTGTGTATGTAGTATTATTACCAAAAGTTTTTGTGGTACACTGATTAATCTCTCTTCATTACTCATGAAAGGTCATAAATTCAATTCTTTCGTAATGATTTTGTTTACACAATCATCTCATTGCTCTAGGTAAGCAGCATTTTCCATGTCATTGCTACATAATACTTAACAGACAAAAATTAACACTATTTTTTCTAGTTATGTTATTTAACGCTCTGTCGTAAAATGCGGTAAAATGTCATGTCTTAGAATTATGTACGTATTAAAGTGAAGTCAAATAAATGACTACTAATTGAGTTCTATTTACTAAGTCTTCAATTAGATGAGATAGCCGCCTATTGAAGACGTAATCCCCGATTCAAGAATTGGATTGAGAGAAAATTGAGAGAAAAGAGAAACTTTATTAAAATGAAAATAAGAGTTTGTTACAATTCATTAAGTCTCAGAAGATTAGAATATCTTCTATTTAAACTAAAAAAGTAAAATCGGTTTTATATCATAACCGAGTACAACAAAGTCAATTAAGCTGAACCAGAGATAACCAAGATAATATTACAAAGTCAATTAAGCTGAACCAGAGATAACCAAGATAATATTGATCGAACCTGAGACATATACTATCTAATAGCCCCCCCTCAAGGTGGAGCATATAGATCTTTAAGCTCCATCTTGAGTAATAAATGCTTGAAAATCTGTGCCTGAACTGCTTTAGTAAATATGTCAGCTAATTGATTATTAGAACTTACATGGAGACATTTCAGAAAACCACTCTGCAACCTTTCCCTCACAACATGACAATCATTTTCAATGTGTTTTGTCCTTTCATGATATACCGGTTGGAGGCAATGTGGATTGTTGATTGATTGTCGCAGAATAAAGTAGCTGGAACACCTGTGGAACAGTTCAAATCAGTAAGTAAAGAAGTGATCCATACCAGTTCACATGTGGCGTCTGCCATAGCCCTATACTCTGCCTCTGAACTGCTGCGGGACACCGTTTGTTGTTTCTTTGGATCTCCATGAGATCATAGAATCACCAAGAAACATACAATAGCCAGTTGTAGATCTCCTAGTATCTGGACAAGATGCCCAATCTGCATCTGCAAAAGCCGTTAGTCTTAAATCTGATTGAGCAGAGTAGAAAAAACCTTGTCCTGGAGATTGTTTGAGATATCTTAGCACTCTGTATACGACATGAAGGTGTGAAGACCGTGGTTTTGACATAAACTGACTGAGTTTATGCACTGCATAAGTAATATCCGGTCTGGTGTGAGTCAGATAAAGAAGGCGTCCTACAATCTTCCTAAACACAGCTGGATCCGGAAGAAGATCACCATCTGAATCTGAGAGTTTGGTGTTTGGTTCCATAGGAACAGAAACTGACTTGCACCCTAGATAACCTGCATCCTCAAGCAACTCAAGTGTATATTTTCTTTGGTTAATAGAGATCCCAGAAGCATTCCTAGCTATTTCAAAACCAAGAAAGTACTTTGCCTGACCAAGATCACGCAATTTAAATGCAGATTGTAACATATTTTTGAACTTATCTATTTCAGTTTCATTATTACCTACGACCAATATATCATCAACATAGACTAAAACTGCAATAAAGGTACCATTGATAGATCGAGTGAATAGAGAATGATCAGCAGATGATCTACGGAAACCAGCTCCCAAAATGACTGAAGAAAGCTTTTGATTCCATTGTCTTGAAGCTTGCTTTAGACCATATAGAGATTTATGTAATTTACAAACATGATTAGGAGGAACAACCTTACCCGTGAGATTAGTATACCCTTCAGGAACCTGCATATAAATTTCTTCATCTAGATCACCATTAAGAAAAGCATTACTAATGTCTAGTTGAGAAATTGACCAGTTATATGCAGCAGCTAATTTCATAAGAATTCTAAAAGTACCCATCTATGCAACAGGAGAGAAAGTATCAAGAAAGTCTAACCCTTCAAGTTGTGTATAACCTTTTGCAACAACTCTTGCCTTGTATCTCTCTATACTGCCATCTGGAAGATGCTTGATTGTATACACCCACTTGTTACCAATAGGTTCTTTCCTGGAGGCAATTCACAGAAAGACCAAGTACCATTTTCCTCCAAAGAAAGCATTTCTAATTTCATGGCTTCTGTAAAATCTGAAGACTCTATAGCATCTGCAAAAGACTTTGGAACAGAAGAACTAGAAATAGACAGTATGAAATGTCTGTAATGGTCAGAAATATTTTCATATGAAATCACAGATGAAAGAGGATATGAAGTAGTATGGTTAGAATATTCAATAGAATCAATGGAATCATTAAGCAAATAACAATGATACTCCTTAAGATAAGCAGGTGTTTTAATTTGTCTCTTTGTTTTAGTAGCAGGAGCATGATCATTAGTTTGATGAGAATTATTTGAAGAAGTAGTAGCAGATAAATCCAAACCTGAATTCAAACCTGATTCTGAGGTAGAAGAAGTCTGTTCAAGTCGAATATTATCAGGTGGAACTAAAGAGGTTTGTTCCTGATTATCAAAATGAATGTCTGTAGACAACTGTTCATGATGATCTTGCAGATCAACACCAGAAAAAGTATCAGCTGGAACAGGAATCTCCATTTGAGGCTACGGATTAGATGAACTTGCATCATAATCATTTGGTGGACTAGTAGCTGGCAGAAATGTGTCAAAAGCTACTGGAAAAGTAGAATCTGCAACTGCTAAAGGTAAGACAGATTGATCAAAAATTTCTGAAACAGGAGGTAAATTTTTAAAAGGGAAAATAGTTTCATGAAAAACCACATCTCGAGCAATATGTACTCTTCTGGTCTCAAGATCAAGCACTTTGTATCCCCTGTAATCTGGAGGATATCCTATAAAAACACACGGGTTAGCTCGTTGAGAAAATTTATGTTTATCTCTAGAAAAATTAGAAACAAAACATAAACAACCAAAGACTCTTAAATGATGAGAATAGTTAGGCAGCTTAGATGTAAGAATTTCAAAAGGATATTTAGAGTTGAGAAGAGGAGTAGGAGTCCTGTTAATGAGATAAATTGCTGTGAGTATACAGTCACCCCAATACTCCAAAGGTCAATTTGACTGGGATAAAAGGGATCTAGCCACGTTCAGGATGTGTTGGTGCTTCCGTTCAACCACACTGTTCTGCTGCGGAGTATATGGACAGGAATAGATGTGAAGGATGCCTTTAGACTTGAAAAACGCATCAAAGTTCAGTTCAGGTGCATTATCAGACTTCACCACTTTGACCATCACCTGAAACTGATTATAAATCATATTGATAAAATCTGGAAAAATGTTAGAAACAGCAGCTTTGGTTTTGAGAAGATATGTCCAAGTAACCCTACTACAATCATCAACAATGGTTAGAAAATATTTATATCCTTCAATAGTTGGAATATGAAAGGGACCCCATATATCAATATGTAAAAGATCAAAAGGTTTATTTGCAATATTGTTTGAAGAAGGAAACATTAGTCTCTTTTGCTTAGCCAAAGGGCAAACAGAACAACAAGGTTTATTGAATTTGACAGAAGAAATTCCTAAAATTTGAGAAATTGGCTGAATCTTAGACAAGGATGGATGTCCAAGTCTTTGATGCCAAGTCTCTGCAGAAATCTGAAAGGTATTGAAAACTTGAATAGAATCGCTGGGAATGACTGGCTTGTCCAAGACATAGAGATTCTGATGAAGAGTGCCTCTACCAATCATTGAGTCCAAAGTACACTCCTGCTCAACAATAGGGTCATTAGAGAAGAAATAACAAGTAGAAGCAGTAAACAGAACTGAAATGGTTCGAGTGCCATCAGGGAGATTAACAGAAGTATTTGAGATACTTTTAGTTTCAGAAAAACACTTAATATCAAAACAAACATGGGAACTAGCACCAGTGTCTATGATCCAAGTATTATTATCTGAAGGTAAACGATTTAAAATAGAAGAATTTAAATGAAAAGACTGTTCAGCAATACCTGATGACAAACCTGATGTTGAAATGTTGTTTATGAGAAGGAGTTGAGACTGAGAAGAAGAAGCATTATTGTCTGAAATCATAAAAGTAGTTCCAGCAATTTGATTACACTTCTGCAGATCTTCCGGAGAAACCTTTAAGACACTAAGAAGACGTTGGACTTGATCTTTGGAAATATGATCATTAACACCATCTTGTCCAACAGTATAAGCTGGAGACTGAGAGAAATCCGGAACAACCATATTAACGACACCTTCTTTCTTCTGTTGGTGGACACTTTATTACTCATATTCCTTTGACGTTCCTCTTGAGAAACCAAATTGAAGACTTTAGTAAGAGATGGTTTAGGATCCATCATAAAAATCTGTCCTCTAACAGCTTTATAACTATCATCCAAACCAATGAGAAATTTCAGGATCTTGTCCTGTTCCTTTTCTTCCATGACAAATTTGACATTGGGACAGTTACCTTGACCACAACAGCAGATATAGACATTCTCATGATTCTTTAATTCCTCCCATAACTGCTTCAGCCGAGTATAGTAAGCACTAACAGTTTGATTACCTTGAACTTCTTGGAAAAGCATTTGTTTGATTTCAGCAGTTCTGGGACCATTACTCTGCTTGAATTGATCATGTATATCTAACCACATCTATCTAGCAGAATCCAGATACATGATACTCTTAGCTATATCTTTATCTACTGCATTAACTATCCATGTGCATATAATACTAACACATCTAGACCAGGAACCATAATCAGGATCAGAAAAAGAACCATCAACAAACACAAGTTTATTTCTAGCTCTCAGCGCCATGATCATAGAACGACGCCAGGTAGAAAAATTACCTAAACCAGTGAGCTTTTCAGAAACCAGAGAAATTCCAGCATGATCGGAGCTGTGAATGTATAAAGGATTCGCACTTGGATCAGAAAAAGATGTAGGAGGCAAAGATGAATGCCTCGGATCAGAATGAAAAGCCTGATGTCCCACGCCATCAGAATGATTAACTCGCGAGTCCACACTCCGAGTATGATGAACAGAAGTCGCAACATGTTCAGAATCCATGAAGAAAAATCAAGAAAACTTCAGATAAGAAGATAAACCACGATCGCACAAAAGAAAACTGAAATTGACCGCAGAACCGCAACAAAAACACAAAGAATCGAAGCAATTTGAACAAGAACCAGATCGCAGAACGAAAAACTCATGAATCAACAATCATGAGCTGAAGAAAACCTCAAACGATGCAATCGAAGATTGCGATGATGAACGACGATCAATCTAAGCGGAATAACAAATCATCTGATACCATATTGAAGACATAATCGCCGATTCAAGAATTGGATTGAGAGAAAATTGAGAGAAAAGAGAAACTTTATTAAAATGAAAATAAGAGTTTGTTACAATTCATTAAGTCTCAGAAGATTAGAATATCTTCTATTTAAACTAAAAAAGTAAAATTGGTTTTATATCATAACCGAGTACAACAAAGTCAATTAAGCTGAACCAGAGATAACCAAGATAATATTGTTGGTTTTATATCATAACCGAGTACAACAAAGTCAATTAAGCTGAACCAGAGATAACCAAGATAATATTGATCGAACCTGAGACATATACACTCTAATACCGCGCAGAGAATTAAATTAATAGTTTTGGAAAAGACAATGTTTAAGTTTTTTTCCGAGGTTTTTTCCAATACATTCTGTCGTTACCTTATTTTTTTAAGTAAAGGTGAAAATATAGTATCATATTTGTTTTTAGGTTTTGTTTGTCAATTGTATATTAGGTTATGGATCAACTCTCACAAGTGACAAGTCAACTAATAAAGGTGAAAATATAGTATCATATTTGTTTTTAGGTTTTGTTTGTCAATTGTATATTAGGTTATGGATCAACTCTCACAAGTGACAAGTCAACTAACTTTTAGATTTGGGATGACGGCTGAAGTTGAGGGTTATTTTATAAATCTATGTGACCCGGTCAAACAAACCACTACTTGCGAAATTCAGGCCAATCAAACAAAACATTATTTTATAAAAGTTTGATGTTTTAAAAAGTTTGATGCCCTAGCATATGCTTAATTATTATAGTTTTCGCGCCCGTCTTATAAAATATAAGGTCTAAAGTGCTAACTGTTGTTAAAAAGTTATAATTTGCTACTGAAAGAGAAATCCAATTAAGTTCGGACAAAATCAAAGATGACAGCTATCAAAAGTTAGAAGTTCTTTGTTTTCCAACAACGTTAGAAAGAACTTCTTTCGATTTGTGGCCTTCCACTAACCCAAGTCATGGTGAACAATGAGCAGTAGTTGTAAGTTTTTTTTCTTCTGATTTGTGGGCGCGTCCATGCAAAAGGTTTGGTTAAGATATGTCAGATTCCACCAAATATACAAAGGGAAGATTTGCTCTTCATCCTGGGGTTCATTTCATTCAAAATGCGAAAGCTCTTCTTTGTGGTTAAATACCAATAAATCAAGTCAGCTCGTCCAACTTGACCAATTTTACTGAATAATGAAGAAATAAGTATCCACTAAAAATTCCCAAGTATGTGGATAACTGGTACTTTTTCGGATTATATATATTTTGTAACTAGCGGTTATAAATGGGACAGGGACTCGCCCTTGAGGATTTGTCATAGCTTTTTCACTTAATAAAATGAAGGGAAAGAAAACTTGTTCAGAAACGAAGATTGTAAAATCAGAGTAAGTCAATAAGAACTGGCAGCCAAATAACAACAAGCTACGGGAACAATGGCACTATACATTACTGTCCGAGGAGAGTAAGTTCGGTAATATATGTATTCATAGCCAGTACTGAGAATTTCGGGACCTTAAACGGAATATATGAAATTTCTAAGTTTAGTTTGTCCCTTGAGTTTTAAAAGATTTATGAATTCTGATTTCTTTTTCTAGAGAATTGTTTATAAAGAGATTTTGTTTTTTATCAAACGAAGATGAAAAATTACTAGATTAACATTTTAAAATACATAGGATTTAAATTTTTGTTTTCATATGAATTTAAATATAATTAAATTAGAACTGACATACGATTAGGTATATTTATTTTTTTTTGGGCAGGAAGTTGTATATTTTTTTATATATTTTTGAACACAACTACATAAGTGTTTCAGAGTTATCTTTTTATATTTCTATATTCTTTTTTTTGGGCAGGAATGTATATATTTGTAATATATGTTGCAGAGGGGGAAAAAGAACATAACTACATAAATATCTTCTTTTAAAAATTTTATTAAATTAAACAAAATATAGAATTACTGAGAATTCGAGAGAATGGTTTCTCTCTCGCTCTCTCTGACTCGAAGAGGTGTCTCTTCCTATCCTTTAATCTCTCTGACCAAATACTGGTCAATTCTTCACCGGATTTTGTCTCTGTTTGTGACAAATCCTCTTGTTTGCACTTCTGTGCATCAATCTATGTTGGAACTTTATTTTGAATATATGTACCGGTACTCATATATTAAAATAAAAGTTCATTTGAA
>CM071717.1:28467424-28478614 GCA_036630335.1 Physaria fendleri
TTTCTCGACTCTATTTATCAAATTTTATACTAATCTTTCTTCTTATTTTATATAGATAATATCATTATCCATATATATACCTGCGACTAACCACGAGGGTCTTTGATGAAATTAGCCATAAAGAACATTTTAGTATGATAGTCTCATTCTAGTTCTTATATTTTGTATGAGAAATAATGTCATTTTAATTTTTTAATACAACTTTTTACATAAATTACCAATCTTAACATTGATCATTAATGATGAAAGATTATTAATGATGAAAGATAATAATTTTAGATATAATTACATGTAATTATTTTAAAAGTAATAAGGTAAAACAGAACTTTTGCATTATTTCTTAATTTGTGTGCATAAATCTAAAATGATATTCTTTCGAGAAAAAAAAAAGGGAGTATATATAGAAGTGCAGGTATGGTACATGACTAGCATAATAATTGTTAACAATAGGTAATGATAAAATGAGTATTTATTGAAAATGGCAGTAAAGAAATAAATGTTTATAGGTGTTAGGGATATAGAGTGTTAAGAACTTTGTTGACCAAAAGTCAAATGTTCTTCCCATAAAATAAGAGGTGTTAGGGATATAGAGTGTTAAGAACTTTGTTGACCAAAAGTCAAATGTTCTTCCCATAAAATAAGGCTTATTGTTATGGTTGCAAACAACACCTACTCCTTATTTTCTGCCTTTCTTTTCTCAACTTCTATGCTTTTGTTGTGGCCTTCTTTAATTCTTATTTTTGTCTCTTTGTTGGTCACTCATATGTTGTAATTGTTAGCTTTCTGCATTTTGTATTTTTTGCTCATCTAGTTTGGTTTGCTTTGGTTCTAGTATTTTCTAATCTTTTGAGAAATGGGTCTGATTTTGAATCAAAATTTTACTTTTAATTTTGCTTGGCTAATAGACATAGGTAAACAACAATCTATTGTAGTTAAGATGATATCTTTAGATTAAGCCTTTGGCAGATTAATAGTACTAGCATTTGACTACAATGTACAATTGCATTTGTCTACGATGTACAATTGTATATAAGCAATAGTTACCTCTTACATCAAACCTTGACTAATCAATCATAAGATCCATATACTAGTGGAGTTTATGAAAATGAATACTGAAAAGACTATGTAAAAATGTATATTATATAAGTGTACTTAGCAATGGGACAAATGGACATTTAAGGCAGGAACAGCTCATGGTCAAATGAAAACAAAACAAGGTTTTATTGTGGTGGAGCCTCAAGTAATATGGGTTTAGGGTCCATATAAATCTATTGGGCTCTAAATTAACCTAGTTTTTACTCTTTAGGACCACCACATCATTCCCAATATGCAGCGACACTAAACATACTCAATCAAAGTTGAAAGCTGCAATGATAATTTGATGACAAAGTCTATTATCTTACTCCAAAACGACGCAGTAAAGATACCATCAATGATCAAACAATTGCAAAATGAATTAAAAAAGTCTATAAGATTCTCTTCTTCTCTAACACAGCACAAAGACTTAAACTTGTTTACTACTTAAGAGCTCGCCTCTGTGCTATTCTCTGTTCCTACTTCTTGCCTTTCAGCTATTTCAGATACTTCCTGCCTTTCAGCTATTTCAGATACTTCCAGCCTTTCAGCTATTTCAGCTACTTCCTGCCTTTCAGCTATTTCAGCTACTTCCTGCCTTTCAGCTATTTCAGCTACTTCCTGCTGCCTTTCAGCATTTCAGTGAACTTCTCCATAAATGTTTTGCAATCTGTTGAACCAAAACTTTCAGTTAGCCACTTGTTAATGCAGATTATACTAAAGAGACAATGCATATAATACAAGTCCTAAAAATTCTTTTACTCATCCTACAGATTAAGATGACATAAATACGGTTTCCATGCCTTAGCTAACCACAAAAAAAAAAAAGACACCACAACTCAGACAACAACTGAGACTTGAACAGAGGCCTGAGATGTTTAGAACGCAATCAAGAGTTATCTGTACAACAATATCTCTATGAAACTATAGCAAGAGGCAACATTCTAAGTACAGCCACTTCAAAGGCAGAAGGGTTTTGTTTCTGTCTCTATATAGACTCATTATCATAACTCACGGCTACAACTGGAGAATTCAACAATCAAAACTAGAGTCTTATAACCACATTACTCCTAGTTGAAACAAGTATACAGAGAATGAAAAGATCAGGAGTCTATAAGTAAACGTACTCTCAATTGATACAAATCTGATGCAGAAAAGCTCATCCTTCAACTCGCCATCGGAAAAATCAGTAGCGTGCCATAAACATGACTTTTTGACTTTTCATTCCCACTATGTTCTTGAACAGTCATCCCAGCCGAAACTATACCAAAAGAGATACACAACACTAGTAAGCCCTTGGAAAACCTAGATCATTCACAAGAGAGACGTAGGAAAAGAAAATGAAATTGCACATACTGAGGTGATTGGCACAGATCTTTAGGGTTTTAGATTGTCTCATAACAAAATGAAATTGCACATACTGAGGTGATTGGCACAGATCTTTAGGGTTTTAGATTGTCTCATAACAAGTCGAACCTTCCCAGTCTCCCTATGCTCCAATAGCTTAACAGTTCCTGCTCCTCTCTCCTTCCATTGGTTCCCATCTTTATCAAACCGATACATCTTCGATTTTCTACAGATCAAATAACAGAAGACATCTCAGATCAAAAAACCGAGTCTACAAGAGAAAAGGAACAGATATCAAAATAATAAGATTATGCGAATGAGTAACATACAGATCGAGAATTGCGTCTTCATCTTCCTCGCCTGTAGTGACTGCAACCGCTTCAAGCCTGACGATAGGAGCCACTTGTGCCCCGGTGTCTTCCTCTTCGTGAACATCGGCTTCCTCTTCGTGATTCACGTGCTCTGGCTCAGTGCTAGCCATCTCTGTATCGAAACTTTGATCGTTCAATTGGGGAGAGAAGAAGTTTCGAAAACCAGAAACAGAGGATTCTGCAAAACTAGGGTTTTAAAAAATAGTGTCTATACAAAATAACAGTCCCACGTTATATACGTTATGTTCGGATTATTTTTAGGTAAGAGAATAAGAGATGTATCAAAATAAACGTGAATATTAGGAAAATCAGATATATATTAAAATGAACAGTGAAATAATTATAAAAAATTATAGAAATCATGGAAAAATATATACAAGACAATGGAAACTATTGTATAGTTTCCTAATAGCATAATGGAAAGTATACTCTAATATTGAAAGTATCCTCTAATAACTATGTGATCTTTCTTCAAGTAATAAAAATTTTATTAGGTATGTGATTAATTATATTATAAACCTACCTATATTAATAGTAATAAATTTGAAATGAATATTTTCCATTACTATATGAACACAAATCACAAAGGAAGATAATTATCTGCTTTATTCCTCGGTTTTAATTTTATTTACTTTTTTGTTGTGTCCACTGTTCAGTGGCAATGAACTGATGAAGAGAGGGGCAATTTTCCCTATAATATTTTTTTTTTTCAAATTTCTTTATACATATTCCAAAAGTTATAAATCTATTCAAAATTTGGTATTTTATGCCGCTTATGTTTTAACAAAAAGAATTTATGTCACCACTAAAAAAGTTACAGATCCGCTCTGGTGTGGCAGTCCTTGGGGGTGTTCATACTTCATGTTAGCCTCATGCATTTTGACCTTCTTCTTGTGTAAAACTTTACAATACGTTTCCTTGGCAATAACCATTCTTGATTTGTTTTTATTTCCCTGAAAACAAAGAACAAATGATTCAATATATGAAGAGTTCTCAAGATTCATGCAAGACATTTGCGTCATGTTTTGATGATTGTTGGTGTTTTTGGATTAGAGAATGAAAAAAGAGTGAGAGTTGGAACATCTTACTCTGGTGGAGAGCTAGACTCCTCGAGGTGTTTTTCTGCCTGATGTACTTCTGGTGGAGTTTTGATGGAGGTCGACTCCTCGAGGCGTTTTTCTGCTTGATGTACTTCTGGTGGAGTTTTGATGGAGCTAGACTCGTTTTTCTGCTTGATGTACTTCTGGACTCCTCGAGGCGTTTTTCTGCTTGATGTACTTCTGGTGGAGTTTTGATGGAGCTAGACTCGTTTTTCTGCTTGATGTACTTCTGGTGGAGTTTTGATGGAGCTAGACTCCTCGAGGTGTTTTTCTGCCTGATGTACTTCTGATCTATCATCAGAAGGAGACTTGTACTCAATCATGAGGATGTCATTGTGTGGTTCAGGTACAGAGACTGCATAATAATGAAGATTAAAACCTTAGTTAAGATGATTGAGTTGTTTGAAAGCTTACAGTCTGTAATGATAACATAGCAAAGAAAGGGATTAAAATACATGGGACTAACCTGTACTTGGGACTGGATCTGCAACGCTGCTGATCAAGATCTTCTGGCACAATGTTGTTTTTCCGAATTCCAAGAAGGTATATTTCAGAAAGTCTTGTCTTTCGGAGATTGTCACCTTTGAAAATCCAAATGAGTTGATCCATGTGTTCAGAACGGTTGGAATTGCAGGCAGGAACAGCCTCTCAACTCCTAAGGAAATGAGCACCTGGAGAACATAATTTTAAAGTTTTTATCAAAAAAAAAAAAGAACATAATTTTAAAGAGAACAGTTAAGAGGTGTTCAGGATAAGCAAACTAAGCTTCTTGAGCCTGAAGGCAAAAGTGAAGTTTTCAGAAATACCTTTTCGAGTTCATTAATCAAAACGCGGCACATCCCGCTATGGCGGTGATGTAATCTAGTACCAATAAGGGGCATTTCTGCAACTTTTTTCCCTAAAATTCTGAAAAGAGAACGAACAGAACAAGTCAGGCTAACAATTCAATAGAGGTTCATACAGGATTTCTGTAATTTAAAGAATCAATTTTAAGTTTTCTGAAGCCTACCTGACATTAGCCACAGTAACGAGTTCATCATTTTTTTCTAAGAGTACAGTGTAAAATCCACTGACGTTCAATCGTTTGACGTTTGACCTGCAATATTCTTAGAATTAGGGACTCTTATGCGAAAGGATGTAAGAGGGCTTTATTCATTGTTTGTCACTTACCCTCTGCTAAAAATAACATCTTCAGCAATATCTCCTCCACCATGAGGTCTTTTCACAGGCTCAAATAGTTCATGCATCACGTCAAGGGCAACACTGAGTCTGCAGTGATTTTCTGCAACAGCCTCAATCCCATTTGTATTTGGTTCCAAGGACTTCACCAATCTCCAAGTTAAATTCTCTACGCCTACCTCTCTAGGTTTTCCAATAAGCTCACTAAGATTTACAAAGATCTGTAATAAAAGTTTTTTAACGTTAGAGCAATGCTGAGTAATGAGTGTGACAAGCAGTATATTATCTTAAACGTTAGTCATTTGGTTTTATCTTGTTGACCCTTTGTATTAGCATAGGAATAATTCCATACATGTAAGTTCGCATTGCTTGCAACTGAGAAACTTTTCTTCCTTGGCATATTTGTTAGTACCCTTGAAAATAGATTGACCACAGGCACCACAACAACATGATGCACAGTACCAGTCACCATCTGGAATGTCCTATAAATGCCAAAAAAGAACGTGTTAAGAAACAACAAGAAAAAAGCGGTATGATTTTAATAGGGGTCGTAGTGAAAATTGGTGAAAAGGATAAAACCTCCAGTTCAAGACAATTTGCATGGAAGGCAGCTGGGCATCCATCACAGAGAATCAGGTCACCGCCATATTGACAAACGGAGCAAATTATATCGTTCTCCCCTTGACGCAAGTTCATCTTCAGAATATCAGGTGGATGTGCTTTCTTTCTTGTTTTATAGGCTTCTACTTGGCAGTCCAATAGAGATCTTCCATCATCCAGGAAGATATTGGCTGCTGCTCTGCAGGATCCACCATCAGCATGAACTTGAAAGCCACTTATGGTGAAAATTCTGTGGCAACAACTGCATTTTATACCCTCACAGGTTAGTTTCCCTTCTTTTCTCACAGTGTCATCCTTTTGGATACGGCACTGTATTTTTTCCCTTGGTAGAACCACATTGTTGTTGATGAGCCAGGAAAGAATACTACATGGACCCTGATTGCTTGAGATGGTTATGGGAGTTATTACCCGCTGCCCTCTTTTTCTTGATCGTAACACACAGGTCTTACCACGACCAATTACTCTTTTCTTGATATCCATTAACATCCTACGTTTCAGCTTACGCTTACTTTTCAACCTTAAGATGCCTTGAGCTTTTGTTTTTGGTTGGAGCCTGACTCGGAGTGTCTTTTTCTGACGCAGGGAGGCCTTACTGGGACAGAACTGGTGGCTTTCTCTCTTGGAGACATCCGCTTTTCCTGGCGTTTGACACTCAAGCAACATTTCAGCAGACAGCTTCCTTCCGAAACTTCTATTAATGGCAGGCAATGCCATAACAATAGACCTCGTTTCGTGGATGTTTTCCTGAGTTTTTTTTGGGGTGTCATCCGTCCATTTTTCACAAGACAGAAAAGCAGGCTCATCCATACCCAGAGTAGCCACAGATTCATCCGGTTCCAATCTGAGACATACTTGACGAAGAGAATACTCCGTATGTTTTCCATCTGGAGAATGATAGCGAAATCTCGACCGTCCGCGTTGACCTGATATAACTAGACACAGCTTCTGGGCATGATTTAGGAAGACAATCGAGAGTGAGCCAGTGCAAAGTTTTCTTGTGTAGTAGCCTCTTTTTATGAGTGGCATGAGATTTCTGGCTGGAAAATTCTTTTACCCTATTGATGGAACTTGCCTCTGACCTTATACCAGAAACAGAAGTCAAGGGCTGACACCTCTGGCTTGCCATGTTGATGAGATTTCTGGCTGGAAAATTCTTTTACCCTATTGATGGAACTTGCCTCTGACCTTATACCAGAAACAGAAGTCAAGGGCTGACACCTCTGGCTTGCCATGTTGTTATCTCTGTCAATGCAGGAAAACTGTTGTTCTTGTGGAGCAAGCACTAGCACATTGCTGAGACAAGTATTGTCCTCATAAACCGGCAGAGAATCTTCTTTTAGGAGTATACACTCAGGGTATGTTACAACGTCACAATCGTGAAGAAACTGGTTAACAGTGATTCTAAGATTATCATCAATCACCTCCAGCATCAAATCTTCCCATAAATGCCTAGTAGAGCAAGTCCATTCCTGGATCTTCACAAAACCAGTTTTTTCCCGTATGTCATACCAAATCTGCTTTACAGAAACTGGAAGGTAGTTTTCTTCCTTATATTCCTCAATCAAATCAAGCAACAGCCAGTTACCACGACACTCCCATGTCTCAGTACTCTCATTCCAATCCTGAGATCAAATCAAGCAACAGCCAGTTACCACGACACTCCCATGTCTCAGTACTCTCATTCCAATCCTGAGAAATACGTAAAGATTGAAGATCAGCATCCAGTTCATCACCCAAATCAGGGAAGAATACTCTCCTTTTCTCAGAATCAATTTCGTGGTCGAAAACAACACCTTCCCACCAAGCTCCATCGAAAAATACATCAACACAGCGCCCATACACAAGCTCCAATTTATTAACTTCCAGACTTGGTGGCATTGGTCTTATACGTCCACGGTAAGTACCAGAAACCTCTGTGCAATGAGAGTCCACCAAACCTTCTACTACATCCGAAACATCAACAGTTGCCATAAGATAATCAGTACCATCATCAGATAGAACGTTATCATATCTAATACGACGCCGATTTCTCCTTATGCCTATAACAGTTCCTAGATACCAAGAACCCAGAAACCCTTCTTCAACACTTCGTACCTAAACAATCCGAACAATTAATTTTACACGATTAGTCGAAAAGATGAGATTAAAGTTTTACCAAAAAAAAAAGTGATAAAACTCCTTAAAAGCAAGATAAAAACTTTAAATTTTACTTCTAAAATCACGATAATAAAACCTAATCTAGTGACGGCACAATGTGATTTATAAAGAAGTCGCTATAACAAAAGTAGAATTCACCAAGCAGGCTTCAAGATTAAACCTAAAAAACTGAAATTAACCTTCAAAAACAGCCGAATTTCATCAAATAAAAAAAAATCACCAAACGAAATTCATGAAAAACCCTATAAACCCTAAAATCAAAAACCCATGTCGAATGGGTGGGGAATAACAAGCATTGTGTTCTACCTCTACCGATTCGCCCACGAGAAGTTTTCTCATTGAAATTTCCGAGAAAATAGAGAGGAAAAGGAGAGGATTTTTGTTCTGATTTGTGACACTTTCTCCCCAAGTAATACTATCTCTTATCTCACTCAGTCTAATCACAATTAGGAAATTATATTTATTTAGTTGGTCGATGACTAAAAAAATGTAAATTACGTGAGAGTCGTCCAATATATCCTAATTTTTAACAATCAAATCGCCTTTTCTTTTGCCTACTTTTTCTTTTTCACTCCGATATTTCCTCTTTTCAAACAATCAAATTACCATTTTTACCACTGAAGAAAGTTTTTCACTCCGATATTTCCTCTTTTCAAACAATCAAATTACCATTTTTACCACTGAAGAAAGAATTATTATTACTAATAACATGAATCCACTGTTTTACAACACGGTGGAATTAAACAAAGCCACAGTAAAATGAATAAAAATTACATACTATTTATAGAAATATGTAAAACTAATTTGTTCCAACGATAGAAAATAATCAACATATAAAAAGCTTTGCTAGTGATCTAAAACGAAGGTGGGTTTGATCTATTTTGTCACTCTAGTACATCCTCTTGAGATGTATGTTCACGCAGGAGAAGACCAATTTTGATGCGAGGTTGGATGAAATAAGAAGCTGTCATGGGGATAACGTTTATAGATGGGACACTAACTTTGCATTTGAACCATGGATGGATTAACCATTGAGCGACTTT
This sequence comes from Physaria fendleri, assembly GCA_036630335.1. Classification (NCBI taxonomy): domain Eukaryota; kingdom Viridiplantae; phylum Streptophyta; class Magnoliopsida; order Brassicales; family Brassicaceae; genus Physaria; species Physaria fendleri. The sequence goes on from CM071717.1 coordinate 28,476,317, forward strand.
GAAAATGTTTCTCTAAACGCGATGAAGCATATTGCTCAGAGGAAGTTTTGGATGACTTCAACATATGATCCATCCATATGGATCGGACCGGGAAACAAAAGATGTTAAGAAGTATATAGCTCAAAATATTCTGAGGTCTATCAACGATTTGATTTTTTAAAGAAGCATTCCACGTAGAAATAAGCACTATAGCTTAGAAAAGAGGTTCGTAATGAAACATTGCATTTCAAGAAAAATTCATGAGTTTTGATATCTAACTATAAAAACTCTAAACAAATTTGCCCTGATACCGTATTAAAACGTGAATGAAAGTGTATTTTATCACAAACTATTTATAAAGAAATCTAAAATTTCTTGACAAAAAAAAAAAAAAAAAGGAAAAAGGGAATGGAGATTCTCCACATCTATTCGAATAAAACAGAAGACTTTTGAACATCTGCTGAGGTGAGCCTCAATAAAGATGACTCATACCGCTTAAACAGAATATGCTAAGAAAACTAGTGCCAATGAAAACCTAAGGAAATCTAAAAGGGAAATGATCTCGCCTTGTCCATGATATATGAAAAAGTACAAAATCAAAATTGGAACCATGAAACCACAAGAGAGACAACAAAGCAAAGAACCAAGCAATAACAAATGCTAACCAAGGAATCTGTAAAGGTCATCGCAATAACAATAACCACCAGCAAAAGAGCAACCAAGAGATCTCTAGCCAACCAAGGCTAACACTAACTATCACATATAGTGAAGGAGATTAAAAGAAGCAGACTCCACATAAAAAACTCTAACCAACAAGGCTGAAACTACCTAGTAGATCTAACCAGCAATTGATATCAAGCTGAATGAAACAAGATCTTATTAAATCCAGTAAATTACGGCAAGAAGAGCATACGAGAAGCCAACAGAGAGGATGAGATCACCAATGGATAGGTGCTCGGCTAACCACCACCGAAGAGGCAAAAGACTTACACTCTTCAACCAGACGACCAAAATCCAACCATTTCTTTGCAACATGGAACCCTAAAATTGGATTAGAGGAAGGAGAACAACTCCGTAAAACCAACAGCAAAACCCCCCCAAATTTGAAGACCAAATCCGGTAACCACAACCATCTTTACACCTAACCGAAACACAAAAGGAGACTATAACTGCAGGATCACGAAATCGGAGCTGACGAATGCTCTGGTACCTGATCAGTGAATACGTGCCCGTATGAAATATCTCTCTCCAAAAATAAGAATCGTTTTCTCCCTAAGAAATTTGAGTTACTTTATAAACATGAGATATAAAATCTCACAAGTCCGCCTTTTAGTTTTAGAGCTGGTGACATGGAATCATAAGTGACCCAAGAGACTGGATGTTTTTTTTCCATGAAATAAACTAAATATATTATAGGCTTTAAGTTACCTTAGAGACCAAGGACAAAAATGGAATCTAAATGACAAAAAGAAAAATCTGAATGACATGCAAAGCAAGCTAACAAATCCGCCATCTCATTCATCCGATGGATATTCACAAGCAAGAAAGACTTGAAAATGGAGCTCATAAGGGTAAAAGAGGTCGAGTGAGAGCTGAAACATGGCTGGTTATCTTAAGTCAATAGATTGACAGCTTCTAGTAAATCGAACTGTATATGGACTCTTCTTTCTTTGACATGGCTGGTTATCTTAAGTCAATAGATTGACAGCTTCTAGTAAATCGAACTGTATATGGACTCTTCTTTCTTTGCGTAGTAGCAAGCATTCCATAGCCTAGATAATGGCCTCCACTTAGGTGTATAGAAGATAAAGGACGAATCACACTCTTTGCTTCACGTGGAAAAAAATAGTATGCCTAATCCTAATCATGCAAACGTCTTCGAAAAAATGTAAGAGCCATCAGTACGACAAAATGGAACTGAAAAAGTGGTCTTAGTACCATCTTGCTGAAATCTAGTAACCTGTGAGACGATATGTGCATGAACCATTTCGGCCTCAAACAAGGCCAGAGATTAGGTCTTGGCTATCTTTAGAATATCAACGAAGACCGATCAACCAATGCCTTTGAACAGTTTATCATTCCGTGTTGTTCAAAAATACTAGATAATCCATATGCATCATTTCAGATAAAATCTATTGAGGAGGGGTTAGGATGTTTTTTTGAAAAAATGTTTTATTATTTTTCCTAAAATGTTCTAGAAAGTAATTTTTTGAATAAAATTATAACTTAACTGTGGATAAAGTAAGTTTAGACTGTTGGGAATGTCCTGAAATCATACTTGTATTCACTCTAGACATAGTTGAGTTGTCGAGATTAGAC
>CM071717.1:28533283-28543713 GCA_036630335.1 Physaria fendleri
TCCAGGTATTACTTGCATGATCAATAAGATCTCCAACTACTAGATTCGACATATATTGGAAATTAGCCGGTTGTACAGGCCGAGGCCATACATCTGGGATAAAGTTTATATAGTAAAATAAGTACAAATATTGTCTATATAGTATAATGAAGAGATCAAAAGTTCAGAGATTGTTTGAAACCGAATAGTACATGTGGAATTACAAAGTCAACCCTCTTTAAAACCTAATGTTTTGCACGGATAAGAGCTGATCGGGAAGACTGCTTAGTTTACCTTCATCTTCTCATGCATAGTTTCCCCTCGTCTTCTCATGCTTCAGCTTAAGCATAATAGTATATTGGGCTATGACTAATGTAATCAGTGTTTGTGTTTTTAAAAGAAACTTTTAAATTATCGGGTCGTGTCATGTTGGGTCAGGTCGGGTCGGGTATAAATCGCGATTTTCGCGTTGGTCTGAGAAAGAGAGAGAAAGTGCACAGTGGTCTTCTTATTAGGGAAATGTCTTCTTCTTCTCCGTGACAATTTTACCCATTTTCATGTCTCTTCCTACCAAACGCTCTACTTGCTCCGCCGCTTCTGCCTCCGACGAATCTTCTTACTCTTCTCCTCCCATGAAAAAGGCCAAAAACGATCTCCACAATCTCTCTCCTCATCCTAACGCCGCCGACAAGGTTGGCTTTCCCATGGAAGAAGATCCAACTCCTGCCGCCGCTAATCTCTCTCGGAAGAAAGCTACGCTGCCTCAACCCACTAAGAAGCTTGTCATCAAGCTAAATAAAGGTTTTCACCCGATTTCCTGTTAACGATTTCGATCGTAATCGGATGTTTTGCCGACTAATCTTAGGATTTTTTTTAGGGATCTTTTAGTTTCTTTGCTAATTGATGCTCTGTATCGATTGGAAATAACTCTACCAATGATTAGGGTTCTTAATTTTAGGGTTTTCGAATGAAATTTGTGTGTGTGTTTTGCTGTTTGAATCGAGGCTTGACTATTTAAGAATTGGCCTTCTTGATTATATGGAGAATTATTATTACTGTGTCTGGCTGGTAAGTTGATGATGTGGATATATTTCATCATTTTGAAGTGTTCTGATTATACTATTTGTAATCTATATGTGAAGCCAAACCAACTCTACCATCGAACTTTGAAGAAACTACCTGGGAGAAGCTGCAGTCAGCAATACAAGCTATATTCCTCAAAAAGCCAGTTTCTTTTGACCTCGAGAGGCTTTACCAGGTAGAGTTACTTGTGAATTGTGCACCTTACCTTCCTTTATTTATTGGATACTTCTTGTCACATGTGGAAATGTCTGGTGACTGTTTTTCAGGCTGTTGATAACCTTTGCTTACATAAACTAGAAGGAAAGCTTTACCAACAGATTGAGAAGGAATGTGAAGAACACATATCTGCAGCTTTACAATCGTTAGTTGGACAGAACACTGATCTGACTGTTTTCTTGTCACTCGTTGAGAAATGCTGGCAAGACTTTTGTGACCAGATGCTAATGATCCGTAGCATAGCGTTGACTTTGGACAGAAAATATGTGATACAAAACCCAAATGTACGTTCATTATGGGAGATGGGTCTGCAGCTTTTCCGGAAGCATCTTTCTCTGGCTCCTGACGTTGAACAGAGGACTGTCAACGGTCTCTTAAGTATGATTGAAAAAGAAAGGTAATTTCTTAACCTTGTTCTTTGAAAGATAAAGTAAGTTTAATTTGACGCATTTATTCGTAAAGCCACCTTTACCTTAACTTATTTTTTCTGGATTTTGAGTGAAATCATGCCAACTTTTGCGTGGTCTATGAACAATTCCTGTCCAGTTGTCATACTTAGCTATAGGTAGAAATTCAAGGCAAATCAGAACCAATAGGTCATTTATAAATCTTTTCAGCTGAATCTGTTTATCTTGATTGCATGATATGGTCCTGCAGATTATCTGAAGCTGTTAATAGGACTCTACTAAGCCATCTTTTGAAGATGTTTACTGCACTGGGTATATATATGGAAAGCTTTGAGAAGCCTTTCCTTGAAGGGACTTCTGAATTTTATGCCGCTGAAGGAATGAAATACATGCAGCAGTCTGACGTTCCTGAGTACCTGAAGCATGTTGAGGTGCCTTGCATCACTTTATAATCTCCTTATGATACGCTTATCAGTCTCTCTAATGTTTCTTCTGGTGATTGGTGCAGGGAAGGTTGCATGAAGAGAATGAAAGATGCATACTGTACATAGATGCAATAACCAGGAAACCATTGATTGCAACTGTTGAAAAGCAACTTCTGGAGCATCATATTCTTGTTGTTCTTGATAAGGTTTCTCTCCTGTTCTCCTTGTGGCTGCATAGTTCATGCATTTTAGCAAAATTTAATTTACTTTAGTCTTACATTGTTTTCGAACAAACATCCCCAGGGTTTTACAACACTAATGGATGGACGTCGTACTGAGGACCTTCAGAGGATGTACAATCTTTTTTCTAGGGTCAATGCACTTGAGTCTGTGAGGCAGGCGCTAAGTTCGTACATTCGGAAAACTGGGCAGAAGATTGTTATGGATGAGGAGAAAGATAAAGATATGGTACAATCACTTTTGGACTTCAAGGCTTCTCTTGACCTAATATGGGAAGAGAGTTTTTTCAAGAACGAATCATATGGCAACACCATCAAAGATTCATTTGAGCATCTTATTAATCTTCGACAGGTAATAAATATTGATTTTCTTGATTATCATCTGTGCGTACTAGGATTTTGCTTTCTTGAAAAAGCAACATGCTGATTATTGTGGAAATGTTAACCTTAAACCTCATCGCTGCAACTGAGGAATTTATATTTATAACAATCTAGGGATTTTTATTGCCGGTTATGTACTGCATTGCTATAATTTGGAGACATGTGGGTAGTAGATATAAATTTGAACATAATTTTGGTATGAAGGTTCTTTTGAGCCCTGGACCTATTTACAAGTAGTCTTATTTGCTAGTATTTATTACATTGGATACCAAATACTCTTCCAACTTTATCCAGTATTTTTTTCATCACTCAAGTCTTGGGCAAATAAAAACTTTATTATATATCTCAAGAAGCCTCTTGGAAAAATTCACATTTGCGTTCTGCTCATTAGTGGTTCACTATTTTCAAATCTGTAAAAGTTTTCATGTTTTATACGTTTGCAAGCTTCCCAAACAATGTACATCTTATGCTTCTGATCTGTTTTGCAGAACCGGCCAGCTGAGCTTATTGCCAAATTTTTGGATGAAAAGCTCCGTGCTGGGAATAAGGGTACTTCTGAAGAGGAATTGGAGAATACCCTTGAAAAAGTTTTGGTTTTGTTCAGATTTATCCAGGTTAAATTCTTTACATCTTATATTGTGGTTGTCACTATTAAATTACTGCCTTGATGCCAGTGCATGCTATGTAAACAAGCAATTTGATCATCTAGATATTGGTTGCTGAAGGATTTCTATTTTGTTTTATCAAAGGGGAAAGATGTATTCGAAGCATTCTACAAAAAGGATCTTGCAAAGAGACTCCTCTTAGGAAAGAGTGCTTCAATTGACGCTGAGAAATCAATGATCTCTAAGGTTAAAAAATATTTAATTATATGTGTGTTTCATTTCTCCTTATTTTTTTCTCTCTGTCGGTAAGTTCTTACCCACTGACCCCAACCATGGTGTTCCTACAGCTTAAGACCGAGTGTGGTAGCCAGTTTACAAACAAGCTTGAGGGGATGTTTAAGGTCCTTTTTGTTTCTCCTTTTTCTCCTTCTCTATATCAAAAAGATGTTGGTCTTTTAAGTTTTACTAAACAAACAAACAAAAAATAATCTCATATTTTCGTACTTTCTGGGATTCTGTGCATACAATATATTGAAGTATACTACTTATATATTGTTGTTACTCAACCCAATCTTATACAAGGTTGCTGGATGATCCTGTACAAGAACTACTTTATGGAACTTGTGTACATAACAATGATAGTAACTCTCTTATTTTGAAAATTTCTACAGGATATTGAATTGTCGAAGGAAATAAATGAGTCATTCAAACAATCGTCCCAGGCCAGAACAAAACTGCCATCGGGAATTGAGATGAGCGTCCACGTTTTAACAACAGGGTATGTACTCAAACTCATCCAGGATTAAACAATACTTGTTGAATGCTGGACAAGTTGTTAACTTTCCATGTATAATGCAGATACTGGCCAACATACCCACCTATGGATGTTAAACTTCCTCATGAATTAAATGTCTATCAGGTTTTACCATGAGTTCTTGTATATTTTTTCCTTTCCGCAATAGATTTTTTCTTGGTAGCTTTTTGTTTTTTTAATTTGCCTGTTTGTTTCGTAGGATATCTTCAAAGAGTTCTATTTAAGCAAGTACAGTGGTAGGAGGCTAATGTGGCAAAATTCATTAGGTCACTGTGTTTTAAAGGCGGATTTCTCCAAAGGTAAAAAGGAGCTTGCTGTGTCCCTGTTTCAGGTTGGTTTAATTTTTTGTTTCTTTTCCCTTTGAATTCTCTTTTCTGTCTTTCCTTTATGCCTACCTTGAGGTCACAAAGAGAATCAATCAAATGCTTACACAAGGTCTTGTCTCCTAATGTCTCAGGCTGTTGTGTTAATGTTATTTAACGACGCAATGAAACTTAGTTTCGAAGACATTAAAGATTCAACTGGCATAGAGGACAAGGAACTGAGAAGGACTTTGCAGTCACTTGCTTGTGGGAAAGTCCGAGTCCTCCAGAAGGTTAGATAAAAATCTTGTTATTGATAAAGAAACTCTCAAGTTTTTGTGGCATTGATTTTTTTTTTTTAGACAATATTAGTAAGCCTTATGTAAATGTTTTTGCAGTATCCAAAGGGAAGAGACGTAGAAGACGGTGATGAATTTGATTTCAATGATGGCTTTACAGCTCCTCTATATCGCATTAAGGTGCATCATTTTCTTTTCTTGCTTGCTTCATTTCTGAGGTGAACTATAAATTTTTTCTCGTTTTTTCTCTGGGTGGGCAGGTAAATGCAATCCAGATGAAAGAGACAGTCGAGGAGAACACAAGTACGACGGAGAGAGTATTCCAAGACCGACAATACCAGGTTGATATCTGGACCTGTTTCCTTTTTGCGATACTATTACCGTAGATCTTTCTTGAAGGAGAGAAGATATAATAAAATGCCTTTCACCAACCTTCGCGTACAGATTGATGCAGCCATTGTTAGAATTATGAAGACAAGAAAAGTATTGAGCCATACTCTTTTAATCACTGAGCTCTTCCAACAGGCAAGTTACTAGTTGATGTCTAAAGTCTAAACCCCTGATATAAGATATAAAGATTGAACTGGACATAGTGAGACTAACTAGATGAGTAAAATGTTGGTTTTATTACGAACATGAAATTTGGTAGTCAAAACTAAGGGTCTTGTTAAAAGAGAACCACCCAAATGTAATATGAATTGTGATTTGCAGCTTAAGTTCCCAATAAAACCGGCAGATCTGAAGAAGAGGATTGAAAGCTTGATCGATAGAGAATACTTAGAGAGAGACAAGAGCAACCCTCAGATATACAATTATCTTGCTTAGTATCTTTTCTGGTAAAACATCTTTTCAATATTTACGTCTCTGTATATTTTATTCACAGCCAATGGCCGAAATGTTCTCCGTCAGTTATTAAAAAGAAAAAAAGAATTCGAGATATTCTTTTGCCTATTCGTTTGAGATTTAATGCAGAGCATTAACTTGTGTTTCTGCCTTATCTGTTGCTATGAGCATTCACTGGGTTAATTTATTAGGTCTTTTTTCCTTGGAACTTTTCTTGTTTGCAAAATCTTTATACAACTTTAACATGTTTGTTTTGAAAAAAATGCAACGAAACAAGTGGTCTTAATTATAACAGCATTGAGTACATGCCAACATAAGGGTTTTTTTTTTTTTTTTCGGGCCTACTATCATATTACCCCTAAAACTTTCATATCATAATTATTACACACAAACATTGAGACTCATCTAAAATTTTACACTGATCGTATTTTAAAACTGAGTTCTCATATCATATCTTGAAACCAACTTGTCACACAGATCGTATCTTAATTCCAATATTTTCACACCTCTGTGTGGTTGATTGACATATGTTAGTGTGGAATTTCGGATTTAAGGTACAATTTGTGTGGTAATTCGGTTTCAAAATACGATTTGTGTAAGAACTCGGTTTTAAGATGATTTGTGTGGGTTTTGGACGAGCCTCAAAGTTTGTCCCTAATAGTTGTGGTATGAAAGTTCTGGGGGTAAATGATCATGGACCGTTGTTCTTTCTCTCTAATAGTACCCCAAAAAAAAAGAAAAAAGTACTAACAAAAAAAGAAATTCTGAAATGTCCTTTCCATCGTTGGCGCATGTACTTCACTGGCATGTTGCCGATTAGTTCTTTTGACTGTTTTTTTTAAAAAAGGTTCTCTTAGCTGTATTACTCCGTACGAGCTGATCTACTTATCTATGGGGGTTGGGTTGGGTTGATTTTGTTTGTTTGCTTTTATTTCTGACAATTCACGGCGGTGCGACTCTGAACCTCATATCTGTGTGATATGTACTCGACTTTCGTTTTTTTCTCTGATGATATGTCTCTTAGTACGAATGATGGCCACTTCAATTTGCAGTTGGGTTTGGTCGAAGAAGACGACAACTAAAGATGGAAGTGTCTGTCAAGAATCAAATCGGGGATTGATACTCTGCTTGCAAAAGGAGCCGACCTTCCACGCGAACTGTCATTTCTCCGTCAACATCGAAAACTCCGGTGTAAGCAGGTTTTAAATCTTAGATTTCTATCTATAAGTCTCGCTCGGTTCTACAGTTTCTCTTGACTCTTTTCGCTTACCCTCAAGTGTTTCCCCTTGCATCCAACGTGATGATCAAAGGGTTCCCAGTAAATAAATGGCTTCGTGTGATTTGAGTTTTATTCTCCTATTGCTCTCTTCCGATTTGAGATGTCGAGATTCTTTTTCGTATGGTCTCCTTTATTTTATGTTAGACAATCTTCTTCACGATATATCATAGATGTTGCATCTCTCTTGCACTCCGCTCGGTTTTTCCGGGACAAAATCTCAACACATTTCCAAGTTTTGTCTTTGGAAGGTTGCTGTAGATTTTTGGGCTGTGGCTTTATAATTATGGCTGTAGAATTGGCTGTGGCTTTATAATTATGGCTGTAGAATTTTGGCTGTAGATTTGTTTGGAGCTGTAAGTTTATCTACCGGAACTGTAGAATTAAATGAAATTATTTTTTTTGGTAATTATGATTATGATTTCCATAAAAAAATTCATAAAAACTAATGGAAATATTCTATAAATATTTTCCATAAAATAATTGATATTCTTTCCATAAAAAAGAAATCCGTAAAAAAATTTCCATAAAAGTTTCTAAAGCCAAAATAATTTTTCCAAAGTCCAAAATTTATGGCTTTGAGATTTTATTCCATAAAAGGAAAAAAACCATCAAAATAGCTTTACGTTTTTTAAAGTGGTTTTGTCTTTGAAAATATTTATAAAGCCGATTGCTTTGAATTCTAAGATTTACAAAACTTAATTGCTTTAGACTCTGACTTTCAGGTAGAAAATAAAAGTCAAAGCCCCAAACAATCACGCCCATAGAAAGATGACAATATTTCAAAGAGTAATATTATGATATCGTGATAGTTCGTGGATAAATAGGTAACGAACATAATAAACTTTTTTTTTTTTTCATCCTACCCTACCGACATAATAATTTTTCTTTAACCTTTTTATAAATAATAATTTCGAAGCCCGTAGAAGAAAACAAAACGATTTGAAGCCCAAATTCATTTGTCTGGGCGAAGAGTAGAAACTGAAAAGATACTACTACAGTAATACCCCAAACTAGACCTTGTTTTACATCTTCTGCCACGCTTAAACCTTTTCTTATGACCACCACCACCACCACCCTCTGCCGCATTCTTTCCCGTCAGTCGTCAACTGCTGCCACCGACGAATCTGTTTTACTCGTAATTTTGAACTTTATCCAATCCGATCTCTCTCTATCCATAAACCTTCTTTTTATTTCATGTTTTATTACAATTATTTTCGTTAAGATCAAAATTTTCACTTGCAGAAATGGCGGCGACTTTCGCTTCCAGATTATCCCGAGGTTGGAGACTACCTAACTCCTCCTTCTCTGATCTCATATTGTTTTATTCATATCGTAGATTGTATTAGCATCATAAATATTGAATTTTGTAATTGGATTTTGCAAAAGGCAGATGCATTTGTAATTGTTGTTTATGTTATCAATATATTCATTTGGTTTCGGTTTTGTTGTTTGATTTTATTTTAGGAGGACGTTCATTGCTGGGAGGTCTTAACAAGGTGGCCTTATGAATTATTCTTATGGAATGATGAATGAAACTATTATCTCTCAGGTCAGAAACCAATTTATATATCTGTTCCGTAGAGTTAGGGGTTATATTGAATATTTTGAATCGAAAAGTGGATCAAAATGGATATTTGACAGTCTTTAAAATTCTTCTCCGGAAGCAGCAGCAACAGCAGCGGAGGACATTCATTCAAATGGGGACAGTTCTGAAAGTTGTGGACAATTCAGGTGCGAAGAAAGTGATGTGTATTCAAGCTCTAAAGGGGAAAAAAGGAGCTAGACTTGGGGATACAATAGTTGCTTCAGTGAAAGAAGCAATGCCAAATGGTAAAGTGAAGAAAGGAGCGGTTGTATATGGTGTGGTTGTTCGAGCTGCGATGCAGAGAGGTCGTGTTGATGGAAGTGAAGTTAGATTTGATGATAATGCTGTTGTTCTTGTTGATAGTAAAGACAAGAATACTAAAACCGATCGCCAACCTATTGGCACTCGAGTGTTTGGTCCTGTTCCACACGAGCTTCGCAAGAAAAAACATCTCAAGATTCTTGCTTTGGTGTTCCACACGAGCTTCGCAAGAAAAAACATCTCAAGATTCTTGCTTTGGCTCAACACATTGCTTGACTAAACTCATTTTTTCTGTCTGTGCTCTTTTTTTTGTAAGTTTCCATGTTTTGAAACCTTAGCTCTTGGATTTGAGCTGTTAGTTTCTGAAGCACTCTTTTTGAATACTTCAGTGGCAGGTATTGAAATTATAGACATGTACAATGTTGAGTACATTCCTTTCATAGAAACAACATATTATCTTGCATAACAGATTCATCGGTTTCAGAAGAACTGTACGTGTTACCTGAAGGTTAAGAGTCCCTTCATTGTTAAGCTTCGGAGTAACAATGGTGGCGGCAGAGGCCAAACCCTGAAGGGTTTTCGTGTTAAACAACGCAGGTAATATCACCTAAAACTTAGAGCAAATTATTTCACAACAATATTAACTAAAATCGAAAGTTTATTATCTACAAGTCGACTCTAGTTCAAGTGGTTTGAGTCTTGATGCTAAGATTATTCTAAACTTGAATCCCCTGACCAAAAAGAAAAAAAAAACTTCTGATCCAATTAAATACAACCCAAATGTTCAGTACTTATACTAGATTGAAAGATGTTCACCAAATCGATTCTGGTCCAAGTGAATGGTTCTAGCCTTACTTAGATCCGTGGCATGGGGTCTAGAGTTCGATAAGGTGTCCGGTTCTAGCCTCTCTTTGTGTTTCTCTGACCAGTTTCTGATTCATAAAATGAGGTAATTAAAATTACCTTCTTTTGTTGTTATTTTTTTAGGAAGTTACTAAAAATTAACTTTTAAATCTCATAACCTTTAGTGTATCACTTCAAAGTTAATAATCATATATTAAAGAAATTAATAAACTGAAATTCCAAATCATTCAAAAAGAAACGAATCATGATCTCTTTGCTTAAATCTACTACTTCGGTTTCTGTAGTAAAATTGATCATTTCGTCTCTGTTCTCGTTTGCATCGTCTTCTTTATAATTGGTTAGTTCGGCTAAGGTTTGGTTTTGTGTTTGCGTAAACAAGAAACATAAGATATCTTTCAAAAAAAAACAAGAAACATAAGATAAAGAAGGTGAAACAGAGAAGAGATATAAAGTTTAGTGATTATTTGCTCCATTAGTTTTGGTGGTCTATGTTAGTTGATTAAATATTATATATATATATATATACAATGTTTTGTTGTAAATTACCAAATGTTTGTTATAATAAACAAACAAATTAGTTCAAAACATTACCGAATATTTGATAAAACTATAAAAGAACGAGGAATTGAGACAAAGACTGATGAGAAAGCAACTAAGGAGTTTAATTAGGTTAGTTGCGTGATTTGCGGTAAAGCTATTCGAATGATCTATGAATTTCATTACATCACGTCATCTTAAAATTAGTATATTTTAATATTTTACAAAAATTATATTTTGTTTTAACAGAATCCACAGTAGAATATACCTGAGAACACATCACAAAGAAATTTCAAAAAAAAAAAAAAAAA
>CM071717.1:28544408-28562211 GCA_036630335.1 Physaria fendleri
CAAAACAAGATTGTAACGTTAAACGCTCGAGCCGCGGTTCTTGAAAAATCAGCTGATCTCGGAATTATGTTTGACACGAACGTATATAGAAGCGGATGTTAGCTATAGTCTAGAACGAGTGAGAGATTAACTAGATTTATAACGGAGAGAGGAAGAACTATAGTCCAAAACGAGTAAGAGACTAATTAGGTTTATAACGGAGAGAGGAAAGAGACATTGTTTCCATAGAGTAGGGTATATAATCACTTTTTAGATGATGGTTAGTTAAATTTTATATATAATCACTTTTTAGATGATGGTTAGTTAAATTTTACAGGTTTTTAAAGCGGATGTCAGCAATACTCTACAACGAGTAAGAGATTAACTAGATTTATAATGGAGAGAGGAAGAATTATAGTCTACAACGAGTAGGATACTAATTAGGTTTATAACAGAGAAAAGAAAGAGACATTGCTTCTATAGAATAGGGTATATAATCATTTTTTGAATGATGGTTAGTTAAATTTTACAGGTTTTTTTACGGGTTTTAAATTTTACAGACTTTTTGATAGTTCGTGAAAAGATTTTAATAATCAATAAATAAATATATTTAAATTATTTAATTAATGCTTAAGATCCGTGCATCGCACGGGATTATCAAATCTAGTATATATATAAATATTATAAAATTGTATAAAACATAAATTCACAAAATCCTAAAACAACCGATAGTTTAATCTAGTTTTTGAATATAACTCTGTTTGTTCTTTTCTCGGGAAAGTCATTCATTAAATTTTTATAATCAAGGTGGTTTAAACTATGTCTCTTTCAATTGATAACATGACCAAACCGTTTAACCTATCATTTGACATCGTTGATCGTAAGTAAGACTTCATCAATTTCAGTTTTGAGAAACTATTTCTAATATTAAATAAATAATTTTTCTTTTCTAGAGGCCCCTATAATTAGGGGTCCAATACGAATGTTTTATTTGAATTAAAAGAGATTAGGGGTCCAATACGAATGTTTTATTTGAATTAAAAGAGGACCACCCATGTTCATCAGTGAACTAAGTATTGTTGCATAAACCTAAACGGGAAATCAAAGCACAATATAATATAAATTAGAGTTTAAAAGTGTTTTCATAGGGTTCAGAGTTGTTAGGCTGTAATTAGTTTTTAAAAAAAGAAAAATTAGGTTGGTCCAAGTCGAACATGGTTTTATGCAGTTCACATTAACCACTTTACAATTCAGAATATTAGCCAAAAGCCGTAATCCAGAAGAGAAATGTGTCTACGATTCCGTTGTGGGTCCACACTTAGAAACTTCATAGAAGAGCAATTTACTAAAGACTTTGGAAGCTTTCCAGTTAGTCTGTTGTAGCCAACATCAAGTGTCCGCATAGAGATACCAACATAGAACACGTTTGGAATATTTCCTAGTAATTTGTTCTTCCGGAGTTTCACTATCTTGAAATTGTTCAAACAATGAGGAATTGGACAGGTGAAGTTGTTGTAAGATAGATCAAGAACAGTTAGAGATGTTCGGTTGCTGAACGAAAGATGTATGTCTCCGGTGAAACTACTTTTCCATGCATACTGAAAGAGCAGGTTTCTGTGGATAAAAAGTAATAAAAGATTCCTTGGATAAAAATAGAAAATCATGAAGATAAGGATCAAGTAAATTATAAAAGAATAAAAGAAGAAGTCAAAGGTTGTTATTAGGGGTAGATTTAGAAAGATTTTCTAGTTCCTAATATCTTGGGATTGTGATGGATATCAAAACAAGATTGGAGTCGGCAGCTAGAGGATCTCTATTAGTATAAATAGGTGATCAAGAGAGCTGTGGAGACTCATCACGAAAAAAGGCAACAGAGAGATGGCGATCACAACCTAGAGAGGTTACAACGAGAAACTTCTGAGTGGGTTCTTAGAGAGCTGTCTTGTGTAATAGATTAGTTTGTGAGATCTTTTGAGAGAATACTTAGGGTGTTGAATAGTAGTTTGTATTAGGATTTTACAAAGCTATATTCGATAAAGGGTATTCGTCTGTGGAAACAAGTATCTATCTGTTATAACAGGTCCGTCTGTTTTTTCAATTGGTATCGGAACCCGGCTTGGAGCCAAGATTGTGTAGCAGAAATAAGGTGAAGATTCTGTGGCGAGATGGACTTTAGAGATCTTTTTTTCAACACAAAGAGTTCCTTTACTTGAAAAGAAACTATGGATATTGGAAAGTGAACATGAAGGAAATCATTCAAGGTATTGATGAAGATGTTTGGACTGCTGTAGAAGATGGCTATGAAATTACAAAACTTACTGAGAGAGATGATTCGATTGTTATTGAACCGAAAAGCAAGTGGAAAAAAAACGAGAAACATTTGTCGATGTGTAATGCGAAAGCCTTATCTACAATATTTGCATCTGTTAACAAAACTCAATTCAAGTTGACTGTTAACAAAACTCAATTCAAGTTGATTCAAGGATGTTCATCAGCTAAAGAGGCATGGGAAAATTTAGAGAAAGTGTTTGAAAGAACATCTAAAGTGAAGACATGTAGAATTGATATGTTGGCATCAAAATTTGAGAAATTAAAGATGGAGGAGAATGAAACAATTGAAGAGTTTAGTAGCAAGATAAGCAACATAGCAAGTGAAGCTCAGGTATTGGAAAAGAAATATAATGATAAAAAACTTGTAAAAAAGTTTCTCCAAAGTATTATTCCAAAGTTTGAAAGCAAGAAGAAGACCATGCAAACTGCCTTGAACACAGATCAGTTGGATTTCGATGAGTTGGTTGGTCATTTTCAAGCTTATGAATGGAAATAAACCCACACAAGGAACAAAAATCAAAGGAATTAGCATTCATGCCCGAAGAAAGGAAAGAAATCCATGAACTAAAGGAAGTTGTGAACAAGTTGGTTAAACCAATTGAAGAATGGAACCTATCTGGAAATATTGAAGACAGAGGTATGAAACATATGAAAAAGGATAATCGAAGATGTTATGTTTGTCAAGGTGACATATGAAAAAGGATAATCGAAGATGTTATGTTTGTCAAGGTGTTGGTCACTTGAAGGCTACATGTACATATGAAAAAGGATAATCGAAGATGTTATGTTTGTCAAGGTGTTGGTCACTTGAAGGCTACATGTCCTACAATAAAAAAGAAATAAGAGAAAAAAATGTGGTGTCTGTAAAGGGTTTGGGCACATAAACTCAGCGTGTTCTAACAACCATCAGAAGTCATGTAATGACAACATAGAGAGTGAATCAAATAATAGTGATGATGATATTAGGACCGGGTTTGTTGCTTTTCCTATGATTATTGAAGAGACTGATAGTGATTCAGATGATGAGGCAACTCAGCCTGTTATCACAAAAGCTGGATGTGATAACATGAGTATGGAGAAGTTATATGAAAGTTAGGTAAAGTTAGGAAATGAGAAGATTGAACTGTTCAAGCAGAAGATAGAATTAGAAGAACAGTTGGATTCATTAGAAACTCAACTAAAGAAGGAAAAAGAGAAGAATGGTCGAAAAGGCATAAGGATCTTGAAGAAAGAGCAAATCAATGATCAAAATCTATTGGAGCTGAATACCAAGTTGGTTCAGGAGCTTCGATCTCAGCAAGAGAAGATAAAGAATTGGGAGATCGAGCTTTCGGAAACGATGAAGAATGTTCAGATGCTGAATAGTGGGACAAAGGAACTCAACAAAATTCTGGATAATGGAAGAGTGTCAAAGAACTCATATGGTCTTGGATATAATGGGGTGACTAATTATGGTCTTGGATATAATGGGGTGACTAATACCAAGGAAACCATATTTGCGGCTGGATCTATTAGTCATACGGATGAGATGAAGTCTGTGAAGCCGCAAAAGAATCTGAAGAATAATGTTGTGGTAATTTAGTAAAACACAGTGAGAAATGTTGAAAAGAGTTATGATGGTCAAAAAGATCTCACAAGGTTTGTTACCCTTGTGGCAAGTATGGTCATATAATGAGGAGATGCTATTACTTCAAAAGATGGGTGCAGATGTTGATACATCAAGGATGTGGGTACAAAAACAAGGATAAGAAAAATCAAGTTTGGATACCTAAAGCCAAATTGTATAAGAAGACTAAGCTGCCAAAGCCGACAAAAGAACCTGATCTAGTTGGACATGTAGCTCTCATGGCAGGAAAAAATCTGTCAAAAAGGAGATGGTATTTTGACAGTAGGGCATCACGACATATGACTGAGAATCTAGCTCTACTTGATGATTATGCTGAAATAGAAGAGAGTAAAGTTACTTTTTGGTGGAGGAGCATCAAAAATTATAAAAGGCAAAGGAAGATTATCAAATCTAGATTTGAGGAATGTCTTTTATGTTCAAGGTCTTAAAGTAAATCTGATCAGTGTTAGTCAACTTAGTGATGAAGGATACACAGTCTCTTTCGATGAAAAAAATTGTAGAGTTCGTGACAACAATGACAAGACTATCATGACAGGAGTAAGAGCTGATAAGAATTGCTATATGTGGAAACCAGTGGACGTCTGTTCAAAGCTGAGAAGAATGAGATGATTTTTGACTGTATTTGAACTTCCAAACCGAATAAGATATGACGGCATAGTCACAGGGGGAGAATTGAACTGTGCCAACAATACAAAGTCTATGGTAACAAG
Source organism: Physaria fendleri (assembly GCA_036630335.1). Lineage (NCBI taxonomy): Eukaryota > Viridiplantae > Streptophyta > Magnoliopsida > Brassicales > Brassicaceae > Physaria > Physaria fendleri. The sequence continues at coordinate 28,549,056 of CM071717.1, forward strand.
TGTTTGAAGGCCGAAGTTTGCAGTGCTTTTTGGAAGATCAAATTTAGCCAAAAGGGGAGATTAAAAGAACAAGTTTCTGTGGATAAGAAGTAATAAAAGATTCCTTGGATAAAAATATAAAAGCATGAAGATAAGGATCAAAGAAGTTATAGAAGAATAAAAGAAGAATTCAAAGGTCCTTGACAAAAAAAAAAAAAAAAAAAAAAAAAAAAAAAAAAAAAAAAAAAAAAAAAAAAAGAAAAGAAGAATTCAAAGGTTGTTAGGAGATAGATTTAAAAAGATTTTCTAGTTCCTAATATCTTGGGATTGTGATGGATATCACAACAAGATTGGAGTTGGCAGTTAGAGGATCTCTATTAGTATAAATAGGTGACCAAGAGAGCTGTGGAGACTCATCACGAAAAAAGGCAACAGAGAGATGGCAATCACAAGCTAGAGAGGTTACAGCGAGAAACTTCTGAGTGGGTTCTTAGAGAATTGTCTTGTGTAATAGATTAGTTTTTGAGATCTTTTGAGAGAATACTTAGGATGTTGAATAATAGTTTGTATTAAGATTTTACAAAGCTATATTCAATAAAGGGTATTCGTCTGTGGAAACAAGTATCTATCTCTTATAACAGGTCCGTCTGTTTTTTCACATACATACTGATTATAGAGAGTGGTTGAATTGAATTGCTCCTTTAAAACGGTTAAACCCTAATATCTAAAAGTTGTACTAATGATTTTACTAAACTCTCTGTCAAACCCTTGAAACTTTCAAAATAATTGTTATTAATTATCCCTATTCTAAGTTTGGGAAGATTTCAAAACCACTTACGGACTTGTCTTTGATCCTATTATCGGATATTGATATGCTGATATTTTGACCATTTTCTAACTTGTTTTCCGGTGTTCCCAGGATGTTTTTGTTTTTATTTTGTTTATTTATCAGGACTTTTAATCCAGAAATGAAGAAAGAGATCCAATAATTCGAAAATGAAGAAAAGACAAGAAATCAGCTCTTAAAGGACAAATGATGCATTTGGAGGCTTTAACTGCACCAGATTTAACCAAGACTTAGAGATTTCTGAAGATCCAAGACGACCGAAGACCCGTTCGGCCGGGCCGTGTTAGATTTTGAAGACAAAGTCAGATTCGCTCGGGCCCTGTTGATTCGCTCGGGCGATTCATTTAGGGTTTTCGTCAGATTACTTGAGTCGCACGCAAGAGAAAAAGATGAAAGCTTCCAGAAGCCACGAGAGCCCGACCGAATCCACCTAGATTCGCTCGGGCTTGACTAATTCAAGATAGAATCGAGCTAGGTCTAGGGCGCAGCCGCCTCCTCAAAGTGGATAAGCACAGAAGGATCCAGAAGCGAATCAAAAATAGGATATGCTAGGAGCGCCCGAGCGAATTCACTTTGATTCGCTCGGGCACTAGAGAATATTATAAGGATCTCAAATTTCTCCTCTCCACTATAAATAGAAGCTCCATGAATCCTTTGTAATCATTAAGTTTTCGACGAAATAAAAGTTCTAATAAAAGTTTAGTTTCTGTTAAGTTTTAGGTTCCCTCAAGGGATTAAGAAGATGCTTATTCTTAGGATTTCAATCCCTATGAGTGAGTAGTCCTCCTAGTTGAGGTATTAGGGTTTGTCCCTAAGGGTTTAAAACCCTAGATCTGTAGATCTGTCGCAAAGAGATGAGATAATGCCTTCAAGGGTTCGAATCCCTAGAGGTAGTAGATTGATCACGGGATCATCTAAGAAAGTCTTCATCATGTGTTGACTAATGCTTAAGGGTTTTTAGCTAACTACCCTTATGATCCTAGGCTAAACCTTGACTCTTAGCGGAGCGCTGTTTACCTGAACATGGTAGTGATGAACAACTGAACTTTAGCGACGAAAGTGATGTTCAAAAAGGTTGTGAACATATCAGTCCCGAGCGAATTAATGCTCCCTAGGAGGGTGGTCAGACACCATGGCGGTGTGCCGGGAGGCTCTGACCTCGCAATATATGGGGTATGACAGCTATGACCGAACACCACGCCGTAGTCAATATTCGTGACTGAGTTCTTGACAATAACCTAATCAGCATCTGAATAGTCCACCGATCCTCGATCTAGAGTCCCTTGGATAAATTCCTGATATCTCAGCCTTTTTGTTTTTTTTTATTATTCTTTTATGCAAACAACCTCCCAACAACAACAAACCCCCTTTCCTTTAGGATCTTAGATAAGTTTAGGTTTTAGAATCCAAGAAGTAACCTCGTTCTCTGAGGATCGATCCCGATCTGTACTACAAGTGACTTAACCGTGCACTTGCGGTATTGACTGGGTTAAACTCTCAAGGGATTTTCTTGGGTGGAACTCAAGTGTGTTCTAGGGTTTCACGAACCCGAGGCCGAGCGAATTCACTTTGCTTCGATCGGGCCCATCTCAGACGCACCAGATACCCGGCTGCAACATCCCAGTTATCACTACATTCAAAACCTAGCCAATTAGACAAAGTATCATAGCATGTTTACAGTGGGTAGCTAGTTGTAGATATCACTCCTACACGCTTCATCGATGCTTCCATACTTTTGGAGTTAAGGATTGGTGAATTAGTCCGGGAAATGCTTAAGCAGATGAAGATTGGCACACTTCCTTTCACACCTCACACGCTCTATCCAGATCTCGTGCACTAGTTCCTAGCGCATGTTGAGGTTGTTTATTTCGGTTCCCTAGCCTATGATAGCTATCTGTTCTACTTCTGTGGCGGTAGGTGATATGATATCTTGATGACCGGCTTGTGTTACCTCTACGTATTCGAGGCTAACTTTCATAAGTGCGTCTTTGGCCTTGATGTCATCTCGAGACCCACCCCTTTCTGGCAGAGTATCACCCATGGCGACAACCCTTGTGCGCTTTTGATACATTCACAGATTCGCAGCCTCGCCTTACGCATGGTATCACTAATACTGGAACACACGATGTATGCCTATTATTCTCTTTGATGTGGATGCAAAAAATTGATCTACTTGTTACTTAAAAGTCTACTGAGATTTTCTCTATTTGCATTCATGAACATCGCGTATAAACCCACTATGGCGTGGGTACCACCCAATCTAGGAGCTATCTTTGTTGAGGTTCTTGCCTCAAAGCGGTTTAGAGCCCTCGCAATCTAGGAGCTATCTTTGTTGAGGTTCTTGCCTCAAAGCGGTTTAGAGCCCTCGGTCCTAGCCGTACCGAGTGGATCGAATATGTTGGAAGCCTTATCACGCTGCTCTTCCGTTTTCATGGCATAAACTTGACTTCAACATATGTGGATGGCATGATCTTTTACCTCGACCGCGTTTAACTCGATCACATCAACATTTACCATCGAGGTGTTTACCAGTTTATAGATGTCGATGGTCTCGTTTCCTACTATCGTCTCCCCCAGCCTTCATTGATTGACATGACTACCTAGGAATCCTTCTACTTTTTTCCAAGGGAAACCCTCCAATACCGCTAGCTCTGGGCATAAAAGCTGAACCCCGAATCGACACCAAACCAAAAAATTTGGGTCGGTTCGGGTTTGGTTCCTACAAAATAACCAAACGGGACCTAACATTATATGTTTTTGGGTTGGGTTCGGTTCGGTTCGGTACAGAACCGAAATACTTTATGTACTTTGAGTGCTCATATAATACCTTATAATATATGATAATATATATATATATATATATATATATATATATATCTCATTACCTTATAATATATATATATATATATATATATATATATATCTCATTACCTTATAGCATAAAATACATAATAATTATACTTTTACCTTTTCAAATTTTGAGAATAGAGTCTTTTGATTCCCCATCGACCATTGTTTTTTTCTTTATCTACTTAACTTGTGATATCCGTATAATTCAATCTGAAAACTTGTTCAATATCTCCTGCTACTTCGAAGAATCGATCTATGTAAAAATTCAAATTTCGTTTCGTTTAGTTATGTTGTCGATTGTGTCTGTTTTGATTGGTTACTCCATTACTATTTCGAATCAATTGGTTTCTTGTTTTCGATTTTGAGATGTGTTAGATTAGTGTTTTGATTCTGATTTCAATACTGTTTTTATTCTGTTTTGAATCCATTTTGCATTGAGTATTTCCAATTTAGGGTTTATGTTGTAATTGCATCAGATTAGCGTATATGTTTCGATTGGAATCCATCTTTTATATTAGGGTTCAATGTTGAGCTGAATTTGAATTGGGATTCTATTTCTAAAACTCTTTGTTGGTTTGATTGTATACACATTTGTGTTTGATTTTTTAAAAATAAGTTGATTCAATTCCACTTATAACAGATTTTCAGATTGTTGTCAGAATTGCAGTAGGCGAAATGGCTTCCTAATGCTAACAATCTGCTTTCAAGACATCCAGACTGGGTTTCGAACCCCAGACCTTGCCTTGTGGTAAGTAATAATATGTGTAGTAAAGCCACTAGGCTATCGAACAAAAAAAAAAAAAACAGATTGTCAGATTGGTCTATGGTCAAATTGGTAACACAAAATTAAGCTAATTTAACACAACTTTAATTGACTTTCTGGTTTTATCGTGGCCCACTTTCTCACCATCTGAACTGCTACTCATGCTGCTATTTTTGATGTTCCTAGAACTATTTGTGTTTCTGTAAGGAACCAAAAATATAATTAAGTAAAACAGCTGGCAGTGATTCAATTGAATTACCATAAACTAATATCTAGACTTGCACCGAGGTTGTTGTGCTTTCTTTCTTAATAGCTAGATGTAAATACTATGATGTAGTTACATAGAAGTGAATTTTTAATATTGTGTTGTGTATGTCTTTTGTTATACGTTTATAGATTTCTTCTTCTTTCTTTTCATATGTTTAGCTAGTTACTAATTTTTGATATGTTTATATACTTTTTCTGTTTTTTTGTTTCATGTTATGATAAAAAAATTTATATTCTAATTGTATTGTAGATGGATTCTTCAGTGCAAATGATGTTGAGGTGGAAAAGCTTAATGAAAATGAAGCAAATAAACATGAGTCTGCTACTATTCAAAGAAAAAACAAAAGGAAACCAACAAATAAAAATATAGATGATCAGCTAGAGAAGAGTTAAAAACTGCTTAAAACAAGGTCAGATGTGTGGAGTCATTTCACAAGACTAGAAGGAAATAAAGACAAATGCAAATTTCATCATTGTGGAAATACATATGACTGTCTGATAACTTCAAGGACTTCCAATCTCCCGAAAAACACTTGAACACACTACTAGTAAGGGTTATTATGGCTATTTTTTCGTCACAATAAGTATAATTTCGTAACAATAAGATCATTCGTGACAAAATTGTGACGATATGAAAACGATTGCAATAAAGTCGTCACAAGTTCTATTTTGTAACAAAAACGTAACAAGGTAGTGACGTATATATGTAGTAGCTATTTTGTCATATTTTGTGACGATATATTAAAATAACTAAAGGAATTAAACCCCTTACCTCAAGTTCCATTCACAAGCACATAACCACTACACCATATCAACATTTTGGTAACCTTTTCATTTAACATTAATATAATTTCTTATGTTATTCCGACTACATTTCCATTAAAATGTTCAAGTTAAAAGCAATCTAAATTCCCACAAAATTCCAATAAAAAAATTTGAACAAATTTCCACCAAATTATAACCAAAATTCCGACTAAATTTAGTTAGTGACTAATGTTTAGTCACAAAAAAAGTCAGAAATAGTGACAACTGAATACGTCAAAAATTTGTAACAAATTTGTGACAATATATTTGGTCACAAAATTGTCATAGTTTGTTACGTAAGCAAATTTTGTCTCTATTATGTCATAAATAGCTATAAATTTTGTTACGCATATTTTACGTCAAAAGTTTGTGACGAAATAGGTAAAAATTTGTGACAGAAAAAATCAGTCACTTTTTCTGTCTAAAATGTCACAGATTTGTGACGAAAATATACATAACAAAATTTCGTCACAATAACTCATTTTCTAGTAATGACTGCTGCAAACAATATAAGGTGTGGGTAAAGAGTGATGAATATATAGGTGATAGCTAAGGCTGAAGAAGGTGTTGGTTTGAAATCTGCAAAGATTTCAGAAGAAGTTAGAGCTGCAACTAATAAGATGATTGTCTTAGGAGAGTACGTTGCCATTCAATTTCATTGAGAGTATAGCTTTCAAGTATAGAATTCATTGCTTTCAGTAAAATTATTAAGTGTTATGTATATGCTCTGAGTTTCTTACTTTATTGCTTTTAGATTTTTTTTATAGCGAGGTGAATTTCTACAAACCACATTCCCGCAGAACCGCAACAAGAGACATAGTGAAGTTATATGTGGAGAAAAAAGATGCAATGAAGAAATGGTTTAATAATAATAAGCATAGTGTTTCTCTAACAACAGACATTTGGGTTGCCCATGTAACTAATGCTAGTTATATGGTGATCATTTCTCACTTCATTGACAGCTCATGGCGCTTTAAGAAGATGATTATTGGGTTTAAGTATGAGGAAGACCATACAGGAATACAATTCAATCTATTTTGAGTGAGGTTTTGGGTGAATGGGGAATAGACAATCTGTTTAGTGTTTATAGTGATAGTTGACAACGCAATAGCAAATACTTTGGCTCTTACAAGATTTCAGGAATTCAAAACTCTTGGTGAAGATGCTTTGGTTTTTAAAAGGAGATTATATGCATGTGAGGTATGCTGCACACATTCTTAATCTGGTTGTTAAAGATGGTTTGTTAGATGTGTCTGCGAATGTGGAAGCTATTAGGAATAGAGTTCGATATGTTGCAACATGTGGTAAAAGGATGAAAGCATTTAGGAGTCGAGTTGAAACAGGAAAATTTACGATATGAAACTTAGTTATGGATGTTGAAACTCGCTGGAACTTAAAATTTACGATGCTATCAAGTGTTATAAACTATAAAAATGGTTTTTTTAGAATGGAGGCTGAAGACAAGTTATACAATGCTTATTTCTTTAAAATGAAGGATGGGAAAAGGAGATTGCGCAGTCTTTGAAAGCTTATTTTGATGTCATTGATAGGTTAGTAAAATCTCTTAATGTGTTTTGACGAGTGGCAAAGGAACTGACTTCTTAAATTTTTTTTTAGGTTAGTAAAATTCTTACATATATGTTATGATGCAACTAAGGCTCTTTCAGCATCAATCTGTGTGGCTGCTCATAAATTTTTTGGGTAGATTGTTAGTATTGATATGTCTTTGAGGCTTTTGGATAATAGTTTAGATAAGAACTAAGAGTAAAGGTAGTTGCAATGAAAGAGAAGTTTGAAAAATATTGGGAAGAAATTAGTGGAATGAATAAGCTTCTGATCATTGCTAATGTCCATGATCTGCGTAATAAGCTTCATTATGCTCAGCTTTGCTTTGAGGAACAATATGGAAAAGATAACATTGAAGGTATATCAATGTATAACTCTATAATTAGGCTTTTGACTAATCTTTTTAAAGAGTATAGTAGGTGGACCCAAAAAGCCAGTAAAGAGACATCATCTCAGGGAGTTACAACAACATCATCGTAAAGAGACATCATCTCAGGGAGTTACAACAACATCATCTCAAGGACATGATCAGTTTGGTGTTGATGAATACACTAGTGAACCAGGATTTATGAACATGGATTCTCTTTTTGATGAAACGGTTCAAGAGGAAGGTTTGCAAGATGAAGGGGATGAGTTAGAGATATATTTGAAGGATAAATTAGAAAAAAAAAGTCAAGACTACCTAGTATTGAGTTCGACATTTTATTTTGGTGGAAGTGTAACCAATTCAAATACTCGGTGCTAGCTGCAACAATAATGTGCTTGCAACGCAAGTTTCTTCTGTGGCTTCTGAATCTGCATTCAACACCAGTGACGAGTTTTGGTCCCATCTAGAAGTTGTTTAACTCATTATACGTTAGAGACTTTAATGTGCACTGAACAATGGTTGTAGTGTGAGATTAAGTTGGATGATAAAGGTTTTGTCAGAAACAAAGAAATATTTGAAGACATTGAACAACAAGATGACCTTGAGATAGGTTAGTAAAGTTTTTGTGACTTCTCTATAATTTTTTATTATGACATTCTTATTGGTTTGTTGATGTGTTTGTGTTTCCAGAATTTGAAATAAAATTGATACAAGAAAAATGACGAACATGTAAGTAATATGATGGTAGATTTAGATTATTCATATATGTATATTTTGATTATTTGTATATGTGTATTTCTTGTTTTTCGTTATTGTTATTAATCTTGCTTTCTTTAGTCTATTAGCTCACCAAAACAGGTCGAACTTTTGATTGATTCCAATTTGTGGATATCTGATAGAGGATTTATTAATAGCTGGTAATTGCAACTTTTGAATGATTTCAATTATCTGAGATGTAACTGTATTTAAATTGGGATTTTATTTCTATGAAAGTCAAAGCTTTTATGAATATGTTTTTGATGTGTTGTGGTTGTTGTGGTGAGTGTTATTGCCTCATTAGTATACGTATATTGTTTATTACTGATCTGATTCACTAGTCTAATACTTAGCACAATTTAACGAATTTTCCTAACAATATTTAACAAAAACTAGCAAATAACGCAACACATTTTTTTCAAGTCTTCTAATCTTAGTAAAACCAGCAAAAATGTCAACAACAATAATCCGAACTGAACCAAATAAAAACACCAAAAGAAACGCATAACTAATCATCTAAACAAAAACTAAAAAAAAAAAACAAAACACCAAGAGTGCCAAATCGCTACACAAAAAACTCCATGTCTAGATCGATTCTTCTCTCCAACCGTGATCCCACGTACTAGCTCAAACTACCTTTCCATTCCCTTTATCTACATCAAAAAAGTGATGCAATCAATATTTGATAAATATTGAGTGAGACGATCAACCCGCCTCACAGTTATACACACAAGATATCGAGAAAATCAACAAAAATGAGCATGACAGAACACTTACCATCAAAGGATCTATGCAATCAATCAATCACTCAAAGGAAAAAAAAAACAATCTGATCAGTATCACACATCAAACACGCAATTATATCATACCCCGATAACCTAGATAAGCTATGGTACTGCATCACCTTTGCCTATAACGAATTTACCGAAAACAAGTCGATTTCTCTCTTCTCTCAGCCAAAAATCACCTCTCTTCCTCTCAAACTCGACGCCAACAATATATACAAAAAAAAAAAACTCTAGGATTTTTTTCTAATTAAACCTATTTATATTTTACTCTCAACCAATCAGAACACACATAACTCTTTACTAAAATAGCACTAAAATTAGCCACAAAACACACAATATTATTTAATAAAAATCGACCTTATCCCCTCCCAAATTAGAAAATGAAGACTCTAACACACCTAGAGACCTCCCAAACACTTCAAAAATTCGAACTCAACCAAAGACTCTACTTCCACTAGAGGCTTCACTTAGAACAGAAACTATCGCCCTCAAAGATTGGGTCAGAAAACGACATCTTACCGTTCAGTTCTAATCTTAACCATTGAAAAGCAAGTCCTAAATGTTCAGAAGCTATCCTCAAAAGATGAGTACGATCTGACCACAGATGAACTCCGGATCTAACTTTGCCGGATCTAACTTTGAGTCCATGTTGTTCCAGATTCGCGACTGCAACAGCGTGTCTCCAGTAAAATAAGCATAACTCTTAAAATAATAATCCAAAACCAACTCTGCAATTGGGACATTTAGATCTAAGGCTTACCTACAATCTCCCCAAAATCCAGCCTTTTTGGAGTCGATTTGCTACAACATAATCAACTTCTACTCACAACCCAACTTACTCGATACACATCACTAGATACCAGAAAAACCCGACCCCCAAAGGATCCCCACCATTACCACAATGGCGTCACAACCATTACCACAATGGTCCTTAAAAACACGCAACACACTCTGCTCAAACTCCACACAACAGCCAAATGCTCGTACTCCCCAACTCAAGCGCGTATCACTTTCCGAAGTCGCGAATTCCTTCAAGTGATACTCTCCAATTGAATCCCCAAGATTCATGAGTCAAACGGACCTGCAGATGCTTAAAGAATACTCAAGACACACAGGCTATGCGCATTAGAGGATACCACATCCCAACGGCCAACACATACCCAATGGAGGAATCAAACCCCCGGGTACCACACACATTTCCGATGGAGAAAATCACATCTCTGGGATACCACACATCCGAGTTTGAGCGAGCCAGTAAGATCCCTATACGCGAAAATCTTACCAAAAACATCCTAGGACCCAACAATAAGCATTAACGATACTACTTAATCGATTCATACTCAGCACACACGCAAGACAATTCAACACACTCACACACAATCAAAAAAGAAAACAGTATTTCTAACCCGAATCATACACGAATTGTCTTATACTCAAGCACGAAACACATAACTAGACTTACTATAGAAGACGGACGTTACACACACAAATACCATTCAACACACAACAAAAATAAATATTCCCTTTATTCCTTCCCAAAAACCCAGATTGTCCTACACTAAAAAATGGAAAACACATCCTAAGCTTAATCTGGAAGACGGATGTTACAAGATACAACCCCAAAAATAAAACATTTCCTTTAGAAAATTACAACTAATATCCCTTCAAATGTTGATGAGCTCCATTGTGAATATATCTTACAATCTCCACTATGTCTACGTTGTTGTCAATTCGGAAAATCACTTCAGCATATTTTCTTCTTATGTCCTTATGCTGGATTAACATGGCTCGCTTTCGATTCTCATTTCATGTGATAGAAGACACAACGCTGACATCGAATCCAAACTACACTATTTATGCGACTTCAACAAAAAACCAAGCATATAAGAACTACAACAATTCTCCGTATGGATCCTATGTCGATTATAAAAAAAAGAAATACTCTTTTCCAGCATCAAAATTCAATTCCTTTGTTACAAACTTTGAAACTCGCACGTGAGGATGAAAGAGAATGACACAATGCAGGTCGAGATTTATTTAACCATTGTCCGTTAGTCAGTAACTATGAACAATTCTAAGACACATCATAACCATTGGATTGAACCCAACACTAGCTGGAAAAAAAAACAATACAATTATAGCGGCATATAGAACTCTTTGATAGGTAGCCGTGTTGGATGGATTATCCTCGATGATACTCCTAATTTTTTTAAGGCGGGGCAAGCAATGAATTACAAACCCAATTCAGCCTTAGAAACATATTGTCAAGCACTCATTATGGCAATGCAATATTGTTGGAGGCAGGGTTATTGCAAAATCATATTTGGAAGTGATCATCAACTACTTCAAAGGTTATTGCAAGATCATATTTGAAAGTGATCATCAACTACTTCATGCTATTATCTATTGAAAATAACAACATTTTGGCATAGATTTGAGATATTAAATCAAAGATAGAAAAAATTTGATGAGATCTCTGTTATTGTAACAAGAAAGAAAAAAGAATAAAACTGCGAACATTTCAGGTTCTTCATTTACTCAACAATTTATTTCATTTCAAGCTTACTCTTTTATACCATATATAATTATAGATTTGTTAAATGTAGATTTCTCAATAAAGCAGAGGTACTCCTTTATTAGTTCAAATAAAGCATTCGTGTTGGGTCCCTAATTATAGAGAGTCTCTAAAGAAGAAAAATTGTTTAGTTAATATGAGAAAGAAGTTTCTCAAAACTAAATTGATTAGGTCTTACTTACGATTAATGATGTTACCGGATAAGTCGAACGGCTTAGTCATATTATTAATTGAAAGAGACACCTTGATTATAAAATTTTGATTAATGACTTTGCCGGAAAAAAAAAACAAACAAAGTTATATTTAAAAACTAGATTAAGTTATTGATTGTTTTTGGATTTTTTTGTTATGTTTTATAAAAAAATTATATTATTTTTTATATATATGTAGCGAAAGGCCCGAACTTTGTTTCGTATTAGGCTTTGAATCAGGCCGGACCGACTCTGCATTCGAGTCATTGACACCAAAAAAAAAAAAAACTATTTTGGACCGACTCTGCATTCGAGTCATTGACACCAAAAAAAAAAAAAACTATTTTGAGTAAAAAAAAGTACTCTTTTATTAAAAAGTCACATTAGGAAACGAACATACCATCACGTGACACATAGACTTTGACGGTCAAAATAAGGGAATCCCTATCATTCGCAGTCACGTTCACAAAGCCAATCAACAGCGTTTATAACGGATTCCAGACTTTATTACGGGTTTATGACTTCCAGCGATTTTGTTCCTTAAACCATTATTTGAACAAAGATTCCATGCACGCGGGACCACGTACGCCTCGTAGAGTCTTGCAATTACTACCGTTTGATGAAAAACTGCAATCTATCTAACAGTGGTTTTTGCAAGTGTAATAAAAATTGTCATTTCATAATATTTGGAAAGTGGCTGAACATAAACATGTGCATGCTTATCTGTATCTTGCAGCCTTCATGTGGATTTCATAATATCCTATCTACACTTTCTTTATATATAAGAAAAATAATATAAGCTACGTTAGTAAAGTTGTTTCACCAAAACGACCTCCATTCTTCTCTTTCTCCATAAAATTCTGTTCATTTGAGTTGTTTTTTTAACCATCGGCGGACGGCGGACCTCAGGACCAAGTTAGGGTGTTCATATGAACACCTCTAAAATATAATTTCCTTAAATTTTGTACAGTAATTATTATCATATCTAGTCTAGTGGGTAATGATGTACACCCATTTATCAGATATCTTGGGTTCCACCACCCCGAACGCACATTTAGAATATTTTGCACACCTCAAAATAATATCCTGGGTCGTTCTTACTAGTAACTAAAGTAATTTCGTTCTATTCCATATTTGTTTTCTTTAATTTATGTATTATGTTCGATATTCTAAATTACCCAAAACTAATTATCCCTGTATAGGCCATATCATGTGTTTAAAAAAAAAAAAAAAAAAAAAAAAAAAAATTCCTTTGAGCTCCAAGCTGGATATGGTATTGGATAACAGAAGGCGAAGGCATCATAGACAAGATCTTTATAATATCATTGAAGATGAAATCACTAAGCTTCAAGCTCGACGAGCACACTTGGGAGGGGCGGAAGATGTACATTTGTGGCGGACGG
>CM071717.1:28562339-28572652 GCA_036630335.1 Physaria fendleri
TTCATCCATTGGCTAGTCTGTTTGCAGCGCCTTCCTACGTTGGATATGCTGCGTATTTGGAACTCATCGGTTAATGCTACTTGTGTCCTTTGTCAGGCGATGGGGGAGTCTCATTCCCATCTCTTCTTTTCTTGTAGTTATGTGGCTCAGGTATAGGGAAGGTTGACAAGAGGGTTGCTTGGACGGTCTTACTCTACGGATTGGGATGCTCTTGTGCGTTATAAATCTCGGGTCTCCTTATCTTTTCTTCATCGGTTTTTAATTCGCTGTGTTTTGCAAGTATCGGTGTATATGATTTGGATGGAGCGGAATAACAGGATACATGGTTCTCAGGAGATGTCTTCAGAGAGGTTGGCAAAAATGAAAAAAAAAAAAAAAAAAAAAAAAAAAAAATCAAAAAATCAAAGACAAGAGGGCTGCTTGGACGGCCTTACTCAACGGATTGGGAAGCTCTTGTGCGTTATCAGTCTCGGGTCTCCTTATCTTTTCTTCATCGGTTTTTGATTCGCTGTGTTTTGCAAGTATCGGTGTATATGGGTTTGGATGGAGCGGAATAACAGGTTACATGGTTCTCAGGAGATGTCTTCAGAGAGGTTGGCTAAAATGATCAGACGTTTGGTTATTAACAGATTAGCATCAATTGATCAGATGGGGGATGTGCGATATCGTGGAAGATTACAAGTATGGCTGTCATTTAATTAATTGTTAGTTCTTTAGGACAAGCAAAATAAGCTTTCTATAGTTTTGTTCTCAACATTGTTTGGATACAGTCTTTTGGTGAAATATAGTTTAACATTCATCCAAAAAAAAAAATTATATATCAAACACATCTTGATTTTAAATGGTTAATTAGATATTTAGACTAGTGGGTGTAGGTCAGATAGTAACCACATCTCACTCCTGACTTATAGGTCGGGGGTTCGAGACACATAAGTGTCAAAACACCAAATAAATTTGGAGTTGCAATAGGCATTTTGGCAGCTATCTATATGTCAATAAACGTCAATCGACATATCGTTAATTTCGAGATCCAAAGGGACTCTTACAACTTGTGTTATATCACATTAAGGGTTAAATGTTACAGAAATAGATTAAGATCAAATATTTCACATATTCATTGCAAACCTTTTTTAAAAAAATAAGTTATGGCCAGAAATTGAGCTTTATATGAAAGGGATGCGTGACCCAAAGTACTCACTTTTTCCATGGGGTAAAATCAAACATAAGAGGAGAGGAACCGAATAATTTACCTAGCATGAGCTTATGGGACTGAAGAATAACTACATCTAATCAAAACTAAAAGAAGCTGCTACATGGCGACAATCTTAGTATGGTGGATTATTTGTTACTGATAAAGAGTATCTCAACCAGAATAAAAAACCTTCAATTCCAGTAGTGTTGACTACATTAAAGAATGATCAATCGACTCTGGATTGAAAAGAGAAGACCGTAAAGACACCCAAACCTCGTATAAACCAAAAATCAACATGATCCTTCTAGTAGTCCACCAAGTAGAGAAGAAAGGGTGGTTAAGGTGATCCAGAAGGCCACTACAATGAAGAGAATGCACAAACTCTACACTATATCCTATCATAGAGGTCAATACCTAGGAGGCAGACATGTTTTTCACATGCAATTTTTGTTGAAAATCCATCTCAATTGTATCATCTTATCTGATTCATTAGCATGAGAATGGTTGGCCATAATCTGTCCAAAATTTATCTTCAGAATCTGAACGTGGATCAAGGATTCTACCATCGTCCCATACCTTATCTCCACTATCATCATCTCCATTTTTTATGTCCTCACGAGATTCAATGTAAAAACACTCATCAAATCTTTCCACTATTTTAATATTTATGAACAGACAACCTTCCACACTCAACTCATCAGCCATGTCTTCTCTCATCAAATCTTTCCACTATTTTAATATTTATGAACAGACAACCTTCCACACTCAACTCATCAGCCATGTCTTCTACTACCTCTTGCTTTTGCCCACAGTCACCATTGTCCTCTTCCACGAGCAGGGGACAGTCATCTCCTTCCAACCTTTCAACATCAGAATCGATTGCTCTTGTGGTTATGTCAGTTCTTCTACCTCAGTTTCTTTCGGCGATTCAATCTGTCCGAAATGTTAGCTTTTCCTTCGAATTGGTTGTGATGTTGCCTCGAATTAGTTTCTCTATTTTGAATTGGAAAATCTAGGGTTCATTATCTGTTTTTTAATTGGAGAAAAAATAATGAAAGTAAGGATGTCTCAAGGAGTCATTAATCGTGATTAAAAAAGAATTAATTGAAATAAACAGAACTGTTTATTGTTGATTAAATGAAATCTAATTTAACGTAGTCAAACAATAGTTGATAATTTGGGGAATTAACCTTGGTTTTTAGAAATTTGAGAAATAATTTGATCGATGATCTTTAGTAATTAGTGATACCCGACATAAATTTTGGTAATGTCTAAAAGTTGTGCGGTACGTTTTTATAACTTTCCACTAGTTTGATTAAAATAGTATAATTTAAGAAAACGGCTATAAAAAAACTAAAACGGCTAATGATTGGTAAACTAATCGACCATTTAGAATAAATAATTAAATAAATATCTTATTCGACCATTTAGAATAAATAATTAAATAAATATCTTATACTCTAATATGAAAATGTAGACAAAAAAAAAAAGACTCTAACATGAAAACAAAAAATGTATATACTTTCCACAATTACCGTTAATACTTGATACTAGTATTAATAAATATGGACAGATAATAGCAAGATTCATTTGACGGCTGTGATCGAAAAAAAAAAAGAAATTAGTACTACCAGACTTTATTAAAAAGAAAAGCTAAGACCATCTACATTCATGAGCCGGTTGTTAAACAAAAAAAATATAATATTTTAATAAAATTTAATTAGTTAATGAAATTAATATATTTATTGAAAAAATTTACCAATAATAATATGTCATCTGTCGAGATCAAGTTTGCAACCGATTGTTAAAATTCTTACTTAATAATCGGATGTATGCTTTCTCTTTCTTCTTTTATTTTTTTATTATATATTTTTTTTAAACATATAAAAACATTAATAAATGGGGATAATATTTAAAACATATCTGAGAAGGGCAAACCTGGAATCTTCTGAGGATGACAACCTGGCTTTTGTCTTAAAACTAGATTTGCTCTACAATTATAGTTATCTGGTTGTCTATTTTTTTCCAGTTATTCTATTTTAATCTTCATAACCAACAATTTTTTTTTAACATTTAACTTTTATAAATGATGAAGACGTAAAATATAGAAATATGTGATGAATTTCTCATTAGTGATTAACCTTTTTTAACCAACAATTTATTATCTGTGATGAATTTGTAGAATTATCCCACCCTACAATCTTTTAAGTATTGTATTTTTTTTATATATATATATATATACTAAGGTAAAGGAAGTTACATGAATATATTGAATATAGTTGTGTCTTGTATTTTCCGTTCTTCAAATTTCAGTCGGTCCGTGATGGTTGGTAGCTCCGTTGAGAGACTAGTTTCGTTCGAACCGTACGTTTGGTAGCTCCGCTGAGAGAGCATAGTTGCATTGTTGAAAATCTTGGAATATTGTTACTTTTATGTTACTGGTGTGACTCGAACCCTACTCCACCAACTGTCAGGGCGAGGTGTCGTACCAATTGAGCTGCACATGCTCGTCAACTGAACCATTGTATTTCTTTTGTTTTTTTTTTCCAGAAAGTTAAAAGACCCACAAAAAAAAATCAATAATACCCCAACCTTTCATACTCCATCTGTTTTCATACTCCCTCTGATCACATATAAGTGTCATTTTAACTAATTTCACACATATCAAGAAGATAGTTAGTTTAACATTATTATCATTATTAATTAAACATATTTTATTTCTTTTTTTGTATCCATGACTTATATTTATTGTGATGTACCGAATGAACTCTTAGAATTCTACCAAAGTCACAAATATTTATTATGTTTAGACTCCAATTTTCTAGTAATATAAGTACGGGAAAATAGTCATAAAAATAATGAACTTTGTAAAGTTTACCATTATAAGTACAAACTTATAGAATGAGCTAAATAATGCTATACTTTTGTTGACTAAGCCATTTTAAGTATCAAAAAAGTCAACTTTAACTGAATAATTTGATGCAGAGGTGAGAGGTATATCCACCTGCACTTGTAATGGGTAGATAAGCGATTTAATTTGTAATGGGTAGATAAGCGATTTAATCTTTGCTTATATAGCAATCCCAATTGTGGTAATAATCTCTTAGATATTGAAAAAGAATGATTGGCTAAGATCAAGTTCATCTTCGTTATGTGTTGAACTGCAGAGGAGTTAAAAAAAAAAAGCTTGCTGATTTTAGACTAAAAAAATGACTTGGTATCAATTGTGCGGAGAAGAAAAGACAANAGTTAACTTAACGTCAGTTATCTTTTAGTTAAAGTTAGACTTTTTGATACCTAAAATGGCTTAGTCAACAAAACTATAGCATTATTTAGGCTCATCTATAAGTTTGTTATAATGGTAAACTTTACAAAGTTCATTATTTTCCCGATAATCAATATACTAGTTAGCTAGTTTATTTATTTTTGTTTCCCAAATCAACTAATTTATGATTAGAGTTTTAGTTAAATCTGAAGTAAAAAACTCATATATGTGACTGTGATCAAATTATAGATAGCAGATTATTTGAATAAAGAAAAATGTTTCAGCTAAATTACTTTGATTTATACGGTTTAAGTTACCAATACCATAGTTTCGTTTGGTGTGATTTTGGGTTGAATCAATTCCATCTGGTTCTGGATTATGGGCTATTGGGCCTGGATTAATAAACCAACTTAGAACAATAACACGACCCGGAAGTCTATCCGGGTCCTTTACTCGCGAGTTTCTCTTCCTCTCCGTCTGAAGTTATCATCAAATCTACTTTCCCAAATTTCTCTAGCTCAAGTCTTCTTCTTCTTCTTCGTTTCAGCCATGGGAACCCTATCTCTCTCATCTTATCTCAGACCTTCCCTCGTTTCATCAAGACTCAATTCATCTTCATCTGCGTCTTCTTCTTCTTTCCCAAAACCTAACAATCTCTACCTCAAACCCACCAAACTCGTTTCAGCACCTCTCAGGAACACTTCTCCGTCGCCATTGAGATTCGCCAATGCTTCAATCGAGATGTCGCAGACACAGGAGTCGGCTATTCGCGGCGCGGAATCTGATGTTATGGGTCTTCTTCTTAGGGAACGAATCGTTTTCCTCGGTAGTAGTATCGATGATTTCGTTGCTGATGCTATC
Source organism: Physaria fendleri (assembly GCA_036630335.1). Lineage (NCBI taxonomy): Eukaryota > Viridiplantae > Streptophyta > Magnoliopsida > Brassicales > Brassicaceae > Physaria > Physaria fendleri. Next base: position 28,567,658 of record CM071717.1, read on the forward strand.
ATGAGTCAGTTGCTGCTTTTAGATGCTAAAGATCCTAAGAAAGATATCAAACTCTTTATCAATTCCCCTGGTGGTTCCCTCAGGTTTTCAATCCCTATTTCGTTCATTTGTTTTGGGTTTGTCCGTTAATGGCAAAAGTTTCAGCCTTTTGTAATTTTAGGTCAAATTTTAGTTGGCTTTTCAATTCATTTATTGACAAGTTACTAGTCTAATTTGAATTTGAAGTTGAAGTGTCTTCTCAGCTAATCTGCTGTGAGCAATCAGATAAATTTGCTATGTTCATAGTTAATCTTCAGTTCAAAGTTGAAGTGTCTTCTTAGCTACTTTGCTTAGAACAATCTGATAATTTTGTTAGGAAATTAAACTTTTCAGCTAAGTTCTTGATCAGTTGAAGTGTCTCCTCATCTAATTTGCTACGCGAAAGTTAGTATAATTGTTCCTCCTAATCTTAAGAGAGCTTGTAAGAGATGAAACTGTTCATTGAAGTCTTTATGTTAATGTAATTTACGGTTTCTTGTAAGTGCTTGTGCCACTTTTGATAGTTACTATCTTCTTAAGGATTACAGAGTGATACCAGTATTCTTGTTAAATTTTTTATATAATGTGTAATTGGGTTTAATCCTGCTTCAGATGATCTAATTTAATGTTCTTTTTTGTTTGGCTAGTGCAACCATGGCAATATATGACGTGGTTCAACTTGTGAGAGCTGATGTTTCGACGATTGCTCTTGGCATAGCTGCATCAACAGCTTCGATAATTCTTGGCGCAGGAACTAAAGGCAAGCGGTTTGCTATGCCCAACACAAGAATAATGATTCATCAACCACTTGGAGGTGCGAGCGGTCAAGCTATAGATGTTGAGATCCAAGCCAAAGAAGTTATGCATACAACCACTTGGAGGTGCGAGCGGTCAAGCTATAGATGTTGAGATCCAAGCCAAAGAAGTTATGCATAACAAGAACAATGTCACCAGCATTGTCGCAGGATGTACTGGCCGATCATTTGAGCAAGTCTTGAAAGATATTGATAGAGATCGGTACATGTCTCCGATTGAAGCAGTTGAGTATGGGTTAATAGATGGAGTTATTGATGGAGACAGCATTATTCCTCTGGAACCTGTCCCTGATAGGGTGAAGCCGAGAGTAAACTACGAGGAGATTAGCAAAGATCCAATGAAATTCTTGACTCCCGAGATACCTGATGACGAAATTTACTGAAGGCAAGGTCGTCTCGAACCAGGTGATTGATCATATTGACTACAATTAGGTTTTGGTTAATGGTTAGCCATGGATTCTTCATTGTTAAGGTTAGACTATTGTGATATCTAATAATGAGTAACCTGAGATTTCTCTCTTTTGTTCCAGGGATCTTTCAATTTGGTGATTTAGAAGAAAAAGCTCGAACTACTTCTTTTTACAGGGATCTTTCAATTTGGTGATTTAGAAGAAAAAGCTCGAACTACTTCTTTTTAGTCACTTTGTTTGTTTGTTTGTTTGAGCATAAAGACTTCAAAGAAGCTGTAGTAGATTTTCATTTATATACAATTTATCTTCAAGTATTCTATTGGCCCAAAGAAGTATCAGTTCTATCATTATTTAAGTATCCAAATTTAAGACCATGAACATTGATAAAATAAGCTATGTAAAAAAAAACATGAAGTTTTAACGTGCAATTGGATTATGTGACATGGGGAGTTTGAGAAGTAGCTTGGTTATTTTAGCAACAAAAAACTAATTTGATACCTAATTTGGCTATTATCATTTTATCATGTAATGCTTTATAGTATGCTTTGTATTCAATGTGGTTCAGTTTAGCATCTAAATTGGAATCAAAATCTGAATAGTCTTTAGTTACAATTTAAATGTTAGTGGCTATTCGTATCTTTTCCAACGAACTAGAAGAATATTCACTTCTTATAAAAATACAGGACCCGATATGTTAATACTCCAAACTCACTAAAACCTTTTAGTTTCCCTCTCAAAAACTCCCCGCTTTAGGGTTCAATCAATTCAATCCCTAATTCAATTTTCTCTATATTCAATTCGGTCGCATCAAAATCCTTATACGTTTTCTCTTTAAAATATGTTAATACTCCAAACTCACTAAAACCTTTTAGTTTCCCTCTCAAAAACTCCCCGCTTTAGGGTTCAATCAATTCAATCCCTAATTCAATTTTCTCTATATTCAATTCGGTCGCATCAAAATCCTTATACGTTTTCTCTTTAAAGAACACGAGATCTTTATTCAGGATTAACCCATTTTTTCTTCTTAAATCGAGTTTTCGTATTTTTTCCTCAGTACGAAATCAAGAGTTTTCAGAAACTATGGCGGTGAATCTGACAGCGGGAGCGATAACGAAGATGTTGAATGGTGAAGTGACGAGTGAGAAAGATATGATGCCGGTGCTTCAAGTGACGGAGTTGAAGGTGTTTAAACTTCAACAACCACAGCAAAATCAGGAACCAGGCCATGGTAGGTATAAGCTTTGGCTATCCGATGGGATCCACTCGCAACAAGGGATTCTTAATACTTCTTTGAACGTTCTCGCCCAGCAAGGCAATATTCAACTCGGGTCGATTTTGAGGCTCACTCATTATGTTTGCAATTTAGTCCAGAATCGAAGGTAATATTGAATCTATTCTCTAACCATAGATTCATATTTGGTGAGATAATCAAAAACCAAATTTTGTTCTGACTGATGACAGGATTGTTATTATTATGGAAGTGGAGATTATTGCGGAGAAATGCAGTATCATTGGAACTCCTGCTCAAAGCTCTATTGATTGTATTGATTATGGAAGTGGAGATTATTGCGGAGAAATGCAGTATCATTGGAACTCCTGCTCAAAGCTCTATTGGTCAACGTGGTGGAGCGGTTCCTGCAAATATACAGAACATTGGTGGTTTTGAGCAGCAACAAGCTAGGAGGAGTGAATCAAATGGTGTAAGATATGGTGTGTCGGCTAACTCACCTCAACCTGTAGTTGGTCATAACCATTCCGACTCTGGGAGATATGCTGCAGCTGTTAATTCACGTCAACCTCAAGTTGGTCAAAGATTTGGTACCGGTTCTGGTTTTCCCGAAACATCACCGACGAGACCTCAAGTTGTAGCTGCCAGTTCACCTCAACCTCAAGTTGGTCAAAGATTTGGTACTGGTTCTGGTTTTCCAGAAACATCACCTTCACGTCAACCTCAAGTTGGTCAAAGATTTGGTACCGGTTCTGGTTTTCCCGAAACATCACCGACGAGACCTCAAGTTGTAGCTGCCAGTTCACCTCAACCTCAAGTTGGTCAAAGATTTGGTACTGGTTCTGGTTTTCCAGAAACATCACCTTCCACTAGATCATATGGGAGCTCAAATGCAGGGTATGGGGGTTATAGGCAGGAACAACCTCGGGCTCCTGCAACAACTGGTTATTCCCGTCCAGTTCAGTCAGCTTATCAGCCCCAACCACCACCGACGTATGTTAACAGGGGTCCTGTGGCTAGGAACGAAGCTCCTCCAAGGATAATTCCGGTTGCTGCTCTTAATCCTTACCAGGGTCGGTGGACCATCAAGGTCAGGGTCACGAGTAAGGGAGAACTTAGACGTTTTAGTAATACACGTGGGGAAGGGAAGTTATTCAGTTTTGATCTCCTTGATGCTGATGGTGGAGAGATACGGGTGACTTGTTTTAATGACGTGGTTGATAAATTCTTTGATTTGATTGTAGTTGGTAATGTTTATCTGATTTCAAGGGGAACTTTGAAGCCTGCCCAGAAGAACTATAATCATCTTCCTAACGACTATGAAATACAGCTAGACAATGCATCATCGATACAGCAATGCTATGAGGATGATGCTAACATTCCACGCTATCAGTTTCATTTTCGTAACATATGTGCTATTGAAAATATGGAGAGCAACAGCATCACTGATCTCATTGGTATTGTTTCGTCCATCGCTCCGACAGGATCAATTATGCGCAAAGATGGAACAGAGGTACAGAAAAGGGCTCTTCAGTTAAAAGATATGTCAGGCCGAAGTGTTGAGGTAACTATGTGGGGTAGTTTCTGCAACACAGAAGGACAAAAATTGCAAAATCTTTGTGATTCTGGGGTATCTCCAGTTCTTGCTGTGAAGACAGGCAGGATCAGTGAATTCAATGGGAAGCAAGTGAGCACCATTGGATCAAGTCAACTTTTCATAGAACCAGATTTCCCTGAAGCCAGAGAATTAAAGGAGTGGTATGAGAGAGAGGGAAGGAATCTTCATTTTACTTCCATTTCTAGAGAATTTTCCGGTGTTGGCAGGCAAGACGTTCGCAAGGTAATTACTCAGATCAAGGACGAGAAGCTAGGGACCTCAGAAAAGCCTGACTGGATCACAGTCTGTGCCACCATATCGTTCATGAAGGTTGAAAATTTCTGCTACATGGCTTGTCCTATCATGAATGGAGATCGTCCGTGCAGCAAAAAGGTCACTAATAACGGAGATGGGACATGGCGTTGTGAGAAGTGTGACCGATGTGTGGATGAGTGTGACTACAGATATATACTGCAGCTCCAGATACAAGACCATACAGACCTAACCTGGGTCACAGCATTCCAGGAAGCTGGTGAAAGACCATACAGACCTAACCTGGGTCACAGCATTCCAGGAAGCTGGTGAGGAGATAATGGGAATGTCTGCTAAAGATTTGTATTATCTGAAGTATGAACAGCAGGAGGAAGAGAAATTCGAAGATATCATCCGCAGTGTCGCTTTTACAAAGTTCATTTTCAAGCTGAAGATTAAAGAAGAAACTTATAGCGACGAGCAACGGGTTAAAGCAACAGTTGTGAAAGCCGAAAAGCTGAACTATTCTTCAAATACCAGGTTCATGCTAGATGAAAGCAACAGTTGTGAAAGCCGAAAAGCTGAACTATTCTTCAAATACCAGGTTCATGCTAGATGCAATGGAAAAACTCAGGACAGGAGATGCAAATTCTCTCCCTATAAACCAAGAGACTT
>CM071717.1:28608471-28624524 GCA_036630335.1 Physaria fendleri
GAATCCAAGAAGTAACCTTGTTCTCTGAGGATCGATCCCGATCTGTACTACAAGTGACTTAACCGTGTACTTGCGATATTGACTGGGTACAACTCAGGTGTGTTCTGGGGTTTCACGAACCCGAGCCCGAGCGAATTTACTTTGCTTCGGTCGAGCCCATCTCAGATGCATCACCTACTTATCCGTGAGACAGGGTGTTACAAATGAACTTGCCTTTTTAGGCTTTGTTGTTAGTTCTCAGGGTTTAAGAGTTGATCAAGGGAAGGTACGAGCCATAGAAGAATAGCCCACGCCTACCATGATTGGACAAGTACGGAGTTTTCACGGATTAGCAAGCTTCTACTGACGGTTTTTCAAAGATTTCAGTACTATAGCTGCCCCAATCACGGAGTTTATCAGGAAGAACGTGCCCTTCTCATGGGGACGCACACAACAAGAGGCTTTTGAGAATCTTGAACATAGTCTCACACATGCACCTGTTTTATCTATCTTGAACATAGTCTCACACATGCACCTGTTTTATCTTTACCTAACTTTGACAAAACTTTCGAGGTTGAGTGTGATGCTTCAGGTTTAGGTATTGGAGCTGTGCTAACACAAGGAGGGAAGACCGTAGCCTACTTCTCAGAGAAGCTAAGTGGTGCAACCCTAAACTACTCTACCTACGACAAAGAGCTTTATGCGTTCATTATCCACATTGATCACGAGACACTTAAGATCTCTATGTTGGAGACTTGGCAACATTATCTCTTGGCGAAGGAGTTCATTATCCACATTGATCACGAGACACTTAAGTACCTACGTGGATAAACAACTCTCAAGAGACGGTTAGTTAGATTGTTGGAGTACATTGAGACGTTTCCGTACATCATCAAGTACAAGAAGGGAAAGGATAACGTAGTAGCTGATGCATTGTCAAGGCGGTACACCCTCATCACCACAATGGAAGCCAAGGTGTAAGGGTTTGAAACCGTGAAGGACGCTTATGAAGGTGACCCAGATTTTGGAGATACTTATCTATCTTGCAACAAAGGCGCTTCTGGACCCTTCTACAAACATGACGGGTTCTTGTTTTATCTATCTTGCAACAAAGGCGCTTCTGGACCCTTCTACAAACATGACGGGTTCTTGTTCCGAGGCAACCGTTTGTGCATTCTTCAAGGATCCCTACGAGACTTGCTGATTAAGGAAGCACATGGTGGTGGAGTAATGGCACATTTTGGAGTAGATAAGACTCTAGCCGTGATCACCGAGCACTTCTTTTGGCCACATCTAAAGCGAGATGTAGAGAGGCATTGTGCCAAGTGCATCACTTGCCTTAGGGAAAAATCGAGGTCACATCCCTATGGTTTATACATGCCTTTACCTATACCTAATCTACCCTAGGTACACATCCCTATGGTTTATACATGCCTTTACCTATACCTAATCTACCCTAGGTAGATGTCTCTATGGATTTTGTGCTAGGTTTACCAACTATTAGGCACAAGGACTCGATTTTTGTGGTGGTTGATCGGTTTTCCAAGATGGCTCATTTCATTCCATGCAACAAGGTTAATGATGCATCACAAATTGCAGATCCTATTCTTCAAGGAAGTTGTTCGTTTGCATGGCATCCTGAGGACCATTGTGTCGGATCGAAACGCTAAGTTCCTTAGACACTTTTGGAGGACACTTTGGAGAAAGCTTGGAACCGAGTTTTGTTCTCCACAACGTGCCCCCTCAAACCGATGGTCAAACGAGGTGGTCAACCGTACATTATCACAACTCTTAAGAGTAACCTTTGGTAAAAATTCAAAGAATTGGTTAGATTGTTTACCATTTATTGAATTCGCTTATAACCACGCTAACCACTCTGCTACTAAGTTTTCTCCTTTTGAGATTGTGTATTGATTTAACCCGAGAACACCGATGGATCTATCTCCTTTGCCACCCACGGAAATGACTAGTTTTGATGGAGAAACCAAGGCTGCCGCCGTGAAGAAACTTCACCAAAGGGTCAAAGAGAATCTCGAGAAGAAAACCGCCCAAACCAAGGCCCATATCGATAAGAAGAGGTCCGAAATGATCTATGAGCCCGGAGATTGGGTGTGGCTCCACATGCATAAGAAGAGGTCCGAAATGATCTATGAGCCCGGAGATTGGGTGTGGCTCCACATGCGACCTGGGAGGTTCCCAAAGCAAAGGAAGTCTAAGTTGGACCCAAGAGGAGATGTGATACAAGATCGGACTCTTGTATGAGGATAGTGATGGATCTCAACGTTGTGACTCAAGTTACACTCGGTTAAGACAAGAGATGGATGTCAAAGATGGAAGTGAACCAAACGAAATGAAGTATCGCAAGAGGAACACACTAAGGGTGGCGTGATGGCGGGGAGAGATCCTCACGAACTGAAGTATCGCAAGAGGGTCGCTCACAGGATGGTCGAATGTTCAAACTCTTCACTTGAATCCACAAAGAAAACCTAGAACGAAATAGGGTTTTGCTAAGGCAAAAAGTTCCGTTTTGTTTCATAAAGTTGTTATGTTACAAACCGCGTAAAGATGAGGACTTATAGAAACGTCCAGATGCAGTCTAAGGCTTCTCTTGGCCCGAAAAGAAATACAACCTTATTAAAAGTACTAAAATGCAATAAAACGAGATTACAACTCCTAAGACTCGATTCTAGACTCTTCAAAGACTTAACCTGCAAAACAGAAAAGGCAACACAATATTGTATTTCGAATTCAAAAACTTACCTTAGTTGTGAAGAGCAGGTTCCTTTGGTGTGATGCTGAAAACGAGCTTGAGTCCTTTTGCAACCTAGACGGCCTTGTCTCTTTTATTAGACTTGGGCTTGAGTACCGTGCGTCTTTATCGTCGAGAAATTTTGTCGATAGTGAATTCACTGAAAGTCTCGGGTGTTACACAGTTAATCTCCTGATTCAAGACAATCGATGGCCAAGATTCAACGCTCACTCGGCCGCTTTCACCCGGTTGCGCTCCAGCTTCGAATTTTTCTCGCTCGTGAAGATCCCTAGGACAAGGAATGAGATGGCAGACTCGTTAAACTCGTTTTGCATGTCATTTAGATTTTTTGTCATGCAGATTTCATTGTTCCCCTTAGTTTCCAAGGAAACTTTAGTATTTAATATATTTTTCCTTTTAATATTGATTTTTTTTTCCAGAAATTGCATTGATGATAATTAAAAGCATTTGAAAAGATCATTTCTAGTGAGATAAAAATCTTTTTTTTAAAGAAAGCGACTCAGTTTTGAAGGTATTTTCAGCGGCGCCTGTGGCCGTAAACAGTTACACCGCCGGTCCAGATTTTGTAAATAATGTAGATTGGCCCATGTTTCATCGTTTCCAAAAGGCGGTGTAGGTAGTAAAGCTTTTGAATGGACTCGGTGTTGCGGCTTGGTATCTTTATTCCCGGAGCAGCGACTGCTGTTACCTTCTGCACAGTAGTGGTAATCCGTTACATCATATTGTCACGACATTTGGACTCCGATCGGAGTTTGCTGTCAACCCGAGGGAATCTGAGTCGGCATAAGAATCGATACGTCTCATTTGGTCCATGACGAAGAAGTGGTGGTTAAAGGTACAACACCTAATCCAAGATTAACATCGACGGTGGTAAAAGGTCGGGCTTTTGAGGATTTTTCTTTAGACATTTGGGTCTTGGAACGATCACCCCTTTTTAAGTCGCGAAAATGAAGCGGCGATTCACTCTGAAATTGAAGATCCTCCACCAAGCGTGGCTTGTGTGGTTGCATCAGATTTTCTCGGTGTGTTTGGTGTCTTTCTTCATCCTCACTGATTTCTCCCTTCCTCTTTTTTCGTGTCTCTGTGAATTGTTTTTCTTTTCCTAGGGTTTAGGTATTTGTTCGTCTAAAAATAAATCTAAAATAAATATCCTCTAAAGTAAAACTTAAATTGTGTGTAAATTGGGCTTTAACTTAGATCGGTGTGGTTAGATGTATTTATTTTTAGATCTGTGTGTATCGCCGGTGTGGTTAGATGTATTTATTTTTAGATCTGTGTGTATCGCAGCTTAATACTTATATCTGTGTTTATTTTTTTACACCATAATTTTCCGTGTGCATTAATTCTGATATGATAATTCGCATGTGTAAAATGACTATCAACCCTATAATATATTATAGTATAAATATTTCGGGTATCCATGGATACATTTCGGTTCTCAGTTCGGTTCGGGTAATACCCGAGATTCATGAATCCTGACTATTAGAAACCGTTTGGATATTTTTAAGGATCCGGATCCGAACCGAATACTAAATTTTGGTTTGGTTTGGTTCGGTTCTTCAGTTCCAATTATTTTTGCCCATTCCTAATGTGACTTATGGAGTCTGCTAATCTCATTACCTTATTCTTTTACTTTGGCCCTGATTGGAAGGACTTTTATTAGAGCATAAAGCTTTAATAGCCAATCAACTTTTTTTTTTGAAGCATATATAGGAGCATTTTTAAGAGGATATCTGCTTCTTATTAGCTGCTCCAGAGAGGAGCTTTTTTAGGGCAGAAACGGCTACAGCAGCATAACGCTATATTTAGTAATTTAATACTTTAGTAATTTTATTAATTTATGTTAATAGTAATTTTATTAATTTATGTTAAAGTTCTGCCAATCAACATTTTAACAAGAGCTGACAGCTACAGCAACATAATGTTATATTAGCATTACGCTAATACTTTAATGAAAGCCCTCCTAATCAAAGCCTTTGTGTTTCGAGTTAGTTTATAATTTTGTAGTTTTCTTAGCTTCCGGGGACTGAATCTTCTAGCACCCAATAACTTTCACCTTATTCTTTTAGATCGGATGTAATGCAAAGTTGTAAGAGCATCTCCAACCCTAGACCGTCCCTCAAGAAAAAAACAAATTAATATTTTAAGAAAATTGAGCTATTAATTAAATCAAAAAAATTGTTAAAAAAGCTGACAAATTAAATGATGACATCTGAGAAACCCTTCTATAGAAAGGATGTTATAAAGTTTCTTAAAAAAAATTTAATAATAAAAAATTGAAAAGAGGAAAAGATAAAGAGAATCGACTCTTATTTGGACAACTTAAGAATTTTGAGAGATATCATTTCTCCAACTGTCATATTCTTATTGGTATAAGAATTTAGATAAATATTTGATTTAATTAAATAATTAAATTATATTATAATAATATATATTTTTTAGTTTGAGAAACCCAAAAGAGGTATATGCGGATGGAATTGGACTTAAAATCCTTAATTAACAACCGATTCACCCCTCTCTCACTTCCTTTTTTTATTATTATTTTTTTTTGTAAGAAATTCATTAACGTATCCTCATGGAGATGGTCTAACTCTCATGGTTTATTATCGTTATTTATCGGTTAAAAAGAAGAAAGGTAAGTTCAAAAGATGTTATAAAATTTAGACTTTGGCCCCGGTACTTTCATTTTCTTTCAATATGATCAGGCAATTAGAAAAAGGGTTTTATTTAGGCTTTTGATACACAGATTAAAGATTGATACAATCCGCAATCTCTTTTTCTTCCTTCAATCTCCGTCTCAGCTTCCGCCATGGCTGCTTTACAATACTTGGAATCTCTGAAAAATGCGCATCCAGAGCTCGGTGAATGGTACAATTCCCTTGCAGATCTGTATCAGAAAAAGCTCTGGCATCAACTCACCCTTAAGCTTGAACAGTTCATCGCTCTCTCTGTCTTTCAGGTCTTTACATCTTCTCCTACCTAGTAGTGATTGTCTATTGAGGCTTTTTTTTTGTTTAGGTAACCTTCCTTGGTGATGTATGTTTCCTAGGTCCTAGAAATTTGGGCGAAACTGTGTTTTACTTCCGAGTAACAAGAGTTAGAGATACGATAATTAGGGTTTTTTTTTTTCGAATTACGCTCTGAAAATATTTACGGTTTTAGGGTATATAGTTTTGCTGACATTCGTGAGTTTTTCGAGATTTGTTATCGATCAATTTCGATTGCTTCCAAGTTCTTGTGTAGACCTTAAGTTGTGTCCTTGTTGTAATGTAAAATTTGTTATTTCAGACTGGGGATGCTTTAATACAGCTTTATCACAATTTCATCACTGACTTTGAGACGAAGATCAATCTTCTGAAGCTTGCTCATTTTGCTGTGGTAGTATCTCGACAGTACCCTGAGAAAGAAGCTGCAGTTAGCTATCTTGAAGGCGTGATTGAGAAAATTAAAGCTACTAAAGAGCCTCGCATACTTGAACCAATCATTTATATTGAAACACAAAAAGCTCTATTCAAGCTTGAGCAAGGTGATCAAAAGGAGTGCAAGAAAATCTTGGACGATGGAAAGAGCTCTCTTGATAGTCTTACTGACATTGATCCATCTGTCCATGCCAACTTCTATTGGGTCTCTTCTCAGTACCATAAGTTCCGTCAAGAATTTTCTGATTTCTACAAAAGTGCTCTACTTTATCTTGCATATACGTCTGTGGAGGACCTCTCAGACTCATTTAAGCTGGTACCTCCCTGTAATTTTATGTATTTTGTTCTAATGTTTTGTCTGCCAAAGTTCCTGTTAATGATAGTGGATAAGAAAATTCATAAGATTTTGATTACTTTAGCTTCCTTATAGATAGTATATCTGTAATCAGGAAAAAATTGTGAATTCAGATCATTTCTGTTTCTTTCAGGATTTGGCTTTTGACTTATCACTTTCAGCGCTGCTTGGAGATAATATCTATAACTTTGGAGAACTGTTAGCCCATCCCATTGTAAGTTCTCCTTCATCCTCTACATAAGCTACCACAAATGTAGATAAAAGGTTTCTTATTGATCTTTCATTACTAGGAATTTACCATACTGTTCAGTGAACATAGAGACAACTTCTACCTCCCATCCTATAGTTCTGCTTAGAATTCTAGATGGCTTTCTTACACGTAGTGTTTCTCTGATGACAGTTGAAAAGTCTCCTTGGAACAAATGTGGAATGGCTCTACCACATTCTCCAAGCATTTAACCATGGTGATTTAGTTCAGTATCAAGAACTATGTCGTGTGCACAATGCATCCTTGATTGCCCAACCAGCGCTGGTTGAGAACGAGAAGAAGTTATTGGAAAAGATCAACATTCTCTGTCTTATTGAGATCATCTTCAGGTAAACTATCCTAATATCTCACTGATGTTTTAAATATATGTTGTGCTAATACAGTTTCCTTTAAAACCCTACTCCAGCCGACCAGCTGAAGATAGAACAATTCCCTTGAGTATTATCTCTGAGCGTACTAAACTTTCGATTGAAGATGTTGAGCACCTTCTCATGAAAAGCCTTTCTGTAAGTAGAATCTTCTTGCCATTTTCTCTCTCGTTTCTTCTATCAGCCCATGATCTGCAATTACCATTTGAAATCTGTTGTATCTTCAAGAAATTATTTTTGTCGAGTGACCAACATAGCTATATTGAACTACGCCTCATTTGACTCAGAACAACGTAGAAAACATCAGTATATGCATTGTTGCGTTGTAGTGTCTCTACTCTCTAGGTTAATCTTTCTGCATTTGTCATTGTGTATGTAGTTATCACGATAGAGTGTTAACTGGAAAATGAATGATTCAGGTGCATCTGATTGAGGGCATCATAGACCAAGTGAATGGAACAGTATACATCTCATGGGCGCAACCGAGAGTACTGGGGATTCCACAGATCAAGGCTTTGAGGGATCAATTGGACAGTTGGGTTGACAAAGTTCACACCACTTTGCTATCTGTTGAAGCTGAGACACCAGATCTTGTTGCAGCATAATAAAAGACCTTGTTCAGTTCTTCCTTTTGAATCTAAAACACTTACTTCTCTGGGATTAAATGCAAGCTTTTGAACTTCAGTGGTAGAAATTACAATTACTTGTGAACCTTCTGGTTCCCACAAGGATGTATTTTCTCTCATGTTCCATTTCAAAATGCCTGAAATATTTTTAAGTTCTAAATTTAAGACTATTATCATAAATTTCCTTCATAAATCATTCAATGACATTGAAAACAATTTTTGTTCAAAACAAAATTAAATTTTTTGTTTCAAAATGAAAATTACAAAGTCAATTTTATTAGTCAATCGGATAGGATCTAAATTTTAAACTCCTGGGCATGGGATCCAAATTTAACCTCCGATTCACCTCGTTTTAAGACTAATTTAAATCCAATTTCACTTTTAACTTGGTAAATATCAAATATAGGGTGAAAGGTCTCTAGACCGGACAAATTCCTCCTTCTCTCCCACTTTTTAAATAACTAGATTGTTGGCCCGCACTACGTGCGGGTTTACTTTCATATAGTTATTTACATTACAAAACACACAAATGAATCAGAAAGATTTCAAATATTTCATTTGCATAAAAGAATAGGATGAATTTGAAAATTCAAACATAAAACTTTAACCTTTGCCTTTGGAAATCTGAGCAGTATACCTTCTCATGCCTGAAAAGAAAATAACTTTCTTTGCTCATGCCGGAAAACATGAAAACCCAGTCACTTAATGATATGTAAAAGTTGTACCCTTTGACGAAAATTGAGAAGAATGAATTTTTTTTGCAGAGTGATCCCATTAGACCTTAAAAACCTCGTCTGCTTTAAGACCTAAAGACACTATCAGACTATTCGAACCACCATCAGAATTATACTTATCGTCAGTATATATTACAATCTTAACTTAATACTTACCATCTCGTACAATCATGTCAAAGTCTTAACTTAATTCAAATCATTTATTAATTATTTTCATATTTTGAGCAAACACCCACCTTTTGGTCAATAAGATTCCCAGTGGCTCCAAGTTTCTCCTCCAACTTCCTTACAGTTGCTCTAAGCTACATCATAACCAATTTGAATTATCACAGGTTCAGAAGCTCAAAGAAGTAGCAAATTTTGAATACAGAAAAAAAACATCGAGTAAAAATTTTGAGTGGATATCATCACAAACAGAGTAGATGATCATCATCTGTTATATGCAATACACGGTTAGTCATCACTTCTTCAGAAAGTGGTTTAAACCTGAATTTCGCACATCTGGAACATAAACCAAAGAGAAATTTGAAGAACAAATGAGAGAGAGATTGCATATGAGAAACCAAAGAAAAAGAAGGCCAACATTTAGCTACTATAGCAACAAAATCACCTGCTGAGTAGTTACATATAAAGAAGAATCTGGTGACTTTGGAGTACGTTTCCATTGTGCGTCTCAAGGCGTTCTGCACAGTAAGAACAAAAACTCATGGGAAACACATATCATTATACTTTTTTTTGAAAGCCACACATATCATTATACCAAACAACAAATGTGATACTAAAAAAATACTTAACGTACTGTCATTGAATCAGCCCCGTGAAGGATGATGATCTTAATTGATGCCGTGAAGGATGATGATCTTAATTGATGGGCAAGGATAACCGCTAAAATATCAAGGGTGTGTTGTTTGTTATACGTCTCGCATGGCTGAGATAATCCACAAAGAACTTTCAATTAATTTCAGTTATATACTCATCAAAAATTGATGAAGATTAACACTGTATAAGCAAATCTATGGAGAATATATACCCTAAAACAATTCTACTTCCATTGAGAACCATCTTCTTTGGTGATCTTATTCGGGAGAATATATACCCTAAAACAATTCTACTTCCATTGAGAACCATCTTCTTTGGTGATCTTATTCAGAATATATACCCTGAAACAATTCTACTTCCATTGAGAACCATCTTCTTTGGTGATCTTATTCGTCTCATCTTATTAGTTGCCCATATATTATTTTTTTTCTAACCTAAAGACCTTTGAGAAGAATATATACCCTGAAACAATTCTACTTCCATTGAGAACCATCTTCTTTGGTGATCTTATTCGTCTCATCTTATTAGTTGCCCATATATTATTTTTTTTCTAACCTAAAGACCTTTGAGATTTCTTATTAAATTGATTCATAAATTATTTTACACAATTCTCAATTCTAATTTACAATCAATTAAGAGAAGTTTAACCATTACAAATAAATTGAATATTTTTAATATGTTTTAATTAAAAAAAATTGCTATGTGAACACCTTAGAATTGGATAGTGAAGTCCCCTATTATTATAATAGATAAAAAAAATTGCTATGTGAACACCTTAGAATTGGATAGTGAAGTCCCCTATTATTATAATAGATGTTTAAAAATTGGTTTCTGATTTCATTCAAAAATATTCCGGTTACAATTAAACCAAACGATTTTTTTTTTTTTTAAACGGCTTAAATGCTTTTGGTTTTGTAATTTTCAGATTAAAAATTATTTAATTATTTACTAAAAATTTATTTAAATATTTAAATCGTGATTTTTCATCGACTAATTATATAACTATAGATTATTAATTAATAAAATGAATTGTAATATTTATGAGTTATTTTTCTATATATGTTAACATACGTTTTTTTATAAATAGTTAACAGTTTATGAAAATAAAAAATTTTAGAGTGATTTACGTAGTGAATTATTAATCGATTAATTCAATTTATGTCAAAAATATATTTCAAAATAAAAAATAATAAAATAAAAAATAATTTTAGAGTGATTTACGTAGTGAATTATTAATCGATTAATTCAATTTATGTCAAAAATATATTTCAAAATAAAGAGATAATGAATGATCGAGAAATATGATTTGCTTTATAAATATATTTTTGGCATAAACTCAAATATAATTCTCGATCATTCACTATCCTCTATTTTAAATTATATTTTTGGCACAAATTCAATTACTCGGTTTATGATTCTCAAATTTGTTTTTTTTGAAAAATATTTAATCATTATTAAAAACGTAATTAACATACATAGAAATTTTTTACTATTAATGAGAAAATAAATTAACATAAATACATACTAGAATTTTTTATTTATTGTTTCGTTTTATATGATAAAATAATTTAATCAAAAAATATACAAAACCAAAATCATTTAAGCTTTTTTAAAAATAAATAAAATGAATTATTTTGGTTTAATTGTAACCGAATTATTTTTGGGTGAAATCAAAACCAATTTTTAAATATTATTTAAATATATCGAATGCTATATGGGAACTGAGACCATTATTTTAAAAAACTAGGGAGTTATAGGCTATTAACATATTTTTTAGGTGTATCGAGACCGAGGGAAAAAAAAAAGGAAGAATGGATCCGGTATTTTTCAAACGGTGGGGCTGCGAACCATTCACTCTATTTTTTTTTAACCCATTTTTATGTTTTTCCACTACGGTGACTCGAATCCATGACCTCTCGATGGGATGGTGCGGCGCAGTACCAACTGATCCGCACCGTCTCTCCATTCACTCTATTCATTACCATCAAAACAAAACAGCATTAAAATTGAATTTAAAAATGGTTAAAACGGCAGCTAATTTATTTAGGCATTGACTAAAAGTCAAGCAGTCGTTATCGGGATCAATGGCCTGGAAAATATCTCCTGCGGCGACGATTAAAATCTACTCCGTTCTATTTCATGGCCTGGAAAATATCTCCTGCGGCGACGATTAAAATCTACTCCGTTCTATTTCTCATTCTCACAGTCTCATCTCCATCACCCAAATTCGTAAATGGCCTTACTTTCCCTTTCTATTTCACACAATACAAAACCCTAATCTCAATCTCACGATCTCTCCTTCTCCGTGTGGCTAACGTACGAGCTTCACGCGGAGATGCAGTGGGTTCGTCTCGTGTAAGAGCCATGGCTGAAGAGATCGATCGTGGATTGGGGTTAGGGTTTTTGGGTAGAGCTTGGTCTGTTGGGTGGGATTACATGTGGAATTATGCTTGGAAGAAGGGAGGGATTGACTACGGTGAGATGTATGGTGTGATTGGTGATCTCAATGAGCTTATGGGTTTAGTGACGGAGTTCAATAGAGCTGAATCGGATGCTGATAAAGCCAGCTCTGTTGCTCGGAGTTATGGAAAAGCTCTTCGTGTTTCCAAACGATTGCTTCGTCGTCTTCTCGGAATCTTTAGTAAATCGGTACGCCTTTATATATCTAACCGTGAAAAGATTTGGTCTTTAGTTGTCAAATTTATGGAGAATTATTGTCAGGAAGTTTGATTGCTAAAAACATTGAATGTTAAGTTTCTGTGGTAATAGGTCACTGAAATCAATACTCTGTGTGTTGAGTAGCTGAGTTAGAGAGTAGTCTGTTATGTTAGATCCCCAAGCTCTCTTTGATCATTGAGTTAAGAGCTCTAGCTGTAAAACATGGACTGTGAATTGTTGCTATTTAGTTGTTTGTAGTGATAGTTCTCAACTTGTTAAGTTACCTGATGGAGTTATGACTTATTTGCTTTTGTTTGTTAGCTGAATCATTAACAAGTTGGTTCCTTATTTGCTTTGATCTAATAACCTAATGGTGACATAATTGGTATTGAGTGATTCGAGAGGCTGAAAACTGAAAAATACAAAATTGATGATGGGGTTAGGGGGCATTAAGGGAGTTGTGGGAGATGGTACAAGCAGAAGTAGTGGATGGAGAGTTATTACAAGACTGTCTGGAAGTAAGTGGTAATGACGTTAAGAGTTTACTTCAAATAGCAAAGGACATGGCTCTTCAGTTCTTTTCTTCTCAACCCACTTCCTCTGATGAATTATAGCTACAAACTCAATATATATGGCTTAAATTTTGTGAATTTTGTTTTGATATTTGACCGCTTTTACCTGCAATTTTACCTGTTAAATTAGAAGGAATTTATAGGTCGTTATAATCTGGTTCAAAAAACATTTGATGACACCAAAAGTAGAATGTAGCAGAAATTTTAAAATGGGTATAAAGAAACCTTTATGAATTGCTGTCTTTTTGAATCATTGAAGAGGGTTAGATGATAAAATCAAAGGTAGGCATACATGATACTGTAACCAGAGGAATGCGAACTAATCTTTAGAATACCCAAAGGAGCAATAAATTTTATTTTGTCAAATAATTTAATTATTTTCAGATATATTTTGGTTTAAAGTAGTAGTTTTTTTTTTCAATATTTTGGAAAACTTGGGTGTATATAGATAAAAATCAAAATATTTTTAGATACCCGAATTTGAATAGTATACACCAAACCAAAAATTTAGAAAATATCCTTTTGAGTTGTATTTTGTAGGTCCATAGACTACATAAACCCAAATAGATATCCGAATTGTCCAGACCATTGAAATAAACAAGTATTAGTATTGGGGGGCCTCTGATCTTGAAATGATAAAACAATTTAAAGCCTGATTTTTGTGTGGTTGCTTTGTTTGCCAGCAAGGATTTACTAAATATATTTCCAACACAAAGCTCTTCCAGGAACTGAAAGAGAGAGAGAGAAAAAAATGAGCTCCATAGGTTTCTCAGTTGGGACTTGTTGTTCTCATCCAAATGAGAAAAGGCAATACAGATTCAATGTGAATAATAAAAATAGATTAAACAGAGAAGAAGCTGTTATTAAGTTGAGAAGCAAACAAAAAGAGATTCCATCAGATGCAACAAGTTTAGTCCAATTAGCTTCAAGTGGTAGAAGAGAAGCAATTGTTGGGTTCGGTTTCTGCATTGGTTTTGTTAATAAGGTTACAGAAGCATTAGCAGAAACAACAACATCTTGTGAATTATCAGTGTCTCCTTCTGGTCTTGCTTTTTGTGATAAAGTTGTTGGTTATGGTCCTGAAGCTGTTAAAGGACAATTAATCAAGGTGATTTCTTCTTTTTTTTTTTTTTTAATTTAATATCGTAATCAAAGTCTTAATTTGTAATATGATGATTTTTTGTTGAATAATTGTTGAAGGCACATTACGTTGGAAAATTGGAGAATGGGAAGATATTTGATAGTAGTTATAACAGAGGAAAGCCTCTAAGTTTTCGAATAGGTGTTGGTGAGGTAATTAAGAAGAAGACAATTAAAATTCCATAAAAGATTAGGAGAAAAAGATTAGTGTGGTTAATAGAGAAATGAAAACAGGTAATAAAAGGTTGGGACCAAGGTATCCTTGGATCAGATGGAATTCCTCCTATGCTTACAGGTATGTTAAATTTGCATACATATACGAACCCTTCTTTTATTTGAAGTAAGTTTAATTAAGGATAGAAAAACATGAAAGATTGTTTATGTTTTTTTATATAAATTGATTGATTTGTTCAGGAGGAAAACGAACATTGAAGATTCCTCCAGAACTTGCATATGGTGATCGAGGCGCTGGTTGCAAAGGAGGTATGCTTAAAACTAACCATTTGTTAATAATATGTTTAGTACATAATAATATTATAAAACTTGTTTTTTTTTGTGTGTGTGTAGGCTCATGCCTTATTCCTCCAGCTTCGGTTCTTCTCTTTGACATTGAGTTCATTGGTAAAGCTTGAGATCATCCCTTCTTCCTTTTCCTTTTCTGTGTCTTTTCATCATCATCCCTTCTTCCTTTCCCTTTTCTGTGTCTTTTCATCTTCTTCCATTTACTTTTTATTGTAAAAATTTCTTACTATTTTCTTTTCTCGAAACATAAATCCAAAAGATAGTAACTGTATTAAATAACCCAAAGTTAAGCTCAAATCAGTTTTCGGAAGAATGAAAACTAATAACATGAAATAGCTTTAATGTGTTGTTGGCAAAAATAAATTAAAGAAAAAACATCTCCGATGCCGGGAATCGAACCCGGGTCTCCTGGGTGAAAGCCAGATATCCTAACCGCTGGACGAATCGGAATCGAACCCGGGTCTCCTGGGTGAAAGCCAGATATCCTAACCGCTGGACGACATCGGATTTGATGTTAAAAGTACTTTGTTTTCATATTTATTTCGATTATACCTGCAAGACCAAATTTAAGTAAATAAAAAATGTGTACCTTTTAGCAAATTATTAACCCAAGTTAAGGCAGATTCGAATCTACGAAATGTTTCGTTTTATTTATGGGAAAAGAGAAATCCATGAAAATTCATTAGCAGTAGATGTTCGAATATTCAGTTCAAGTAATTTGGATATTAGATAGTTTGGTATCGATTTCTAATATCTACTTATAGATAACAATATATTTTTACCTCTTTAGTTCGATTAACTCAGGATATTAGATAGTTTGAATATCGAATTTTAATATCTGATAGACATGTTAATTCAGATAGACAGGTTAATTCAGAGATAGGTATAGGTTTACGGTTTCTATGACTGTATAATATAACTACACTATGAGAATTTCTCTCAATAACATCAAGAATATACTTCTACATTAGAATATCAATACATTACAGAACAATAATGTTAAAGCCAATCTACATAAGAAGATCATCACACTTTACATTCAAACTTTCTCTGGTCATATACCTACCTACACATAATAATGATATGCATTCTGTACAAAGAAAGGCAGAGAAGCTGTTAGGGTTTTCAACAATCAAGAGCATTATAGTTCAGAAGACTAAATGTCAAGAGCATTCTCTTTATCTAGAAATCAAAATGTTAGATTAGCAAATTTCTAAAGTTATACACGAAACTTAGATATTCGCCTTAAACCTCTCCAAGAAAATCACTACATTACAACATTAGTATCAAAATGACAAAATCCTAGGCAAAAAGTTCTGATAACGGAGCGACAATCTCCGCTTACGATACGTAATCAAAAAAGTTATATGAATGAGCCAGAAATCAAAAAGATAATCGGAGGAAGAGCAAGATTTTGTAACCTCCTGCTTCATTTCGTGCCTGAGAAGATCCGATACAACCCATCCTCGAACAGGGTGAAGTAGCTTTGAACTAGTAAGGAAATGCCAGTACAGAATTGAATACCGGAACCGAACAGAGAAAATTAACCACAGGTAGGAGCTTCACGGCGGTAAAAGGCGGGAGAAGCACGCACCGGAGGGGTCTTTACACTCGTCGTCGTCTTCTATTCCGTTTTGACTCAGAAATTAGTTTCTTAGAAAAGAAAAGAAAACTATATCAACAGACCTCTCTCCCTTTAAATATTTTTTACGAAAATAATTATATATATCTAGAACATTGATATCTAAATATCAACAGCGTCTGTAGTCCAACGGTTAGGATAATTGCCTTCCAAGCAATAGACCCGGGTTCGACTCCCGGCA
>CM071717.1:28642357-28658472 GCA_036630335.1 Physaria fendleri
TCCTTTAACACCTTCCGACGAACTCGAGTTCAGCGAACAAAATCTCAGAAATTTAGCCGCAAACACAGGTCTTTCCTTAGAAATCGAGCTTTTAAACATCAACATTCTCTTAACCCCAACTTCTTGGCCACTCAGATCATCGGAAAAAGAAGCAATCGCTATAAATCTCCCAATCACCTCCATTGTTTCCGGTTACCTCCTTTTAATCCTCCGTTTCCTCAAACAACTCTCACCAAACGTGGTCGTTTGCTCAGACACTCCTTATGACCGTAACAACGACGCGCCGTTTCCTAACTATGTAACTCACGCGCTTCAGTACTACACAACTTTGCTAGAGTCTCTCGGTAATTCAAACAATGGAGAAGGTATAGAGAGGTTTTATGTACAACCGTTGATTCAAAAACTGGTGAGGAATCGGTACCATTGGATTGAGAGATTACCA
Source organism: Physaria fendleri (assembly GCA_036630335.1). Lineage (NCBI taxonomy): Eukaryota > Viridiplantae > Streptophyta > Magnoliopsida > Brassicales > Brassicaceae > Physaria > Physaria fendleri. The sequence goes on from CM071717.1 coordinate 28,642,800, forward strand.
CAGTGGAGAAGTTTGTTTGTGATTTAGTATATACTTTTTATCATCTATGGACTTGATTGTTAAGTGTAGATTTTTATGGTATAGTTCTATAATTTATGATTGACAACAACAAAACAAGCTTTATATTTACATTTCTTCCCCTCGAATCTTCTGACCGTCCTACACTTACTCGCGCGCGTGAAACTTTTCTCCGGCACCGGAGACTCTCAACCTCCGGTGTCGACCTTTTGATCGTCTTAGGTGTACAGATCGACTTTTGTTTTCTCGATTCAAAGAGTCTCAGGCTTGATCGATGACGGTGACGGTGGCGGATCTCATCAGCGGCATCACCGGAGTCTCCCTGTCTGCGAGCTTTCCTGAGACCGGTGATATCTCTGCGTCTCCTTGTCCTGAGTCTCTCTGTTGAAGATGTGATCGGATTCTTAGATTCATGGGTTGACTCATTGTTTCATCTTATTCCCATCTCTACCAAAATTTTCTTCTCCAACTTTCCTCAAACAAGCCTACGCAGATCTTCCCTGTGCAAGATAGGTCAAATTTGAGCTTGACCTCCATCAACATCCATCTTAGGCTGATACTCAAGATCTCCACTTGGTCGTCATGGAGAGAAGCCGAAACTCTCTAAATCAACAAGAAGCCACAACGAGAGTGAGAGATGGATATGAGACCGTCATGGAGAGAAGCCGAAACTCTCTAAATCAACAAGAAGCCACAACGAGAGTGAGAGATGGATATGAGACTACGAAGTAAGGCACATCAAACAGAAGATCGCGTCAAACCGGAGCTCGACGGAGATAGGCTAAAGTTTGATGAAATTGGTTTGAAGAAACTTTTAAATTCAGAGATTTGCTAGTCTGAGAATGGTTGGTCATGGTCTTAATCAGAGAGAAACTCCTTATTTCCGATAGCTCTGTTCCGGTCGATTTTATTTTGATTAAGCTTTTTCTCTTTGTTGTTTCTATTAGTTTAATTGCTAATCTCATGATTAGTTTAAATCAATGTAATTTATTACTAATTAATGAAAGTTTTAGACGGCCAAAAAAAAAACAAGCTTTATATTTTAGGCAGTTAAAACATTCTAAATTTTGGGTAAAATAAAACATTATTAACAAAATTTTGTGCTTTGAAAATTATAGATTTTTAAAATCAAAACAGGAGAAAAAAATAGTAACCAGATATAAACAAATATCAAAAGACAAGACTCCATTGTTTTCATTTTATGGTTAAAAACAAAAGGGTAATTTGTAAAATTTTTAAGTCACAACTAGTCATACTCTATGTGTTAGAGGCACTGTATTTTAAAATTTAAATAAACTAAAATGTAAACATTTTATGAAGATTCTGAAATCTAAAAGTATATAAGAGGGAAATTTTAGTACTTTCATGTGTAGAATTAAATTGTGTGTTTGAGTTAATTATATAAGAGGGAAATTTTAGTACTTTCATGTGTAGAATTAAATTGTGTGTTTGAGTTAATGTGATTGAAATAAATGAGGAAATAGTTTATGTTTAGGACTTTGAGTGTAATCAAACCAACCATATGGTCCCTGCAGCATGTAGGTGCTTAGATTAATATAATCATAATGTTTAGCACTTTAATGTTACTATTAAATAATACATTCTTTATTGTAGATTTGTATTGGATTAACAAAATCCAACCATGTCTTTCCTCTTTCCAATCATTTCTTAATTTTAGCCTCTTTATTATCATTGATTTCTTTTGAGGAAAATAGCATCCCCTGTATATTATTTTTATTTTTGATTAATAATTTTCATTTTATGAAAATATTTAGACGAAAGCAAATATATTTGACTAGCTAAAATATAAATGTTATCCAGATTTTTCCTATTTTTTTGGTGAAATCTAAAACTTGACGCTATAATTTTGAATTGTACCTTTGTTAAACCGATCGTTCAGTGAACAATAATAAAAAGCCCAAATTAGAGATGGGCCAGTGGTGGGCTATTCGTTCAGTGAACAATAATAAAAAGCCCAAATTAGAGATGGGCCAGTGGTGGGCTATCCGATTCTAATTGGGCTTTTTATTAAACCCTCACCAAATTTCATTAAACCCTCAAATCTCTCAACTTCACATCGCAACAGTGGGAGAGAGGAAGAAGATGGAAGAGAATTGCGAAGATTGCTTGAAACAGGAAGAAGAAATCTACTGGACTCATTTTCAAACTCTCCGTTTCTCTAAGCTTCTGCCTCCTGGTTTCCAAAATCACCTCGTATGTTCTCTAATCTTCATTCATCTCTTCACCAATTCGATTTCTTAATGTGTTCGTTTGCTTTTGTTCTCTCCTGAGTTTTGAATATCTGGATTTCACACTCAAATGTGTCAAGGATTTAAGCAATTTTTGGTTCTTTCCCTCATAAATCATTTAACAAATGAGATTTTTGTAGTCACGAGAGTGCCTAATTTTATCAACTTTGTTACAGGACATACCTCAAAAGTTTTCAAGTCATTGTAAAACGAAGCTACCTGAGACTGTGACTCTCAAAAGTCCAAGTGGTGTTACATACAATGTGAGAGTGATTTAGTATATACTTTTTATCATCTATGGACTTGATTGTTAAGTGTAGATTTTTATGGTATAGTTTTATAATTTATGATTGACAACAACAAAACAAGCTTTATATTTACATTTCTTCCTCTGGAATATTTTGACCGTTCTACACTTACTCATACGCGTGAAACTTTTCTCCGGCACTGGAGACTCTCAACTTCCAGTGTCGGCCTTTTGATCGTCTTAGATGTACATATCGGCTTTTGTTTTCTCGATTCAAGGAGTCTCAGGCTTGATCGATGACGGTGACGGTGGCGATCTCATCAGCGGCATCACCGGAGTCTCTCCAATCATGAGTCTCCCTGTCTGCGAGCTTTCCTGAGACCGGTGATATCTCTGTGTCTCCTTTTCCTGAGCTTCTCTGTTGAAGATGTGATCGGATTCTTAGATTCATGGGTTGGCTCATTGTTTCATCTTATTCCCAACTCTACCAAAGTTTTCTTCTCCAACTTTCCTCAAACAAGTCTACGCAGATCTTCCCTATGCAAGATAGGTGAAATTCGAGCTTGACCTCCATCAACATCCATCCTAGGCTGATACTCAAGATCTCTACTTGGTCGTCATGGAGAGAAGCCGAAACTCTCTAAATCAACAAGAAGCCACAACGAGAGTGAGAGATGGATATGAGATTACAAAGTAAGGCACATCAAACAGAAGATCGCGTCAAACCGGAGCTCGACGGAGATAGGGTAAAGTTTGATGAAATTGGTTTGAAGAAACTTTTAAATTCAGAGATTTGCTTGTCTGAGAATGGTTGGTCATGGTCTTAATCAGAGAGAAGCTCCTTATTTATGATAGCTCTGTTCCGGTCGATTTTATTTGGATTAAGCTTTTTCTCTTTGTTGTTTCTGTTAGTTTAATTGCTAATCTCATGATTAGCCTAAGTCAATGTAATTTATTACCAATTAATGAAAGTTTTAGACGACCAAAAAAAAAAACAAGCTTTATATTTTAGGCAGTTAAAACATTCTAAATTTTGGATAAAATAAAATATTCTTAAGAAAATTTTGTGATTTGAAAATTATAGATTTTCATGGTCTTAATCAGAGAGAAGCTCCTTATTTATGATAGCTCTGTTCCGGTCGATTTTATTTGGATTAAGCTTTTTCTCTTTGTTGTTTCTGTTAGTTTAATTGCTAATCTCATGATTAGCCTAAGTCAATGTAATTTATTACCAATTAATGAAAGTTTTAGACGACCAAAAAAAAAAACAAGCTTTATATTTTAGGCAGTTAAAACATTCTAAATTTTGGATAAAATAAAATATTCTTAAGAAAATTTTGTGATTTGAAAATTATAGATTTTCAAAACAGGAGAAAAAAATAGTAACCAGATATAAACAAATATCAAAAGACAAGACTCCATTGTTTTGATTTTTTGGTCAAAAAAAAAAGTAATTTGTAAAATTTTTAAGTCACAACTAGTCATACTTTATATGTTGTTAGAGGCAATATATTTTAAGATTTAAATAAACCAAATGTAAACATTTTGTGAAAACTCTGAAAATCTTTAAATATATAAGAGGAAAATTTTAGTATTTTCGTATGTCACATTAAATTATGTTTTGAGTTAATGTGATTGAAATAAATGAGGAACACATGGTGCCTGCGGCATGTAGGTGCTTAGGAATACATTCTTTATTGTAGATTTGTATTGGATTAACAAAATCCAACCATGTCTTTCCTCTTTCCAATCATTTCTTAATTTTAGCCTCTTTATTATCATTGATTTCTTTTGAAGGAAAATAGCATCCCCTGTATATTATTTTTATTTTTGATTAATAATTTTCATTATGAAGCAAATATATTTGACTAGCTAAATATAAATGTTAAACGAGATTGTTCCTATTTTTGAATTGTAATTTTGTTAAACCGATCGATTAGTGAACAATAGTAAAAAAGCCCAAATTAGAGATGGGCCAGTGGTGGGCTTTCCGATTCTACATGGGCTTTTATTGTGTTCTATTGTTTGTTCACCAAATTTCATTAAACACTCAAGTCTCCCAACTTCACATCGCAACAGTGGGAGAGAGGAAGAAGATGGAAGAGAATTGCAAGGATTGCAGGAAACAGGAAGAAGATATCTACTGGACTCATTTTCAAACTGTCCGTTTCTCTAAGCTTCTGCTTCCTGGTTTCCACAATTACCTCGTATCTTCTCTGATCTTCATACATCTCTTCACCAATTCGATTTCTTAATGTGTTCGTTTGCTTTTGTTCTCTCCTGAGTTTTGAATATCTGGATTTCACACTCAAATGTGTCAAGGATTTAAGCAATTTTTGGTTCTTTCCCTCATAAATCAGTTAACAAATGAGATTTTTGTACTCACGAGACTGCCTAATTTTATCAATTTTGTAACAGGACATACCTCAAAAGTTTTCAAGTCATTGTAAAACGAAGCTACCTGAGACTGTGACTCTTAAAAGTCCAAGTGGTGTTACATACAATGTGAGAGTAGAGGAAGATGAACAAAAGAAACTTTCTTTTCGTTGTGGGTGGGACAAGTTTGTGAAAGATCATTCTCTAGAGGAAAATGATCTATTAGTCTTCACATTCCATAGATCATCTGAGTTCGAAGTTAAAATGATCTATTAGTCTTCACATTCCATAGATCATCTGAGTTCGAAGTTATGGTTTTCGATGGACAGACCTTATGTGAGAAACCGACTTCTTATTTCATCAGGAAATGTGGGCATGGACAGAAGAAGATCAAAGGTACCAATTTTGACTTGGAAGACCTCATTGACATTGGTGTTTTTATTGATATAACGTGTAATCTGCATCTTGTAGTATCTCGGAATGGTTATGAGGACGAAGGACATATCAACTCTGATAATGATATAACATCTTCCCAGCCTCTTGCTATGTCTCATACTAGCTCTTGCTATGTCTCATACTAGTAGTGGACGAATCAGTGAAGGGAAGTATTCTTTTAGAGCATCTAAGAAGATGCGAGGAGAAACAAGTAATGACAATCCCCAGCATCAATCTGGTACAAATTGTAGACTCTAATTTGCATGAAATTGTTTGGATAGAGGTTCAGGTCTTGAAAATGCTGCTGTCATAACAGCTTGTAGTAATTGAGTCCTGAGTCCTGGATTTTCTATGATTTTGTTGACTAGGTGTGCAGATTAATACATACAGTTCTTGTTCCACAACTTTATCAACTTCATACTACTTATAGCCTTTGATTATTTTACAACTTTACTTGGTTGAGTGTGTTTATTATGCATCTAACCGTGTAAACCGTGTAATATATATCTCTTATCAATGGTCTTAAGATGTTAAGATGATTTCAGCTAGTGGCAAAGCCTTATCTCTAGCTAAGAGAGCCATTTCGCCGGATGGTTTCTTCATAATCTTGAAACCCAGTCATGTGTTAAGTTCATGTTTTCTGGTAAGACTTTTCATCGTTTTTGTGTAATGATCTTCTTCATCGGAAAATAACTAACTTTTTCTTTTTGAAAACAGACAATTCCAATCGAATGGTGCAGGAAGAACAAGCTTTTGTCAAATCAAGATGTGGTAATGCAAATGGGTCAAACGAAATGGGACGTGAAGTTTAGATTTTCTGAATCTCGTGGTCGTGGTCGTGGTGAGATTTCAAATGGGTGGAAGAACTTTGTACAAGACAACAACTTAAACGTGGGTGATGTCTGTGTGTTTGAGCCAGCTAACTCTGAAGAAACTAAGCCTAACTCTGAAGAAGAAACTAAGCCATTTCATTTCCTTGTATATATTTTCCGTGTCGAAGAAGCCATAAGCACCAGTGATGGTTGACTCGGTTTTACACAATGGAGGAACAAAGCAAGCAACACTTCAATGTAAGAAAATGTTTAACCTAGTGAAGCATCTTTTTTGGGTGTATATAACTGAACTCTTCTCGAAAACGAGAACATGGGATATATAATATAACTCTCTCTTTTTTGGGTGTATATAACTGAACTCTTCTCGAAAACGAGAACATGGGATATATAATATAACTCTCAACTTTGTCCTTCCTCTTGCTTTGATGGATAGAACATGCAACTACATGTTTAGAGAACTCTCCCTTTCTTCACTCTTTTAACATCTTTTAGAGAGCGAGAGCAATGTCGAAACTGAAACCAAACTTGATCCCTGAGGTTCTCTGCTTAATGTAGCATCAGTGGTGGGCTTTCAGATTCTTATTGGGCTTTTAACGTGTGTTCTATTGTTCAAAAGAAAACTGATAAGCGGTGTTTTCACCAAATTTCCTTAATCGCAGTAATGGGAAGGCAGAGAGAGGGGAAGAAGATGGAAGAGAATTGCGAAGATTGCATGCAATGGGAAGAAGAAATATACTGGACCCATTTTCAAACTCTCCATTTCTCTAAGCTTCTGAGAAGAAATATACTGGACCCATTTTCAAACTCTCCATTTCTCTAAGCTTCTGCTTCCTGGTTTCCAGAATCACCTCGTATCTTCTCTAACCTTCATACATCTCTTCACCAATTCGATTTCTTAATGTGTTCTCTTGCTTTGATTATGTGGATTTTAGACTCAAATGTGTAAAAGGATTTAAGCAATTTTGGTTCTTTTTCCTCAGAAATCAGTTAACTTTAAAGCGTAACAAAATCGGATTTTTGTCTAATTTTACCAATTTTGTTTGATCTCTTTATGTTACAGGACATACCTCAAAAGTTTTCAAGTCACTGTAAAACAAAGCTACCTGACACTGTGACTCTCAAAAGTCCAAGTGGTGTTACATACAATGTGAAAGTAGAGGAAAATGAACAAAAGAAACTTGCTTTTCGTTGTGGGTGGGACAAGTTTGTGAAAGATCATTCCCTAGAGGAAAATGATCTATTGGTCTTCAGGTTCCATAGAGCATCTGAGTTCGAAGTTATGGTTTTCGATGGACAGACCTTATGTGAGAAACCCACTTCTTATTTCGTCAGAAAATGTGGAGATGCAGATAAGAAGATCAAAGGTACTAGTTGTAATTCAACCTGTAACCTTGATGATGTTGAAACTACACAAAACCAGAGAGTATCTCCACTTGGTTATGACTTAGAAGGCCTTTGTAACCTTGATGATGTTGAAACTACACAAAACCAGAGAGTATCTCCACTTGGTTATGACTTAGAAGGCCTTATTGACATTGATGTGGATATTGATACAACGTGTAATCTGAATCTTGTAGTAGCTCAGAATGGTTATGAGGAAGAAGGAGATATTAACTCTGACAATGATATAACAACTGCTCAGCCTCTTGTTATGTCTCACACTAGTAGTAGACGAATCAGTGAAGGGAAGTATTCCCTTAGAGCATCTAAGAAGATGCGAGGAGAAACAAGTAATGACAATCTCCACCGTAAATCTGGTACAGAAATCTTCTTATTGACTACAGATTGTAGACTCTAATTTGCATGCAATTGTTTAGATAAGAGGTTCAGGTCTTGAAAATGCTGCTTGTAGTAATTGAGTCCGGAGTCCTGAATTTTCTATGATTTTGTTGACTAGGTGTGCAAGTTAATACAAACAGTTCTTGTTCCAGAACTTTATCAACTTCATACTACTTATAGTCTTTGATTATTTGTCTTTACAGTTTATAACTTTATGTTCCAGAACTTTATCAACTTCATACTACTTATAGTCTTTGATTATTTGTCTTTACAGTTTATAACTTTAGATGGTCGAGTGAGTTTATTATGCATCTAACTGTATAATATATATCTCTTATATCAATGGTCTTAAGATGTCAAGATGATTTCAGGTAGTGTGAAGATGATTTCTGCTAATGGCAAAAAGAGAGCCTTATCTCTAGCTAAGAGAGCCATTTCCCCTGATGGTTTCTTCGTAATCTTGAAACGCAGTCATGTGTTAAGATCATGTTTTCTGGTAAGACTTTTCATCGTTTTGTGTAATGATCTTCTTCTTCGTCGGAAAATAAGTAACTTTTCTTTTTGAAAACAGACAATTCCAATCAAATGGTGCATGAAGAACATGCTTTTGTCAACTCAAGATGTCGTGATGCAATTGGCTCAAACGAAATGGGACATGAAGTTTAACTTTTCATCTGGTGGTCGTGGTTGGATGTCAAATGGGTGGAATAAGTTTGTAAAAGACAACAACTTGAGTGTTGGTGATGTCTGTGTGTTTGAGCCAGCAGCCAATTCTGAAGAAACTAAGCCATTTCATTTCCTTGTCTCTATTTTCTACGCTGAAGAAGCCATGAACACCAATGATGGTTGACTCTCCATGAAAGAACAAAGCAAGCAACACTACAATGTTTTCTTTTGTGTAAGTATGTGTACAGGAAAATGTGTAATCCATCTTACTGTATGCTTCATGTAGTGAAGCAGCTTTTTTGTTATGCCTTTTTTTGGGTGTACATAACTTAACTCTTCTCGAAAACGAGAACATGTGATATATAATATAACTTTTTAACTTTTTCTCGTCTTAACTTCTTTACTATTGTGTTCCCACAAAAAGTCTTAACAACAATAATCACAATATCGGCCACCCTATTTTGCTTGTGACAATTGGAGTCGCAAAAGCCCAAATTAAATGGGCCAGTGGTGGGCTTTCAGATTTAAATGGGCTTTGATTGTCTTCTATGTTCTAGTGAAAACCGAGTGTGTTTTCACTAAATTTATTTAAAACCTCAAGTCTCACAACCTCAAATAGCATCAGTGGGAAGTGTGAGAGAGAGGAAGAAGATGGATGAGAATTGCAGAGATTGCATGCAACAGGAAGAAGAAATCTACTGGACTCATTTTCAAACTCTCCATTTCTTTATGCTTCTGCTTCCTGGTTTCCACAATCACCTCGTATCTTCTCTAACCTTTATGCATCTGCTCACTAATTCGATTTCTTACTGAGTTCTCTTGCTTTTGTTCTGTTCCTCAGTCTTGAATTTGGATTTTACACTCAAATGCCTAAAGGGTCTGAGAAATTTTTGGTCTTTCCCTCAGAAATCAGCTTTAAGCAGCAAAGAATGAGATTTTTGTCTATCAAGTCATGAGACTGCCTAATTTTACTCTTTTTGGGTTACAGGAAATACCTCAAAAAATTTCAAGTCACTGTAAAACGAAGCTACCTGAGACTGTGACTCTCAAAAGTCCAAGTGGTGTTACATACAATGTGAGAGCTCTTGCTATGTCTCATACTAGTAGTGGACGAATCAGTGAAGGGAAGTATTCTTTTAGAGCATCTAAAAAGATGCGAGGAGAAACAAGTAATGACAATCTCCACCATAAATCTGGTACAAAAATCTTCTTATTAAATACAGATTCTAGACTCTAATTTGCATGAAATTGTTTGGATAGAGGTTCAGGTCTTGAAAATGCTGCTGTCATAACAGCTTGTAGTAATTGAGTCCTGAGTCCTGGATTTTCTATGATTTTGTTGACTAGGTGTGCAGATTAATACATACAGTTCTTGTTCCACAACTTTATCAACTTCATACTACTTATAGCCTTTGATTATTTTATAACTTTACTTGGTTGAGTGAGTTTATTATGCATCTAACCGTGTAAACCGTGTAATATATATCTCTTATCAATGGTCTTAAGATGTCAAGATGATTTCAGCTAGTGGCAAAGCCTTATCTCTAGCTAAGAGAGCCATTTCGCTGGATGGTTTCTTCATAATCTTGAAACGCAGTCATGTGTTAAGTTCATGTTTTCTGGTAAGACTTTTCATCGTTTTTGTGTAATGATCTTCTTCATCGGAAAATAACTAACTTTTTCTTTTTGAAAACAGACAATTCCAATCGAATGGTGCAGGAAGAACAAGCTTTTGTCAAATCAAGATGTGGTAATGCAAATGGGTCAAAAGAAATGGGACGTGAAGTTTAGATTTTCTGAATCTCGTGGTCGTGGTCGTGGTGAGATTTCAAATGGGTGGAAGAACTTTGTACAAGACAACAACTTAAACGTGGGTGATGTCTGTGTGTTTGAGCCAGCTAACTCTGAAGAAACTAAGCCTAACTCTGAAGAAACTAAGCCATTTCATTTCCTTGTCTATATTTTCCGTGTTGAAGAAGCCATAAGCACCAGTGATGGTTGACTCGGTTTTACAACATGAAGGAACAAAGCAAGCAACACTTCAATGTAAGAAAATGTTTAACCTAGTGAAGTATCTTTTTTGGGTGTATATAACTGAACTCTTCTCGAAAACGAGAACATGGGATATATAATATAACTCTTTCTTTTTTGGGTGTATATAACTGAACTCTTCTCGAAAACGAGAACATGGGATATATAATATAACTCTTAACTTTTGTCCTTCTTCTTGCTTTGATGGATAGAACATGCAACTACATGTTTAGAGAACCCTCCCTTTCTTCACTCTTTTAACATCTTTTAGAGAGTGAGAGCAATGTCGAAACTGAAAGCAAACTTGATCCCTGAGGTTCTCTGCTTAATGTAGCATCAGTGGTGGGCTTTCAGATTCTAATTGGGCTTTTAACGTGTGTTCTATTGTTCAAAAGAAAACTGAGAAGCGGTGTTTTCACCAAATTTCCTTAATCGCAGCAGTGGGAAGGCAGAGAGAGGGGAAGAAGATGGAAGAGAATTGCGAAGATTGCATGCAATGGGAAGAAGAAATATTGGGAAGGCAGAGAGAGGGGAAGAAGATGGAAGAGAATTGCGAAGATTGCATGCAATGGGAAGAAGAAATATATTGGACCCATTTTGAAACTCTCCATTTCTCTAAGCTTCTGCTTCCTGGTTTCAAGAATCACCTCGTATCTTCTCTAACCTTCATACATCTCTTCAACAATTCGATTTCTTAATGAGTTCTCTTGCTTTGGTTATGTTGATTTTAGACTCAAATGTGTAAAAGGATTTAAGCAATTTTGGTTCTTTTTCCTCAGAAATCAGTTAACTAGGCTTTAAGCAGTAACAAAATCAGATTTAGTCTAATTTGACCAATTTTGTTTTATCTCATAGGACATACCTCAAAAGTTTTCAAGTCACTGTAAAACGAAGCTACCTGAGACTGTGACACTCAAAAGTCCAAGTGGAGTTACATACACTGTGAGAGTAGAGGAAAATGAAGAAAAGAAACTTGCTTTTCGTTATGGGTGGGACAAGTTTGTGAAAGATCATTCTCTAGAGGAAAATGATCTATTGGTCTTCACATTCCATAGAGCGTCTGAGTTCGAAGTTCTGGTTTTCGATGGACGGACCTTATGTGAGAAACCCACTTCTTATTTCGTCAGAAAATGTGGGCATGCAGAGAAAAAGATCAAAGGTACTGCCTTTACTTCAAGATGTAACCTTGATGATGTTGAAACTACACAAAACCAGAGAGTATCTCCACTTGGTTATGACTTAGAAGGCCTTATTGACATTGATGTGGATATTGATACAACGTGTAATATGCATCTTGTAGTATCTCAGAATGGTAATGAGGAAGAAGGAGATATTAACTCTGACAATGATATAACATCTTCCCAGCCTCTTGTTATGTCTCATACTAGTAGTGGACGAATCAGTGAAGGGAAGTATTCCCTTAGAGCATCTAAGAAGATGCGAGGAGAAACCAGTAAAGACAATCTCAACCGTAAATCTGGTACAAAAAACTTCTAATTGAATACAGATTGTAGACTCAAATTTGCATGCAATTGTTTAGATAAGAGGTTCAGGTCTTGAAAATGCTACTTGTAGTAACTGAGTCCTGAGTCCTGGATTTTCTATGATTGTGTTGAGTAGGTGTGCAGATTAATACATACAGTTCTTGTTCCAGAACTTTATCAACTTCATACTACTTATAGTCTTTGATTATTTGTCTTTACAGTTTATAACTTTACTTGGTTGAGTGAGTTGATTATGCATCTAATCGTATAATATATCTCTTATCAATGGTCTTAAGATGATTTCAGGTAGTGTCAAGATGATTTCAGCTAGTGGCAAAAAGAGAGCCTTATCTCTAGCTAAGAGAGCCATTACGCCGGATGGTTTCTTCATAATCTTGAAACGCAGTCATGTGTTAAGATCATGTTTTCTGGTAAGACTTTTCATAGTTTTGTGTAATGATCTTCTTCTTCGTCGAAAATAACTAACCTTTTTCTTTTTGAAAACAGACAATTCCAATCAAATGGTGTATGAAGAACATGCTTTTGTCAACTCAAGATGTCGTGATGCAATTGGGTGAAACGAAATGGGACATTAAGTTTAACTTTTCATCTGGTCGTGGTTGGATGTCAAATGGGTGGAATAAGTTTGTAAAAGACAACAACTTGAGTGTTGGTGATGTCTGTGTGTTTGAGCCAGCAGCAAACTCTGAAGAAAGTAAGCCATTTCATTTCCTTGTCTCTATTTTCCGCGCTGAAGAAGCCACAAGCACCAATGATGGTTGACACCATGAAAGAACTAAGCAAGTAACACTACAATGTTTCCTTTTGTGTAAGTATGTGTACAACACTATAATATATCTTACTATATGCTTCATCTAGTGAAGCATCTTTTTTTGTTTTGACTTTTTTTGGGTGTATATAACTGAACTCTTCTCTAAAACGAGAACATGTGATATATAATACAACTCTTTTAACTTTTTCTCGTCTTAACTTCTTCACTATTGTGTTCCCACAAAATGTTTAACAACAACAATAATCACTAAATCGGCCACCCTATTTTGCTTGTGACAATTCGAGTTGCCAAAGCCCAAATTAGAGATGGGCCAGTGGTGGGCTTTTATTTTGTTTTATGTTCTAATGAAAACAGAGTGTTTTCACTAAATTTATTTCTTTTGTTCTGTCCTGAGTTTAGAATATCTGGATTTTTCACTCAAATATCTAAGGGTCTAAGATTTTTTTGTTCTTTGCCTCAGAAATCAGCTTTAAGCAGTAAAAAAAAATGAGCTTTTTGTCTATTGAGTCATGAGACTGCCTAATTTTACTCTTTTTTGTTATAGGAGATACCTCAAAAGTTTTCAAGTCATTGTAAAACGAAGTTACCTGAGAATATGACTCTCAAAAGTCCAAGTGGAGTTGCATACAATGTGAAAGTAGAGGAAGATGAACAAAAGAAACTTGCTTTTCGTTGTGGGTGGGACAAGTTTGTGAAAGATCATTCTCTAGTGGAAAATGATTTATTACTCTTCAAGTTCCATAGATCGTCCGAGTTCGAAGTTCTTGTTTTCGATGGAAGGACCTTATGTGAGAAACCCACTTCTTATTTCGTCAGGAAATGTGGGCATGCAGAGAAAAAGATCAAAGGTACTGACTTTACTTCAACATGTAACCTTGATGATGTTGAAACTACACAGCAACCTGAAGAACTCATTGACATTGATGTCGGTATTGATACAACGTGTAATCTGCATCTTGTCTGAAGAACTCATTGACATTGATGTCGGTATTGATACAACGTGTAATCTGCATCTTGTAGTATCTCAGAATGGTTACGAGGAAGAAGAACATATTAACTCTGACAATGATATAACATCTTCTCAGCCTCTTGTTATGTCTCCTCCTAGTAGTGGACGAATCAGCAAAGGGAAGTATTCCCTTAGAGCTATTAAGAAGATGCGAGGAGAAACAAGTAATGACAATCTCGACCGTAAAGCTGGTACAAAATTCTTCTTATTGAATAAAGGTTGTACTTATGTCCTAGTATTCATTTGATAAGCCCTTGTCTGTAGACTCTAATTTGCTTGCAATTGTTTGGATAAGAGGTTCAGGTCTTGAAAATGCTGCTGTCATAACAGCTTGGAGTAATTGAGTCTTTAATTATTTGTCTTTGCAGTTGATAACTTTATTTTGTTGAGTGAGTTTATTATGCATCTAACACATATATATCCCTTATCAATGGTCTTAAGGCGTCAAGAAGATTTCAGCTAGTAGCAACAAGTTAGCCAGAGCCTTATCTCTGGCTAAGCGAGCCATTTCGCCGGATGGTTTCTTCATAATCTTGAAACGCACTCATGTGTTAAGGAAATGTTTTCTGGTAAGACTTTTTCATCGCTTTGTGTATGATCTTCTTCGATTACTCGAAAAGATAACTTTGTTTTTTTTAAAAAAACAGACAATCCCAAACCAATGGTGCATGAAGAACATGCTTTTGTCAAATCAACAAGTGGTGATGCAATTGGGTGAAACGAAATGGGACATGAAGAGCCTTATCTCTGGCTAAGCGAGCCATTTCGCCGGATGGTTTCTTCATAATCTTGAAACGCACTCATGTGTTAAGGAAATGTTTTCTGGTAAGACTTTTTCATCGCTTTGTGTATGATCTTCTTCGATTACTCGAAAAGATAACTTTGTTTTTTTTAAAAAAACAGACAATCCCAAACCAATGGTGCATGAAGAACATGCTTTTGTCAAATCAACAAGTGGTGATGCAATTGGGTGAAACGAAATGGGACATGAACTTTCTCTTTTCATCTCGTGGTCGTGGTGGGATTTCACGTGGGTGGAAGAAGTTTGTACAAGACAACAACTTGAGCGTGAATGATGTCTGTGTGTTTGAGCCAGCAGCCAATTCTGAAGAAACTAAGCCATTTCATTTCCTTGTCTCTTGATGTCTGTGTGTTTGAGCCAGCAGCCAATTCTGAAGAAACTAAGCCATTTCATTTCCTTGTCTCTATTTTCTACGCTGAAGAAGCCATGAGCACCAGTGATGGTTGACTCGGTTTTTACACCATGAAAGAACAAAGCAAGCAACACTACAAGGTTTCGTTCAACTTGGTTTTGTAAGTATGTGTATATGAAAACTTAACATAAGAAAATGTGTAATCTATCTTACTATATGCTTCATCTAGTGAAGCATCTTTTTTGTTTTGCCTTTTTTGGGTGTATATAACTAAACTCTTAACATGTGATATATAATAGTATAACTTTTGTCCTTCCTCTTGCTTTGATTGATGGAACATACAACTACATGTTTAGAGAACTCTCCTTTTCTTCTCTCTTTAACATCTTATAGAGACTGAGAGTTGCAACAGAGGGCAAACTTGTTTTACGAACTTTGTGTTAAGAAAGATGACAATTAATGGAGAAAAGAATCCACACAAATCATTAGACTTAAAAGTTGAATCAGAAACCAAACTTGAGTTATGAAATTATCACTATCTAAAAACACAAATCCTCTAGACAACCTTTCTTAGGTGAAACTAAGTAGTAGAACAAAAG
>CM071717.1:28661966-28672889 GCA_036630335.1 Physaria fendleri
ACTAATATACATGTAATCTAACAATCTTTGGAAAACAAAAAACATGATCCTTTAATAACGTGAATCAAACAAGTTCTCTAATCCTTATAACTTAATACCAAGAAAAATTGAGAATTAGTCTTTTAAAAGTATGAAATTATTCAGTTTCAGATTACATATGCAATTTACAAATTTGAAAATACGAAAATGAAATGTTTTAGTTCTTACATAGAAAAATATAATTCAAAGTCCTTAATGCATTTTGATATGTTTGTATGAAATGTTTTAGTTCTTACATAGAAAAATATAATTCAAAGTCCTTAATGCATTTTGATATGTTTGTTACACCGAAACCGCAATTGTTGCAACAGACGATACTTGTTAGAACAACGAATTAAACCACACAAATAGAAGATTTATTCTAAACTAAACTGATACTTTATTCACTCAACCGGAGTGATTACCTTGACTCCTACAAAGAATCATTGATTCTTATTCAAATGATACTTTAATAGGATAACAAAATCTCTTATTTATACTAAGAACAATATAGAATGTGAAAAGACTAAACAAATCAAATACGATGAACCTTACTAAAGACTAAATATATATCGATTCTTCATATATCTTCAAGATCAATTCCTCTTCTTCTAGTAAAACTTCCAAGATCATTAAGGTTTGAATGATTAATTCAACAACATGATATATATATATATATAAACATAACATACAACCTTGATTTATAATCATTTGAATGTGACTTTTGCACATACGAATATCCAAAACATACAAAATTTATTTATATAACATACAACCTTGATTTATAATCATTTGAATGTGACTTTTGCACATACGAATATCCAAAACATACAAAATTTATTTATTTACCATTTAAAAAGATAACCATCATTTTCGAACATAGTTTTAGACTGAAACAAGAAAACCTAACTTTTTTTTCTTTTTTGCTTTGAATACAAACTTTCGCTGAATCAACTTTACTACTTCGTGCGGGCCTATTAAGACTCTAATTTACTACTCGAATATATTCTGATGACTTACATCAAATAACTTTCTGATTAGGTTAAGGTTAGATAAATCTAGATTCATCTTAAAAAAAGTATCTGAACATAACTAATGGAGTCAATACCTTAACTTATACTATGCTGATAGGTGGATGTGTCCCACAAAGAATAGGGTGAAAGGTCGCTACAATATGACCGGACCCATAATCACCGATTTGAGCCACGGAGAGAAAGTGGGACACACGCATAGTGAACTTGCCGTTAACACAACGCTAAAGCTGAGATATTGGATTCAGACACGTGTTGGATTAATAATCTTATGACATAAAAGGTGCTCAGAATTGGTCCCCTTAAAGGTATTACATGGAAGATATTAGAATGCATGGAACACAGTCTTCTTTGTCCCTTTTCTACATTATCCATATGTCGACTCAAATACATAACCTCTTAATAAGGGTTATGAATATTCTAGATTTTTCTTTATTTTATTCCATATCTTGATTCATCTGTATCTACAATGCTAATACATGTATTGTGTATAAAACACATTTGTCTAACATGAATCGATTTTTTTTTTGATACGATTTTTAGATGAATATATAGTTTATAATGATCTTGTCAAAAAAAAAAGTTTATAATAAACTAAACCAAATGTTGGAAAAATAATACTAAACTATGTCTGAAGGGTTTATGATATTTTCTACTTGCACAAACTGGATAGATGTGTTAATATTTTGTTTGAAATGTTTGTATAAATTTAATTAATATTTTTTGAAATGTTCAGTTTAATGATAATTCTTTTTTAAACATTTAGAAAGACGTGAAAAAATAAAATTAAAAAATAATGAGGAATTAGAAGCAGTCAACGTCCTAACTCGAGATGATATATGGCCGAGCTTCAGCGCTCATATGATATCTTTCACCCATTTGTATTTCATCTTCGATTCTTTCTCATTTGTGAAGATCTCTCGAATAATGAATAAGATGGCGGATTCATTAGCTTCCTTTACATGTCATTTAGATATTTTTTTGTCACATTAATTCCATTGTTCAATTCTCTTTGATTTTACAAGGTAACTTAAGTTTTTAATATATTTAGTTTATTTCGTTTTTTTTAAAAAAAAAGTTGTAATCATCAGATATTTCTAAAAACGAATGGATAAATCAAGTAGATAAGGGTTTGAAGATGGCAAACCTAAATTTCTTTGTATTCATGGTTCTTTTTATATAATTTTCCAAAAACCTTAGAACTTGTTACAATTTTTTTATCAAGGTTGATAAACTATTTTAATATTGTGGAGTATAGGATTTGAATTGTGAACTTTTAGCTTGATACATCAAATGAATTTTCAAAAATAACCACCATTGAACTACATAATTTCAATCATCAACTTGCTGAACGAGGGTTTGTGAACAGTGAAATTTCGGCGATTCAAAAGGCGATCTCCTCCCGATAAGACTGTTTCCGATCTCGCGCCGGCGACCTGTTCGCTGCCGTCCTCCTGCTTGATTGCTCTCCATCTTACCGATGGGGTTCAAGAAGAAGCAGAAGAAGACCTCGAAGAAGAAATCTCTGAAAAGGTCTTCCAACTCTACTTCACCATCATCTGCGAAGAAGAAATCTCTGAAAAGGTCTTCCAACTCTACTTCACCATCATCTGCGAAATCCACCTCTTCGGTGTCAGATTCAGCTCTGTCTACCGATTCACCATCTCCCCAACAGGAGACAATCGCTGAAATTCCTTCGGCGAAAACAATCCCAACAACAAAAGCTCCAGAGCTTTCGATTGAGGAAAATCACATCTCCTCGACGAACGAACCACAAGCTATTGATGAGGGGACCCCAGCAATAAACCTACCGGTCATTGCAAAGCCTCTTGGAGAATAAGCAACTGTAGCTGCCTCTGATACCGAGAAAAATCAGACTCTTCAGAGTCACATACCAGCTTCCACTGGTGAACGATCTGTGATATCTTCAGAGAATCCAGAAACTGAGGCTGTCAAAACCACGACAGCGCCAAAACCAACCAAAAGCAGCAACTCGTGGAGTGAGCTGGTTTCGGGGAAAGCAAAGAAACTCAAGAAATCAGGTGAGAGTTTCATTTTACCTTCTGGTGAAATTTGTGTGGAAATTCCCAACTCTGTCATCGATAAGCATAGAAAGTCTTAGGATTGTATTGTGTTGGGTCAGTTCTATTCACCACCTCCTAGTATTGGGATTATGCACTCCATTACAAATGGTATTTGGAGTAAATTTCAAAGAGACATTACCGTTACCAAAATGGAGAGTATTGGGATTATGCACTCCATTACAAATGGTATTTGGAGTAAATTTCAAAGAGACATTACCGTTACCAAAATGGAGGGATATGCTTTCTTGTTCAGAATTCCCAATGATGCGACAAGAAATAAGATTCTCACACAAAGACTCTGGCAATTTGAGAAACAAACTATGTTTGTTGCAAAATATGAACCGGGTATTACCCCTGTCCAACCAGATTTTTCTGAGGCGCCCATTCGGTTGGAACTTAGGAAGGTTCCCTATCAGTTTTTCAATGAAGATGGGTTGGAGAAGATAGCGAGCATGGTAGGGGAACCTAAACTCTTACATCCGCAAACGGAAAATAAAACAAACCTGGAGGTTGCAAAGGTCTTTACCATCATTGACCCTCGCAAGCTCGCAAGCCATTGCCAGAATCAGTTCAGGTATGGTTCGAGAATAGAGAATTGTGCCGTGTAGAAGTATTGCCAGAATCAGTTCAGGTATGGTTCGAGAATAGAGAATTGTGCCGTGTAGAAGTCTCTAGTCCGTTCATGCCCCCGATCTGTGATTTCTGCAAGGAGATTGGGCATAGCAAGAAGAGGTGTGTTGTTGCGCCAGTAACTTGTGATATCTGCAAAGCCACCTCTCATGATAAGTTAAGATGTCCAAAGAACCTAGTGAAGAAGCATCACAAAGCGCCTCCGAGAAAAGAACAGACTCGACCTTTGAGTACTAAGGAAAAGTCTAGGCCCAAGAGCTTATCTCCACCTCCAAAGGTCTCTCATGATAGAGCATAGTCCTCTGAAGGACAATGGATAAATTTTTTTAGTAAATCAGCAAAGAAGGCTGATAAGTTGCGGACTCAACATCTTAATAACACTCAGAAGAGCCCTCTCCCTTCTCTTAGGATTCGTGAGCCTGAATATCCAAGGAAAAAAAGACGTCCTGTCATAGCTGAAGGAAAAGGGAAAGGCATCCAAGAGTATTCTTCAGATGTTTCCGAAGACTCATCTGGGATTTGGGTCTTTTGGCACCCTAGTATTAAAACCAAAGTTCTTAGTAAATCCTTACAGATGCTGGTCTGTGAAGTTTGGCTGCCTAATAGGTCTGATTCTATCATTATATCGATGGTTTATGCATAAAATGATGAAGAAACGAGATCGCTATTATGGAATGAGTTGACTGTTTTGTCTTCAAGTATTGGCATGAGGAAAAATCCTTGGGCGGTATTGGGAGATTTTAATCAAATAGTTGATCCATCAGAGCACTCAAAACCAGATTCTGCGTCTGTTAACACAGCAATGAGAGCGCTAAGGGACTGCCTTCTGACTTGTGAACTAGACGATCTCAGTTTTCGGGGTTCAACATTTACATGGTGGGACAAAAGAAAGCAAGACCCTATTGCAAAGAAGCTCGATAGAGTACTAGTCAATGAGGACTGACTACATATTTTTCCAGATTCTCTTGGCCTCTTTGGTGCAAATGAGTTCTCTGATCATGCCCCGAGCCAGCTAGTTCTGGATCCGGTGGTTAAAAGAGTACGCAAGCCCTTTAAGTTCTATAATATGTTGCTAAAAGATTAAGGTTTTCTGCATATGGTTCAGGAATTTTGGTTCTCATCAACTACCACTGGATCAGAAATGTTTAGGTTCTCTTCAAAGCTTAAAAATCTGCAGCAGCATATCCGATCTTTCAGCAAAAATCACTACTCAAATATTGAGAAATGAGTATCAAGCGGCTCATCTGGAAGGGAGTGTGTTAGCGCTGTTCAGGAATTCTTTAGCTCAGGGAAGCTCTTAAAAAGATGGAACTCAACGTTTATTGCCCTGATCCCAAACCAAATACAGAGAGAACAACCAATTTTCGGCCCATCTCTCTACTAAACACAGTGTATAAAGTTGTCTCAAAACTCCTCACTGAGAGACTCAAGAAGCTGCTGGAACCTATATCAAATTCGCAATCAGCTTTCATGCCAGGTAGACTCCTTGCTGAGAATGTTTTGCTTGCAACAGACCTTGTCCAGGGTTATGATAGGAAACATGAGCTGAAGAAAGGTATGCTCAAGGTTGACTTAGAGAGTGCATTCGATTTGGTTAGGTGGAATTTTGTGATGGCAGCATTATCAGCAATAGGCGCGCCTCCAAGATTCAAAAACTGGATCATGGAATGTATCTCAACGCCATCTTTCTCGGTTATTGTGAATGGTTCGCCATCAGGTTTTTTCAAGAGCTCTAGAGGGCTTAGACAGGGAGACCCGCTGTCTCCCTATCTCTTTGTCTTATCGATGGAAGTTTTCTCAAGACTGCTCAATTTCCGATACAACTCTGGAGAGATTTAAGAATGAACAAACACAAAACGGAGCTGTTCACCTCCGGACTTCCACCAGCGGAACTTTCTGCTATAAAAAGATATGAGTACAAATCTGGAACGCTACCGATCAGGTACTTAGGCCTTCCTCTAAAGTCTTCAAAGTTAAAAATTGGTGAATATTCAAATCTGATTGAGAAGATTGCGGGTCAGTTCAGATTCTGGGCTGTAAAATGTCTGTCTTTCGCTGGTAGAGCTCACCTTATAGCAACTGTTATTAATGGTCTGATCACATTCTGGTGTTTTACTCTACTTCTACAAGGGATGCATCCGACAAATAGAAAGGTTATGTGCAAAATTTTTGTGGTCTGGAGATATAGACAAGCGGAGGCCAAGTAAAGTCTCATGGGACATTGTTTGCTTACCTAAGAAACAAGGAGGGTTAGGTCTGCGTAGATTCTCTTGTTTGCTTACCTAAGAAACAAGGAGGGTTAGGTCTGCGTAGATTCTCATATTGGAACATTGCCCTGTCTCTGAAACTGATTTGGTTTTTGTTCACAAAACATGACTCTCTTTGGGTGCAGTGGCATAAACAGAACAGTTTGAAAACCATAAATTTCTGGGTTATTAAAAAGAAACCCACAGATTCTTGGACATGGATTTCACTCCTCAAGCTAAGGAAATATGCCTCCAGATTTGTGGTCTGTTCAGTTGGTAAAGGAAATGAGGCAAGCTTTTGGTATGATCGTTGGACACCTTTTGGAGATCTCATTACTTTCTTGGGCAATAGAGGACCATCATCCCTTCAGATTCCCATAAATTCAACTGTTGCACAGGCTTCTACACCACAGGGCTGGAAAATTTCTCACCCAAGATCGGACATAGCGCTTCAAATCAGTCTCCACCTCACAACAAGGACACCACCTCACAACAAGGACACTGCCTCACGCTGTGCACAAGCCGGACCTGTACCATTGGAACATCAATGGACAAAATCTGCAGGAGTTCTCTTCCTGTGCACAAGCCGGACCTGTACCATTGGAACATCAATGGACAAAATCTGCAGGAGTTCTCTTCAAAAAGAACATTCCAAGAAATTGCGCCCTCGGCACAATGTGTGAACTGGTATAGGGATATTTGGTTTAAAGGAGCAATCCCAAAACACTCCTTCCATATGTGGGTGACTCACTTAAACAGATTGCCCACCAAGGACAGATTGACCTCATGGGGTATGGTATTTCCATCTTCTTGTGGACTTTGTAATCTTTTTGATGAATGCAGGGACCATATGTTCTTACACTGTTCTTTTGTTGGACACTTATGGAACCTCGCTCTAAGGAGAATAGGCTATCCAGGACTCACTTTCTTCTCCTGGGATGAGTTATTGAGCTGGACGAAGGGTAATAGCAAGCTGGCACCATCGACATTGAGACGAACTGTAGCGCAGTCCATTGTCTACCGGACTTGGAAGCAGAGAAACAACTTACTTCACAATGAAGAAGTCATTCCGCCTGCAACTGTGTTCAGGGACGTTCGTCGGGAGGTCATTAATATTATCTCTGCAAATAGGCATCATCGACGGTTTGCAACACTGATGCAACTATGGATCACATAAATTAGGGGATTTTGTTCCTATGTTTTATCTTGCTTGTTGTTTAGTTTTTTTGGGGCAAGCCAGAACTTAAGTTTAACATGTAAACAAACCTTCATAATTTTTATGATATTTATCTTCTACCAAAAAAAACTATATAATTTCTACCATTTTTTGTTTTTTTTTGAATTTCCACCATATATTTGCATTGCATAAATAATATTCATCGCACAACATTTTATTATTTTTTACTAGTAAATGGTGTGATGCAAAGGAGAGACGATTAGTTTTATTTGGTCATGGAAGACAAAAATATAAGGTTTTTGTCTTTTTGATATATTGGTCATGTGAAAACATTAATTTTGGTTCTATATTTTGCTAAGTCACACTCACATTTATTTTCTAGACCTATAGGCTATGATTAAAAAAGTACAGTATACGAATCGTAAAGACTTTAGATTCGACAAAAAGTCTACTTAAGAAGTTAATGTCTCTCTTTAAATTCAGTATCGTATGAACGCATGGTGTAGTTGTGTAGAATACATACGGATGGATATTTCTCTTTAAATTCAGTATCGTATGAACGCATGGTGTAGTTGTGTAGAATACATACGGATGGATATTTATAAAGACACATATCTTTTATTTTTATTTTTTATTTATTCTTTAATTATCTACTGGAGAAAATATGACTTAGTCTTCGGTCGTGACCATGACCGACTGAGAAGCTTTTTGAGGCATCACTAGAGCTCGTTGCCTCAATGTGATGGCCGAGCGATGAGATACTAAAAAAACTAAAGACAAACGAAACATAGAGCAATAAATCTAACCAAAATCCAAATATGGAGAGTTGCCGAATATCTTTCGAGCCAAGGTACTTTTGTCGTTTCTCGTACATGACTCCCATGACATCATCGAGACACCTCACAGACAAAGCCACCAAACTCGACTACTTTCATCTATGGCTTGATCTTCTATCTATCCATCACATATGGTTTTGAAAGCTGCAAATTTCGAAGGTCCAACGAGCTAGATCTCCAGATCCGGTGTTTAGGTTACCGATTTGTCAACATTAGCCGTCGCGGTTTTTTTTTGAGGAGAGGTTACCGATTTGTCAACATTAGCCGTCGCGGTTTTTTTTTGAGGAGACACACTCTGCCGGACGAATACCAAGGAACACCAAATTCTTTCCCAATGGTATATTACAGAGGAAAGACACCACCAAGACTTGTTTTCTGACCAGAGATTGGTACTACGACGATGTACACGAACATAATTTGGTGATCCGATCTTATGGTAGCACCAGAGATTGGTACTACGACGATGTACACGAACATAATTTGGTGATCCGATCTTATGGTAGCGGATTTTAGTATATTATTCTCTCACTTATCTACAGGACGAAAAATAAAAATAACACACACGCAAAGTGAATAATTTGTTATCTCCTTTCTCACTAAAAAAAGATAATCATTATAACATAACCATTGAATTGAAAATCTCGCGATTACATTATTCACTAACTCAAAAGAGTGTCTTGACATCAAAACCTCAATCAATCTTAATGGATACTTATAATCTAGCATACCTTTTTGTGTCGATTTTCCTTTTTTACTTGTATGGAGAACTCTAAATTGACATGCTAATTCACTAGAAAAATCTTTTTTAAGTAATTTTTTTGCTGTGGTAGAATTTATTATTCCAAATTAATTGCAACACAAAGATTTTTCGGGAAGTCACCAACCTTAGTACTATTCTTGCACAAACACATTTAATTGCGGAGTTTTGATAGAATTCGGTGCATTAGTGTTGGTTGTATGATCGCACCCATTATTCTAAATTAATTAAAATCCAAATTTCCTGATAAGAAAACATCCAATTTAGAACAGCAGAAGGGTATATTCGTCATTTAATATTAATTATAAAATTAAAGGTTCTGTGTTTCTCCACCTCACAAGCTCCAACTGNCCGACTTTGGAATATATTAATTAATAACCCTTATATAATATATTTTCCATTCCTTATAGAATCAATACTTCCCTTTCCTCCTCTCTCATTCTCCTTCTCTCTTCATATCCTCCATCTTCTTCTGCTAATTAAGGAAAACAAAAATGGCTGATCTTGAAAGAAGAGTCTGTTGCATGTGTGGTGATGTGGGTTTCTTTGATAAGCTCTTTCATTGTACCAAGTGTCTTAATCGCTTTCAACATTCGTAAGTACTCTTTCTATACATATCTATATATATCATGTCTAATATCATCATCATCATGCATCTTAACAACATATCATATGATCATATACATCAAATCAAAAGCATGCATATATGATATATCATATAAAAATATGATATTTATATTGTTAGAACCAAACAAGAACTAGTCTTAACAACTACAATATATAAATGATAGGTATTTGATTATCATCATATAAGAGTATGATCATGATCTTGATATAGGTACTGTAGTAGCTATTACAAAGAGCAAGCTGATCCAATCAAAATCTGTGATTGGTGTTTGTGTGAATCAAAGAGTCAAACCGGAGCAAAGAGGGGTCTTAATGGTGATGGATCGTCTAAGAGATCATATCGGTCGAAATATTCTTCAGGCCACCAGATTAAGCAGCAAGATATTGATCAAACCACTAGTAGTAAGGGTAAACATGGTGTGCCTTCTCCTAGACCGGCGACTCGTAGGTACAAGCTTCTCAAAGATGTTATGTGTTAAGTCATGTTTTAAAGTACAAAAAAGAGTTAGTATATCTATGAGTTAATTAGGATCTCCGGACCGATAATAAGACACTATGTGTAAGATATTTATAACTAGGGCTTTTTGTAGTTGATGTTATGGTTTGAGAGGCAATGTAATTTACCTGCGGAGTTGTGTTATGGATATGGTGTTAGTGAGTGCTTGAAATAAATAAAGTATGTTTGTAACAAACGAAATCTTTTTTTTTTTTTGGGTTGAATGATTAGGTATGTTTGTAACAAACGAAATCTTTTTTTTTTTTTGGGTTGAATGATTAGCGATGAACTTTTTGAAAGAATAAGTTGGTAGAAAGACAGTTAGACAGGTAATTAGAAGAAAACTAATGATGAGTTAAGATAGTGGTCTTTAAGCGTTGCATTTAGATCACAACAAATCTACTAATTAATTTATATAAATCAAGATTTTTTAGTATTCATTTGAAGAAAAATACTCATTTATCAACTCTAGAGATTAGCCAGAACTTTGTGTATGTAAGTTAATTATTATTTGACTATTTTTTTCTGAAAAACATATGAAGTGATATATTTTATGTATTGTAATTTTTTTTTCTTTGATAAGAATGTAAATAGTTTATTAATAATGAAATTCGGTTGGTTTTACTATATAATTAGGTATATGCCAAGAAAAATAGTAAAAAAAACATGAAAGTAATACAATAACTCCAACAATCCAACACAATTAATTAGAATACTGAAAACACTAAATTGATACACTTCTAGGAATCTAAATAAAATTCCTAGAATTACACTTCCAGGAGAAAGATAATTCATTCCAGACTTTCACACTAATGTATTCTATAACTACAGACTTACTTTTTTGTATTTAAACAACCCAAATGAAAGAACCCATATAATCCCCTATATATTATTTGGGAAGCAAAAAAGCTGAGGTGTCATCACCACAGACACTCTCACAAACATTATTTAACATTATTTACAAGTATGCCATTATCGAAATATTAAAAATATATATTATAATATTAATTAATTGCTATAT
>CM071717.1:28689337-28703436 GCA_036630335.1 Physaria fendleri
TACGGGTGCTTGAGGACGGAACATAAACCAAGAAAGTTCCGGATGAAAAGCGACGAACAGAGATATCACCGTGTTTACCCCATACGCGATTTAGGTCACTGAAGAACTTCGCCGGGGAGGGAGGCTCGCCGAGGAAGCGACAGAGAAGATGACCAGACTTGAGATGTGCTGATTTTCATCCAGTGAATCACAAGAGCTTTGTAATGGCTCACGAGTAATACTAGGGACTTGTGACACTTCAGAACATACTTGAGGAGATGATGATGTAGCCTTTTGGAGCTCATTTGTCGAGTGTGAAGTAGATTCAGGGATTAGACTTGAGCTGGGGATACCTACAGAAACCAACTCTTCACAGTGTTTACTTTCAGGTTCAATAACTGGAGCAGATATCTCAGAATCATGTGTGATCGGTATCAGTGATGAACTTGAAAGTGTGTTATCACTGATTTTACTGTCTAACTCCATAGCTTGAATAGGTGTCTCTTGGTCTTGAATGTCTGTCTGAATAGGAGGAGCATTGGAAGGTGATGTATCGCAATCTAAATCCATAGATTCCTTATTTGATACAGGAACTTGAATAGGATCAGTACTTGGGCCAGGTTCAGAATTTGCCTCAGCTTTGGATTCCATCACCAGTGAATTTGGTTTTCCAACTGAGTGGTTCAACGAAACAACGATGTGCTTGATGTCCATAGGATTTGCACTTTGAATAAAGATGGGGAAGTCTTCCATAATCTATCGAAACCAATACTGATGCACCGTATGAGTCCTTAACTAAAACCGAAGGGGGAAGAGGGGAACCTAGTGGGACAATAGCTCTAATTGTAGTGGTGCCTAAGGAAGATAAGGGAAGAGAAGCTTTAGTACCTGGAATTAGCTTAGCAACGCCACCAGCAATCCGAACAACTGCCTCATGTGACCATAGTTGTGGAGGGATTTCACGAATGGTGAGAACAGTTGTAGCAGAAGTATGCTTAGGAGGAGTAGCTAACGATGGATTTACCGACCACTCAGAGATGACAAACGAAACTGTACCGGAGGACCAGAGACCAGTTTGAAGGATCCACTTACGGGTGCTTGAGGACGGAACATAAACCAAGAAAGTTCCGGATGAAAAGCGAAGAACAGAGATATCGCCGTGTTTACCCCATACGCGATTTAGGTCGCTGAAGAACTTCGCCGGGGAGGGAGGCTCGCCGAGGAAGCGACAGAGAAGATGACCAGACCAGTTCGAACTCGCCTTAAGGATGACGGATTGAGGAGCTAACACCACTGGTGTGCCATCTGGGAGATAAGTCAGGAAGATAAGGGAAGAGAAGCTTTAGTACCTGGAATTAGCTTAGCAACGCCACCAGCAATCCGAACAACTGCCTCATGTGACCATAGTTGTGGAGGGATTTCACGAATGGTGAGAACAGTTGTAGCAGAAGTATGCTTAGGAGGAGTAGCTAACGATGGATTTACCGACCACTCAGAGATGACAAACGAAACTGTACCGGAGGACCAGAGACCAGTTTGAAGGATCCACTTACGGGTGCTTGAGGACGGAACATAAACCAAGAAAGTTCCGGATGAAAAGCGAAGAACAGAGATATCGCCGTGTTTACCCCATACGCGATTTAGGTCGCTGAAGAACTTCGCCGGGGAGGGAGGCTCGCCGAGGAAGCGACAGAGAAGATGACCAGACCAGTTCGAACTCGCCTTAAGGATGACGGATTGAGGAGCTAACACCACTGGTGTGCCATCTGGGAGATAAGTCGGCGATGAGGAAGGGAATGAAGACGATTCAACATCTGCAAAGAGATTTCTCCATAGAAATCCCAAGGAGGAGCATGATTTTGCCGGAGAAGCGGTTAATTTTGACGGTGGGGGGTCAGGTTCGGGTTCGAGGTTGATGGCGGCGGCGGAGGAGTAGGGTTTCGCAAGGGAGAGAAGAGACGACATTTTTCATATAATCATATTGTCCATTTCCTATAATTTTATACTTACTATTCAAAATATGCGATCACCGTCTTTTTAAAGGAAAAATAAAGCTTAGCAACTTGAATCGTTTAAACAATACAATAAAAAAATCCGGAAAAATTATCACCACCAAAAAAATTTGCGCTTACATTATTCCTTACGCTAATTTTGAGTAATAAAAATTTGGTTTTGGATAAAAATATTTTAGAGAAATAAAAAATTGGTTTGGATAAAAAGATTTAGAAACTATTTGAGTATTTCTAAATTTTGGTTCCTTCTATCTAAATTTTTAAATATTAAACTTTATAATTATAGTTTTGATTAATTTAGTTATATAAAATATTGATATTTTGCATATATAATTATATTTTTAGTTTTCTAGTTAATCATTTGACTTTTGATTCACTGTTTGATTTGATTTTTTTCCTCGAGTTGGTTTCTTTATTTATAGAGTTTTAATAATCTTTAGGATATTTTCTCAGTTGAAATTTGATTTTGGATAATTTTTTCTGGTCAGTTCTGATTTTGATTTTTAATTCCGGATTTTTCAGTCCTGCTTTTTTAGTTAAATTGTTAACCAGTTAATATATATATATATATATAGAATGTTAATTCATTTATTAAAATGGGAGTTTAATTTATTAAACTAATTCATACTGAACTTTCAAAAAATTTAAAATAAGTTTAAAATAGGATGGTTGATTCCACAAAAAAAAAAAAAAAAAAAAAAAAAAAACATTATGTGGATCGCAGCCACTGTTCCAGAATTTTGTGGAACCACTATTAATTTTTTTTTTGTATATATATATAGATATATAAATGGTTGATTTTGGATATTCTTAAACTATATGTTCTTTATGGATTGAAGTTTTAGAATATTTTTTGGTGTTCGAGAAAAGAATGATATTCTCACATTTCATAAACTCCGAGAATAATAATCGAGAACGCTGAAGTTACAGAATTGTTATTGGTTAGGATTGAAATTTCCAAAAGTTATAATTCACTTATATAAAAGGTCTTATTTCTTATTTTGTTCGATTAGTAAAAATGTACATATTCACGTCTAATAGCATTTGATTATTGTGAAAAGTATTGAGTAATGTAATGCATATGGCGTACATTAAAATAACCTTGGAAAAAAAAAAAACTCAATTAAAGAGAGAAAGGACATTTGAGAAATTCCAAACAAATCCACTAAAACCCAAGACAAAAGGATCCATAGAATGACAACTAATATTCAACAAAAGTATCTAACACATTCACATTCTTCTTGAGCAACCCAACCTAAAAGTTAATCACACTTTCTTTATTTTATCATTTTAAAACCACTCACCCAAACATGGTTGGTCCATGTGCTTGGTGCTATGTGTGTGCCATCTTTCTACTATTTTAAATGTAATTGGGTTATTCTTTATATTACTGACCGGAATTTATGTAATTGACTGGTCCATATTCATATGTTATTTATGTAATCTATCGGGATTGTAGACGCAAAGAACAGAAACGCCATCCAAAATGTAATTTCCTTACTACCTAGCTTGATTATCATATGACTAATTTACACCCTATGCCCTTAATCCTCTCCCAATTTTCAAAAATGGCCCTCATGTATTACAAAAAAAAAAGAAATCATGTGCAAACAAAAAATATTTTGGGCTAGTGGGTATTATTTTTTTGGCAAAAGGCTATTAGGTGTAATATTGGAGAGGGAGAAGACCATAGGGTGTAAAAGCCTCTTATCATATCTATAAGTGTTCACTTTAGAATTGAGAAACTTTTTAACTGCATTGGGTTTCAGGTAGGAGTGACATTTTTAAATTGCATGAAAACCAAGTGACCAATTAGTTAGAACCATATATTTAGATTTTTAACGTAAATTTTGGACTGCAATTTTAGGATATGACCGTAGCATTTATCTTAGATATATATTTAGATTTTTAACGTAAATTTTGGACTGCAATTTTAGGATATGACCGTAGCATTTATCTTAGATTGTTTTTTCCCCATAATTTTATAATTTTATTAATAAGTTCTAAAGGCTTGTGGGTCGGAACAAAGTTACATTTTCTTTTAAAAAGCCCAGATACTTTAACATGGTTCTAGATGTATCGCCACGTGTATTGTATGTTATGGCGATTTAAAACGTGGCATTGCCTTGGGAACGTTGCTACCACATGGCGGAAGAGGCGGTTGACGGAAATAATGGTAGGGCAACTCGTTCGCGTTTTGAGAAGTTTCGTATGGAGTTTCTGTGAGAGGCAGGGACGACAAGGCTGATCATTGTTCCAAGACGGCAAAAGACATCTTTAGGATCTTCTTTATTTATTGACGTCAGGCTTGCTTGTGTATGAGCCTATTTCATCTCATACAGTAGATAAACTGAAACTAAGTCAAACAAAACAAAAAATATACATAAAAAAACTTAAAGCCTCCATCGAAAGAATTGTTGGGCAGATAACAGATCTAGTAATGCCAATGGTGAATCAATAAGCTTCTGGTATCGATGATGAAGCATATCCTCGTTCTAGATGTGAAATTCGAGCGCTTGATCTGACACTTCCTCAGATCTTGAGACAATCCAAGTTACACACCCAATGGCGCACGAACCTAACACCACCATTGTAGTGATCCTCATCTTAGGTCCGTACCGCAGGAAGGTTATGACCGAGGAAAAATTGACCGCGGATACTTATCATTGGGAAATAAGTACCGCATCCCGGTTGACAAGTCATTGAAGTGGGACAAGGCTAACAACACAAGGACATGGAGTTTAAAGGTGGACACATGTTTTGGGGATCCACATTGAATCGCTCAGACTTTCCCATGAAATTCTAAGTCATTATGGGGAAATTAGAAAATAGAGGACTCGACTCTACTGGAAAGTGGATGAGACCGTTAGACCCGGGAAAATTTAGTTCTTAGGGTGGAAAAGATGCTTAGAGAAGATATCCAAGCTAGCCATGAAGAGTTTTGGAGAATCAGGATTGAATTGAATAAAGTCTAAAAATCCGAGTTTAGACCTTACCGCGAAAACCTTAACATCGAGGAGCCATGTACCGCAAGACATGTATAGTCGGCATTTGCACGTACCGCTTGTGCGTATGTTCCGCTATGATTGGTGCTTCTTGAATCCGGTACGTGGAACGTCGACCTTTATCATTCGCCAGTACATGCATCATCGAGAGACTTTGGTCCTCCGGCAAGGTTGTACTACACCCTCCGTGTTGTACGAGGACATACAACTTATAGTGGCCGAAAAACCTAAGTGCTTCGCGTCCCATCCATGCAGCCAGGAACGCGTTTATTTTTCGGCGACACATGGCGGTTTGCTCCCATTCAAAGATTCCCTTCGAGATTCTTTTCACACTAGAAGTTGTATGCCTATAAACACCCCATTAGGATTCTTTAAACCCCATTACAAAAACCTAAGCCAAATCTTTGCCATTTTGTTTCTCGATTCTTTTAAGCTTTCCGATCCTGAGAGTTAAACCCCATAGTGGGTTATGAGAACATCCTTAGAGCCTTGTGAGCCTTTTTTCTTTAGTTCTTGAGTGATTTCGTGAGCTAAGGAGCCATAGAAGTAAGGAGATTTAATGCGAGAGGTGTCTAATTCTGATTATAAACTTAGTTTTGAATCTAAGCTAAAGAGTGAGTGGATTTTCCTTTTCATTTAGCAAGATTGTTGTTCTAGAGCTTGGGAAAGGGTATAAATGTATGCTGATTGTTTGTTTGTTAGGTTTAAGAACTTTGTTATATTTGCATGTTAAATATTTTGTATGACTGGAGGTAAAAATTATGGTTTTAGCTAAATTTAGCTAAACATGATTTCTATGATATAGATTAGTTGATTTATTTGCTAGTAAGTTAGAATGAGTTAGTTTAGGTAGTTCTAAGTTCATGATAGCTAGAGTAAAGTTAGAATCATGCTTGATTAATTGGTAAATTTCGATTATCTTGCCTAAACATACTAGCTTATTTAAATAAGCTATGTGAAAATTAGACTAGAGGTTTATTTTCATTCCTTAGAAGTTATATGCATGACTGAGTGTTAAATTCATTGCTTATGATTAGTAAGCCTTGACTGAAAATCGTTGAAGTCAAATTGACACATATTTGATAATTTTAACACTATAGTGAATTGTGTTGTCATTTAGATTTTTGTCACGCTAAAATTGCATTCTTAGAACATAAGTTGCATATTAGATCATGTTAGTGAGTATATGATCATGTGAATACTTGTTGCTTGTTGTTATTGCTTGTGTTGATATCCTCCTTGTATTAGTACATATATTAGTACTATGTACATAATTGATTGCTTAGTTATATTGTGTGTGGCTAATAAGACTTGTTTGGTAGTTAGTAATTATGTTTATGATTGCGTAGATATCTAGATGTTATTGCCTAGATTGCTAGTTATTGTCTGGTTGATTGCTTATGATTAGTTTATAGTGCCTAGATGGTCTTTAAGTGCCTAGATTGTTTTATGTCTAGACGGATAAAAGTCTAGATGGGATTGTGGTTGTTGTGGTTGGTAGCTAATCTCGTGAGTGTGATCTCAGAGATTAAGTTTTTAGTTGCATCCGGGGAGGCACTGATCACCCTCCTGTGCCTGTTGAGGTCGTGATGGACCGCATATAAGTCATCCGAGGGAAGTGGCTTGCCACCTTGCTCTGCCGAGGTGCAGGCGAATGCGGATTAGGAAAAATGTGTTTCCAAGAATGAGAAGGAATGTTGTTTTGTTGTTAAGAAAGAATGTGTTTCCATTGGTATTAGGGTGAAGTGTTATAGTATGGGTGTCTTGAGTATTTAACAAATAGTCAAGGGACTATGGGTTGTTAGGAAGTTATAGTTCTTGAGTATTTGCTTGAGTGATGTTTCTCAACCACTAGATTGTGTTATTTAGTACCATTAGCATATTGCTTGCTTGTTGTTGTGATTGTTGATTGCTTTCATATGCATTAGGGTTGGGAATTTTGGGTAGTTTTCCTCACTCACTGAGTAATTAAATTACTCAACCGAGCTCATCTTGCAGGAAAAGTGTAACACCTTACCCCGCTCAACCCGAGGTTTCTCGTATATTTTTGAACTAATAGACTAACTGCCATGCTTATCAGTAGAGTAAGCTATTCATGCAATATTAGCGGAAATAATAAAGCAAAATAAGCATATAACTTATTACCCATTTCGAATAATAATAGCAACGTGTGTTATTGCTCCTTGCTTCAGAAATAGAGGAGCAGTAGCTGACCTGCTCCTTGCTTCAGAAATAGAGGAGCAGTAGCTGACCAAAAAGCAAGGAGCAGAGCTACAGAGCAGAATGGTAGAATTAGAGAGAGGCCTAGAATTAAATTACAATGTTAGAGAATATTTTAGAAGAGAGCTACAGAGCAGAATGGTAGAATTAGAGAGAGGCCTAGAATTAAATTACAATGTTAGAGAATATTTTAGAAGTCTCGAGAGAGGTTACATAAGCTCAGAGAGCTTACAGAAGCGTCCCAGGAATTAATAAAATTGCCGGAAAATAAATAAAAATTGCGAGGTTGAGTTATGACGTCCTGTAAGTTACGTTGTCCCGAGAGAATTAAATTAAGAGAGGTAAGAAGCGTCGGAGAATTAATTATCAAAGCCAAATGCGTGTTTTGGGAAATTAAAATGCGGAGTATAAATAGCCATCACTTCATCTTTTCTCTCATTTTCTCCTTTCTTCTTCTCTATCTCTTCACTCATTTCTCTCTCAAAAACACTCTCCTCTCTCTCTATAAGATTTGAACCTCTCTCTCTTGCATGGTTTATTTTTGTTGGTTTTGGAGAGGAGATGATGATTAGGGGTGGAGAAGGAAAAGAGAATGAGGCGTCGGTGGTGGCTAGGAGCAAAAGGAGAGGTTTTGGTGGGGTGTGAAGTCGCAGATCAAGGAGGACAAGGAGGAGGGGTGGTGGTGAGCTTCAAGGAAGGAGAAAGAAGGGTTTTTTGTAGAGATTCATGCATGGATCTAAGGTTTTTGTGAGTGGGAAGCTAGATCTTAGGATTTATGCAAGTTTGGTTGATTTTTTTACATTATAAGCTTGGGGTTAGAGGGTCTTTGCATGTGGTGTTTTTGGTGTTGATTAAAGCTTCTTATTGCTTAATTTGTTGAATGTGTGGTTAGATCTAGTTAGATCATGAGTTAGTTTTGGTGTGTGTTCTTCGCTAGGGTTTTTGAGTCTTTAGATCTATGTTTTGATATTTTGATTTGTTGGTTGATTTGTGTTGCCTAGAGTCTATTGTTGCTAGATCTAAGGTTATTGAGTTAGATCTAAGGGTTTTGGTGCTAGGTCTTTGTTTTGGTATTGTTGTTAAGTTATAGCTATTTTATTAGCTAGGGTTATGAAGGTTTGATTGATTGTGTTGTTGGGTTTAGCTAGTTCTTTTAGCTGGAGTATAGTGATTGCTTGCTTGATTGTGTGCTTGTTGTGTGTTGATGTTGATTGCTTGCTCGTTTGTGTGTGTGATGGCTTTTGAGCCTTGATTGTTGTATGGTTAGTTGCATTGTGATTTCTTGCATATATATTGCATGGTATGGTAGTAAGGGTTATGCATTTCATATATATGCATGCTTGAGGTGTAGTTGCATAGTCATTATGAATGCATTGATAGTTCGTTGGCTGCATTGCATTTAGATCATGTAGTTGCATTGAGGTTCTAGCCATAATAGTAAGTCTAGTAGGTTGTGGGTAGTATACATTGCATATTAAGATCATGTAGTTGCATGGAAGTCTAGGAATAATAGTAAGTCTAGACAGTGTTGGTTGAAAAGGAAGGTTGTGAACAACCACAGAGGGTCAAAAGTACCCTGCTGTGTGATGTCGCTGGGATTGTACATCCGGGTTAGTCAGGTTTTACCCAAGAATAATAGAGAGTAGACTTGAGAGTTTAAGTCCGTTCTTTACCGCAAGTGCACGGTTAAGTCATTTGTAGAATAGAGCGGGGTCGATCCACAGAGAAATCTGGTACACATCTAGAGATCTAAGGTCTAGTATGTAACAAAGGCGGTTGTATTTGGGAGTGCGTTTGTGTGGGGAGTTCAACATAAAATCTAAATCTAAGGTCTAGTATGTAACAAAGGCGGTTGTATTTGGGAGTGCGTTTGTGTGGGGAGTTCAACATAAAACCTAATTTGTAGAGGTTTCAGTGAACTGATCTAAGGGACTTTAGATTGTACATCGATCGACTATTCAGATGCTGGTTAAGTTCTTGTCTAGAACTCAGTCAAGAATATTGACTACGCCATGGTGTTCGGTCGTAATCGTCATATCCTAGGAGTTGCAGGGTTGAGACCAGGGACTGCCACACTGCCTAACCTCCCCCCCTAGGGAGCATTAATTTGCTTGGGACTGATATGTTCACAACCTTATTTGAACAGCACTTTCGTCCCCCCCCCTAGGGAGCATTAATTTGCTTGGGACTGATATGTTCACAACCTTATTTGAACAGCACTTTCGTCCCCAAAGTTCAGTTGCTCATCAGTGTCATGTTCAGGTGGACAGTGCTCTGCTCAGAGTCAAATTCCAGCCTAAGATCAGAGGACAGTTGCCCAAAAAGCCCTAAGCATTAGTCAACACATGATGAAGACTTTCTTAGATTTGATATATCGTGATCAATCTACTACCCACGGGGAGTCGAACCCTTGGAGGCATTATCTCATCTATTCGCGACAGATCTACAGATCTAGGGTTTTATAGACCCTTAGGGAGATAACCCTACTTCCCCTACTGGAGAGACTACTCTCTCTCAGAGTGTATCTAGCCCTTTGAGCAGGTATCTCCCCAATCCCTAGAGGAAATATACTAAACCGAAAGCTAAAAATCCCTAAAAAGCCAACCTTTTATTAGAGCTTTATTTTTTGTCGAATATATGATTCTGGATTTTGGGATGATTACAAGAGTGAGGGAGACCCCTATTTATACAGAAGATGAGAAATTCAAGATTATTCTAAAGATACACTAGTGCCCGAGCGAAGCTATATGAATTAGCTCGGGCGCCTCTACGCTTATCCAAAATTAGATTCCCTTCTGGATCCTTTCGTGCTTATCCGCTTTGGTGAGGCGGTTGAGCCCTAATCCCAGGTCAAGTTCCCCTTTACTAGGTCATGCTCGAGCGAATCAGCATGAATTCGCTCGATCCCTAGGCCTTATGGAAGCTTTCTCTTCTTTCTTTCCTCTGCAAACAAACACGTGATTTTGAAGAACCCTAAGGCATGTGCTCGAGCGGATATGAGGTCGTCTCTTGGATCATGTCTCGAATCTTCAGAAATCTTCAAATCTCGGGTGTATCTGGTGCACCTCAGCTCCAAAATGCATCCCTTGTGCTCTGAACGCTTGATTTCTGCTCTTCTCGTCTCTTTGAATGAAGGTCTGCTTCTTATAATTTCTAATCTATAAATTTAATAAAAAGATAAAAGGGAAGCAAAAATACCCTTGAAACACCTAAAAGCAAGGTAAGAAAGCTGTAAAATAATCAGAATATCAAACTCCTCCCGACTTAGACCTTTGCTTGTCCTCAAGCAAGAACACCTTATATCAGTGTTGTGTTTGACTTTTCGTTGTTTCCAGCTTTGACTCTTCTCTTTAGCAGCTTTCCTTCGGCTTGCCGTGAGCTTCCTGATTCCTTTTTATTTGAATTTTATTCTCAAATAAGCTTTTAGCTGCATCTATTCAACTTTGGAAAATCCCAGATCATAATGAACTCATTCTTTATGATCTCTGTGAATAAAGACCTTCCTCGGTGTTTTGAACTTTGAACCTTTCCCTTTGTTTCTTGGTTTCTCTTCATTTCCTAGGTAAAGATTTTGAATTAGGGATCTACAACTCCTGCCACCTTACTTAGCGTTGGTTTGGAATCACCGAGCAAAGCAAATGCACAAGTTTCGAGTAGTTGTACCTACACAATTCCCGACACCTCGCTTAGCGGTTCATGCATTAGAGTAGTCGTGACAAAACCTTTTATTACTTATTTTTATTTTCATTTTGATTTTCATTTTCTTTTCTTTTCTTTTCTTCCGTTCTCTCACTTCAATCTTTTCTAGGATCGAACTCAGCGGTTCGGCTTCGTTCCTTTTACGGACAGGTCAAGGGATATTTATTCCTCTGTTAGATATTACCTTTATTCAACCTTATAGCATATCTTATTTACTAAAATTAGAAGGATTGGTTCATTAGCTCTTACCGAAGAGGCTTGCAGATACTCCATAGAGGTATCACTATAACTTCAAATTTCCTTCGAGTTAAGAATTTCTGTTTATGAGATTTAGTCATTTCTGGGGTTTCGATCTACTCACTTAGCTTCAGGGATTTTAGCTAAGAGTGGTCTCTGCTGAAAACTCTGATTAGTAAACACAAATAATATATAGGAAAAAGTTTGGGTTTATTCGAAAATACTGATATTTGAAAAAGAAAAACTTAAACAAATACGTAAATAAAAATTTCAAAAAAAGCGATAAAAGTAGAATTTTTATAAAAGTTTAGGTTCAAAAACCATGGATTTTATTGAATGGTATGGTTTTTACAGCTAATCATCCTGCAAAAAGAAATAAACTGATTAGAATGGCATAAAGTGCCTCCCCCTGACTTAAATCACAACGTCTTTGTTGTGTAAAAAGAAAGGAGAAAACACGGAAAAATAAATACATAAATGTCTAATACAATCTCCAAATGTCAAAGATATGAGTCTGAAAATGAAAATAAAGAAAGAAAACATCAAACTAAGAGAGATAGAGAAAAGGGACTACTGCTCTACAGGCGATCTATGTCTCCTCTTGCGTCCTCGAGGCGCAGGTGGGTCCTCAACTCTGGGGGCACGGCAAAAATGGGTGATATGATGCAGAGCTCTCCAAAGTAAGCTGTCCATCATGTGATCACAGAGACGGCTATGATAAATCCGGTGCTCAGCAGGAGAGGCATCACGAGGAGGCGTCGGCGGTCGAGGCTGGACCTCGAAGTCAGGCATCAAGAACTCTGCAGCGGACCTGGATGCTCGAGAACCGGAAGCACGGTGTGCAGCTCCGTGTCTAGCCAGGACAGGCTCATCTGCCCCGATATCAAACACTCTCAGTGTGCAAAAAAGCCCTGGAGGTTGCAAGAATCAGACTCAGGACTCATGAACAACGTTCGCCTAATCAGTGTTAGGAAAACAAAAATAATGAGAAGTACTGACGATGTCCCAGTAATGGTACACTCTGCGACTCCGATGCATCTGAAATATGCCGGTCAGCCGCATGTGAGACGCGTTCATCAAAGAGCTTGTATCCTTCATCTAGGTCGAACTCAGGTCGATACCGTAAGCCTCAAAGATAGGCGTCAGGAGATTACAAATGTACTCAGATCTCGGCCTTGTTCTTGGTCAAATGGCTTGGAACTTCTTCTCAGAAATACCGGTGTCAAAAATAGCTCCAAGGTTGACCGGCTCGAGTCGAAAGTCTGAATATGAGGATAAACCAATGATGTTGCGGAAGATCTTAGGCTCTAATCCTAAGCACAACAAGTACAACTCTTCCTTCCTCAAAGCTCCAGCCTCTTGCTTCGCATACAAAGTCAATGAAATTAACTTTGCAGTAATGGTTAAAATCGGGTTCCTGATCAGAGTGTTCTTTATTGTCTTCCCAGTGTAGGATCCAGATCCTATAGCTGCCCAAACCGTCCTGAGCTCCTCGACCACCGTAGAATTAGGTGTGCAACGCTTAACCCTCGAATCAAATCCGAAGATTCGGCAGATCCGGGTCAAGGAGATTCGGTGCTGCTCACCTAGGTAAAAGAATACCAGCTCTCCCTCGGACGCCAACGGTGCAGAAGGGTGTGCATACACAACCTCCGCAGAGGCGACACACTGACATAAAAACATACGATGATATGAATAATGACGAGGACAGAGCATACCTCGACCGATGCGCTCGATGAAATGGAGAAACTGCCTGTGTCTATGATCCGAGTAGGGTACATCTCTATATCGAGCGACCAATTGTAGCAGATGCTACTCTAAAGTCGCCAGGTGGAACTGCTAGCTCGGTCGCGGAATCCAGGTATGCATTCTAAATTCTTGTGCGTCAGCACTCATGGGTTTCCTACATCAGGAAACGGCATACCGTCGAGTCGAGGCCATAGTCCAGCGCCCTCTGGTATATCCGCAGACTCCTCTATATCTCTTCTCCGTCGATGCGAAGAAGTACGGGGTGTCTCGCCTACAGGTGCTTTACTATTGGCATTTTCCGTACGTCGCTGCCTATCACCCATAGTCTGCAAACTTAAAATCTGTAAGTTAAGATTAAATGCAGAGAATATAGACGTTTTCCTTAAAATCTAACAAACTAATTTATTTGAGAAAACCAAATTAATTGGAAAATAAAAGAAATGACTATAGAATATTTTCAAAATTTCAAATGAGAAATTTAGATATGAAACTCTATTTTGAAAGTTTTATTAATTTCTGCAATTAAATACTAAATTTTGAAAAACTAATATTTGAAAATTTTAAGTTTCGAATTTTTCTTGTTTTAGAATTTTGAAAAAACTTGAATGGCGTTTCGAACGAATTCGAAATCAGACATTCCTAGCGAAAAACAATAAGATTTTTCTAGCAATTAAAACCTAAAATTAAAATTTTCAAGTGTTCTTCATGTTCTTCAATTTTTTTTTCTAATTCAAACCCTATTTCTCAAATCTTAACCGTTATCAATGATTCAAGTTGCTAAATGGTCCTAAACAAGTAAACTAACACTTATCTAACACCAATTTCTACTATCCATCAACCTAGCATAGCTAAAAATCGAAAAATTCGTCAGGAACATACCAGTCAGTTTTTTCAAAATTTAAACCATACCTTTGAAACAGAAAGAGGATGAAAAATTAAGTGGGTTAGGGCTTTGAAATACAAGATTGGGACGAAAAACGAAGAATTTAGCAGAGAAAAATGGGTTAGGCTCCGTGGCGGTTTTCTTCTTTTGTCTCTATCGTGTTCGCTCGAGCACGCTAGTGTTTTATTAAACGAAGCAGAAGACATGGTTCGACAGAATTCATTTGAATTCGCTCGGACACCTACCTGTGATGCAGTCCGTTTGGACACGGACTTATCAGGTTTCACTCGAGACACGATCTCTCGAGAGTTTAAC